>VYXC01007878.1:2436630-2732004 GCA_013397175.1 Platysteira castanea
TTTTTTTGCTGCTAGAGCAATGAAATGTGTCAGAGAAAGATGCTGAAAGAAAAAAAAAAGTAGCTTCACTGAGCTCACCCAGCCTACTCTCCTTCTCAAATGACTGCCACCAATTTAGGTGAGAAGAGGTAATTTGGCTTACACAAATGCTAACACAGGCTTATCCTAAAGCATAACTGGGATGCAAAACTTTATAAATATCTTTTCCAAACCCTTGCTTCCTGTTGCAGTACAGATATTGTCCTCACAAATGGTTTTGCAGGCTTAGGGAGATGATAGCCAAAACCTCCCTGGTCCTTAGCATGAGCAGGGTGCAATGGTGCATCTGCACACCAGGGCAGCTGTTTCACCCACAGGATCTGCATTTTCCAGCATGAGCTCTGTTATTGGAGCTGAGACGCCTTGGTGCTACTCAGGGCAGCCCAAGACCCCCCCAGCTCCAGCACCTCAGCCACTGTGAGGGTTGGGAGCCTAATTTACCACTCCCAGAACCAGAGGGTCTGTGCAGCATCATTGGATCTTTGACTTGACCTGCTTTGGAAAGGGATCTGTGCTGAAAAATGGGGCTAACACCACTTTCTATTCTCCTGAAATCTTCACCAAACTCCTCAGGACTCCACAGTGAGTCTGAGGGATATCACTGCTGGAGCAGAGCTTTATAACCAAGACAGAGCCAAGATTCAGTTTCTGGTCTCCAGCAGATCCTGAGACAGATGTTAGATTTTGCAAGAAGGTATCTCAATTACCAGTAGAAAGCAGATGAGAACCAGCACTTGAATCCTGCAAAAATTCATGTACTATTTTTTTTCTGACCTGTAAGTCATTTCAGCAGATATTTCCCAGATTTCCTATAAAATCATGTGAGCTATAGATTTTTTTTCTTAAAAAAAAAAGATGTGATTCCAGCATAATCACTTCACTCCAGGGACTGAATCTCTTGGAAAGTAAAGAAAACAAACTGCTCAGAATGCAATACTAGCCAGGGAGGGAATTGCATTATGGATTGCTCACAGACTTCTTCAGCAGGTTTTACCACAGGGTTTGGGCAAAACTCGTAAAGATCACAGATCAAACAAGAAAGCATCTTTGAATGCTTATAGTTTGTTGTGAGACAGAAGTGCTCTGAAACATGCACTTGGCAGCTCACTCAATCTCTTAAGGCTTCACAGAAGCATGCAAGGTTGGGGAGATCAGCTCACACGCTTCTGCACACTGTGTGGCTGCACTGAAACCAAAAAGGCTATTCACAGAGTGGCCCTTTGAAGTCAGTGGACTTTTGTCATTGATTTTGAGAGGCCCAGGATTTCATTCACAGTGTGTAAGGTTAAGCATGTGTGTAAGTCCTTGCAGGATCAAGGCTTAAATGTGTAAACCTGTTCAGCAAGAGTACCCAGCCTTTAATGTCCTGTGAATGTGGTCTCTCTTACTTTGTGACACTGGATAGGCAGCCTTTGCTCTTCACTTTAGTGCAAAAGCTTCATTTAGTATGCACATGTCCTTCATAATTCAGGGACTTAGGGTGCAGAAAAAGAAAGGTGTTGGTAGAGCTGCGAGCTGCTTGTAATGGAGCGCCTATGGAAAACTTTGACTGCATCAGATTGATTAAGAGCCACTATTAATCTATACTTCTGTCACTTCTTATCCAAAATGCAGTCCACAGGCCTTCTGGATTGCTCACTGTGTTAGTGGCTGGTACAGAGTTTATACATTAATCACTGGAAACAGCAAATGTGTAAGAGAACCAATCCTGTGTTCAGAGCTCTGTTCTTTCATGAGCAGCTCGAGTGCATGGTAACACATTTTCTGATGGTTTCAAAATCTGGCCACTGCCTTTGTCTGAATAAAGACTATTTCTGCAAAAAATTGCAGAGCTCAGGTTCAGAACAGAGCTATGTCAACCAAGCATGATGATTGTAGAATCATTATGGTTGGAAAAGACCTCCACAGTCATCAAGTTCAACCTACCTTGACTGAATACCACCATATTGAGAAGTGGATCAGCAACAGAGTGAATGGTAATGATTGGTAAAATCCAGTTTCTCTGACTTAAACCAAGCCTACACTTAATCCTTAAGATGCTGAAGTGAAGAGAGGAATGAATCCTAAGGGAAACCATACTTGTTTGATGGCAGAATGTGTTCCTATTGCTGAATGTCTCACTTGTCTAGTGGGGTTCTATGTGTCCAACAGCCATTAGTGTGTGTTTATATAAATATTAATATATATCTATGTGCTGTCATGTTTGCCTTTTAAATTAATCAGAATTTCCTTGAATATGAACCTGACTGTGATGCTGGCTATGGTCATCCTTAGGTGTCACTTCCTCTAGACCTTACAAGCCAGGCTGCTCTGATGCTGCCTCCCCCAGACCCCCTCCACCCTGTGTTCGGGTGGGCTGTGACCCATCAGCATCACCCACAGCCCTTCACGCCACATACCATGGACTTGGGCCTGAACACAATTGCCTGGGGCCAAACACAGGGCCAAGAGGACACAAAAAGCTCCTCCACAGGTGACATGCAGGCGTGAGGTACTTTTGGGAGATGGGGATTGTTCTGCAGAATACACTTTTTGCACTCTTAATGCAGCTTTAGCTGTAAAAATGTAGGAAGCCAAATTATTAGTCTGAAAGCTTTCAAATGCATGAAGCTTCCTCTGGATAAGGGAATTTGTATCAGGAGCATCAACTCATTACAATACTGGTGCCTAAATTAGGTAGACTTCACACTCATGGCGTTTCCTGAGTTTGAGATTTTTTTATAGGATTGCAGCATGACTTTTAAATGCCACTGATCTACTAAGTAGAACAACTAAACCAACCACAGCACCTCCTTTCACTAGATCAGTTCAGCCTAATAAAATTAACCATGAGGAACAAGATTAATTGGGCTTTAAACACATTGCCTGGAATGCACTTGTGACAGCTTCCCTCCAGCAGCCCTGGAGCACTGATGATATACATGACTGGCATTATGTCAGGGCTATACGGGTGTGCCTATGCAATCCAGCCCTAACTTCACTAGGATTAGCCTTGTTTTAAGCCCACTGCCAGGTATATGAGGCTTGGTAAGTCAATAGTTTTTCAAGGTATGTAATTTACAGAGTTTTAAGTCCTCAGTCTTCATGAAGTAGTTACAAGAGATGTCTAAATTAAGCAAGGCAACAGCTGAGAAGATTTGAGGAGGAGAGGTGGTTAAATGGTCTGAGTTTTGAAAATGATGTTCCTCAGTGGGATTGTAAGAAAACAGATGTTTAAAAAGCACCTGGTTGTTTCCTCTGACTGGAATGAGAGACAGAGGTGGCTCACTCACATAGAGGTGTCTACATTATCTGGATGAGATGAATCCTACCTCTGGTGCCTAAATGCCATGGACATAGAACCATCACCTCTATGGGTAACACAGAAGCAGTTGGAGGTTCCAGACTGAGAAGGCTATTAAAAAAAAATATATATATGCAGAACTTTTGGGTTGCTCCCACTTTATTACCATCCCCAAGGAAATTGATAATACTTGTTGTTAGCAATGTGAGTAGGAAAGATGTGGCTTCAAGAGCTCTCAGAGAACATCAAGGCAGGAGCTGAGTTATCAGTATCCACAGGCCATGGGACATGCAAAACAACCAAAGGAAGACTCTGGGTGATGATAATTATAGTCTAGAAATGAGCTCTCTGGGCATGTAGTTCTCTTTTCACTTTGTTTTCTTCTTGCTAATATTTTATTGTTTACTTTAATAGATAAAATATTTATTTATATTCTTAATTCGTATCTGAATCTTATAAATCTCATCAATACTGTGAGCTGTCTTGCCTTTGGGGTGATGAGAGTCATTAGGAGGTTTTTGATTATTTTTAGGGTTCTCTGTACCCTAAACAGGGTTAGGATCCTGAACAGGACTGTGCAGTGATCCACGTGCACGACACAAGGAGATGAAGGACGTGTGACTGGCTGCCAGACTTGTGGGAGGAGTGTGTTTTGGCAAGTGTTAGCCCAATATGTTATCAGGTAGTGCAGGAGGATCAGAGACTTGGGGTCTCTCTGAGCCCATGTACAGTGCTCTTGCAAGAGTCATTCTTGCTGAAAGAAGACCATGGCTAACAGGTTAAATCAAATGGAAACACAGCAAGCCCCTTACAATGACATAAATCATTTGCAATGAGAAGAGAAATGTCTAGTCTTTACTACTAGAATGAAATTAAATGATCTACAGTGGTTAAAATCTAAGAATTTTGCTGAGATTCTATCATACTTGAGTTGAGCAGAGCAGAAATGCAATGCTAATAAATAATCCTGTTTGGAGAAGGAGGTGCTGTGACATATTCTTTAGTAATTCTTCAGAGTCCTGAGAAAAATCTGGGAATGCGGCTTCTTCCAGGAGAAAGCAACTGATGAAATCCCATCATTATTGCCCATGGCAAGTCTGTGATTTACCTTAATTTTACCTGCCTCGTGCAACTCAGACTTGCAGTGTCTTTGTATGGAACATCAGAGATGTGCAAGAAATACAGAATTATGCCAGCTTTTTGCTCTAAAGGAAATTCATAGTTATGTTATCAAAGTTTCTAATTATAAAATTTCTTTAATATTTTATTAGTAGGAAGGGAGGGAAGATGCCAAAACTTATGGTATTTCACAAATAAGATTATGGCTTGATTCCTGATTGGTTGACAGAACGCTAATAATAAACCTCATAATTTTATACTACATTCCTCCAGTGATGATAGAAATTCTTTGTGCATAATAACACCATTTCTATTCAGGAATCTTGTTAACAGTTGTAAACTCAGATTATCATTTTTATTAGCCTAGTGTTTTCTTATTTCTCTGTTACTGACAGGAAATTACAGCAAGTTTTCTGGCTTGCTTTTAATTTTTTTGTTACAATGAAAGCAATTGCATTCAACTAGAAATTTCCAAGCACTGAATAGAGGACAGAATTGCTAGAAGCCAACAGCAATTTAAAGTGCATAGATTAATTAAAAAATAAATATATTTAAAGATGAAATTCAAAGAGGATGTAGACTGGTAGACTGGGTTAGGGTGGTTGTTTTTTTAGTTAAATGTAGAGATATCAGCTTTTTTGTAATTTAAGAATTTAAGAATCAATTCTTGCCAGAAAACTTAGCATCTAAACTCAGCTGTGCTATGTTTTCATATTGCCTCATAAGAGTAATTTTGACATCACCTCTGTGGCCGGAGTGCCCTGGCTAAACTCAGGCTCTCCTCCATGCAGCCTCACCCATGGCTGAGATGCCCACCATGGACAGTGGGAACCAACCACCATGGACTTCTCATGACTCTGGTGATTAGGAACCTCAGGTGAGAGTATTGGTAGTTGTTTCACCCCATTAGGCCACTTGAGCATTGTAAAAGCACTGTTTCTAGGAGAATGTGAGACTATAAATGCATAATTTACTGACAACAGCCTATAGTTTATTCATATTACATCAGATACGCTTCTAACTGTCAGTTGATACTGAGTGAATAAAAACTTATTTCCATAACAAGAACGCTGAATTCAACCCTTTTCTTCTCTGGTTATAAATGGATGGGAGTTTAGGATTACAAGGGACAAAGCCTAATTTTCTGGGCCTTGCAGACCTTGGTGTTGGTGTGGGGGAAGGCAAGTGTTCAGGGCAAAAGCAAGATGTGGGAGCTCCAACGACCTCATTTTACAAGACACAAGCATTTTCTGCACAAGCAAAGTAAACCTTCAGAAAAGTATTGCAGTTCTTGAAACTGAGACTGAAATAGGGAGTGATGAACTTCTGCAAGTGCAGCACCCTTTACCCTCTGCCCTAACAAAGTTGCTGTGAAAGGATGTGATTTTCCATATGGCACTGGCACATCCTCCCCTCCTCTCCAGGGACACAGAAAGGACTCTGTGTTCAACCCCACTTCTCCTCATCTCCACTCTCCGTGCACAACTTCTCTCATGATATCACATTATTCATGTAGCTAAACAGACCTTTGAGTCTGGAAAGTCTAATGTGTCAATATGCAAATTATTAGTTTCAGGACACCTCTTTAAAAGAAAATTAAGGAAAAGAGCTTTCAAAGAGTTAGAGGACTAAATCATACTGATTTTCTAACTCTATCCAATTTCTCCTAAAAACCCCATCCTATGTTCAAAAACTTTTCATCAGCATGACCACAAACCATCAACTAAGTGTAAGAATTGTGTTTATTCTGAATACTACAGTAAAAGCTACAGGACCCGGTCTAAAGTGCAACAAGAATTAATTGTGGTTGAGAAAGGAGAGATTCTTCAGCAATAATAAGATCCAGTCCTGCCAGTACTCAACAATTTCCTCTTAAATACAGGGCAAGCTCAGCCTTCCTGTTGATTTCAGTAGGTGGTGTAGCATTTAATACTTGGCAAACTACATTCAGAAAGCCTGAGAAAAACACATCACCTTATAAGTTTTGTAAGGTTAAATGCAAAGCAAAAGCAAAACACATCTCATTTGTTGTAAAAAACAAAACAATAATGTGCTAGTGTCAGAAAAAGGCTAGTAAGGAGACCTTGGAAATCAGGGGACTTGTAAGTCAGGAATGCAACATGTATAATACAGATCTGATTGTATCTGGCAGGCTGCTATTCATAGGAGGTGATCCACAGCATCAAACTCATTCTTTACAAAAGCAACGCCTGGTATTTCATCTTAAAGTTTGTCAGCTTCTTGCAATTAGCTCCTACAGTGGTATGACAAGGTATGGAGTGGGACATCCCTTCCCCCCTTCTCCGGAGGAAAATGCAAGGGACAGTAAGAACTTTATCCAGCACTGAACAACAATAAATCCTGGATTCACTGACCCCACTTGATGCAAGCAGAAAAATATTTATTTATTTTTAAAAAAAGTTTCAGTGTTGCACTTCCCTACCTAGTAAACAGCTGAACAGGCAGGATGATACCCAAGACCATCTCCTCCACCCCCATCTCCACCCCCCTGTCGTATCAGTGCTTCAGACAATGTTCAGAGGGAAAAAAAAATCACAAACACAAACCCCCCAACTCAAGTATCTGTTCTGATAGGAACATGGAACAGTAACCAAAAACAATCAAGTCCTTATTGTCATAGTGCGACAATCACAGCATCTCTTCTGTTGAGCAAATAGTCAATCATAGAGAAAAAAGCTTCATGAGGATAGGCACAAAAGCTGTTATTACCCATTTTAAGTAATAGGAGAAGGTCACATATCAAGCCGTTACACCTTTTCATTACATCCTAACCCTCCACAGCAGGAGAACCACACTTATGACTGCGTTAGATATACAAAAGCTTTCAGCTCCAAAAAAGGAAAAGAAAAGATGAGGAGAGGAAAAGAAATAAATTAAATTCATCTTACCAGCACGTTACAGCACCAACTTGCTTGAAGGAACGTTGCCTTTACAGGTTTCTCTTTTAATTATCCTGGAAGCAGAAGGGGGAAAAAAAAGAAGACGACGAAGCAGGGTTGTTAAATTAGTGTGTGCTCGAATCTTTTCAGTTTGTCGCAGAGTAGAAAAATACCAAAAAAAAAAAGAGAAAAAAAAAAGAAAGGGCACTCAAAGAAAGAAAAAAAGCAAAAGAAAGCTCAGTAATTTAAATTTGCTGTCAGTTCAGTCAGCATCGCTCTGTCCCGCCCCTCTTCCCACTGGGTTCTACTACCTGCAGGGCTGCAACTGACAGCTACTGTGCAAACAAAAAAAAAGGCAAAAAGCATGCTGGGACCATGCTGTCTGCTGTCTGAGTCTCTCTCCACTTCTGATGACTGAAAATCATTAGTGAAAAGGTTCTGTTGTTGTTTGCTGAGATATTTAAGTTAGGTTCTTTGCATGAAATTTAATTTATTTTTAATTGATGCGGTGCGGCACGTGACAGAAACTGGTGGTTGTGTTTCTCAGCTCTCCTCAGAATGGAAACTAACCTGAACAGATTGATTTTAACAGTATGGTATATGGAGAATATACTCAGACATTTACTGTGTTGCACTTTGCAGGGATGCAGTCAACCCTCCCCACAACACCTTGCACAAAAATTCTTATTTGAATGGAAAGTCAGGAAAATATTTCAGCAGAAAGCAGTTAAAACTCTGGCACTCAAAAAAGTTCCCAGTATTGTTTTTGCTCTGCTTTCAAGTTTTCCTTCTAAACTTTTTCAAGTAATTTTTGAGAACAAAAAGTAACAGAAGTCAGAGGCATAATGAGCAACCAGCACACCACTTGTGTGAAAAGGACAAACTAATAATCCCAGTACATAAAAAGCTGGTTTTAACCAGATGTTTGAAACCATTTTTGACAGTCTGTGCTAGTGACTATTAGCAGACTGCATACATCATATGAGTGTGAAATACTTGATGAAAACTAACAAGAAAAACAAGTACAAAATCTATAAATGTTATTTTTTTTCATAGCTATTTTAATTGTTGCTAACAGGTTTGTAGCAACAGAGCTAAAATTTTCCTCTCAAAACAAAGATAAGCATAATATATAACTACTAAATATAAATGTAATCACCAAAATATAGTTCCTGCGTAATTTTAAAATAAAATTAAAAGAATGAAATGATGCTTTTCTTTAATGCTTTAGTAGTAATTGCTTGGATCACGCCACAGTAAATAGACAACATTTCTATTCAGCTATTGCTCTACTTATGTGTGTAACCATAAAATAAAAAAGCTGAAATGTTTAAAGTTAATTACATTAATCTTAGTTTTTACTTGAAGTTTGTACTGGAAGAGGCACATGCGTGCTGAAAATGCCTACCATAGACAATTTTCTTCTCAATAGATTTTTAAAAACTTGCAGAAACATCCCTTCTGCAGCCTTAACTGGTCAAAGTAGAACCAATAGGGTGATTCCTATGACCAGGAGTTGCACAACAGGGCTCAAGGTGTAGGGTCTGCCCTACAGCCCTCTAAGGCTCCTGCTCATGAACATCCAGCCGCAATAAACTGGTACCACAGTCAAATTTAAAGTTGTTTTTTTTATCTTTTAAAGCCTCCAGACCCTCCTAACAGGGAACAACCTGAAGCCATTTCCAGTGTTGGCAGAAATCTCCTGCCATTCCAGACGTGGGGAATAAATTGTCACGGCCAAGAACCACCTATTTGTAAAGTTCACCAAGGTCTCATAGCAGCCTTGGGTTGTCTACAAAAATTTTTGCCATTCCCTGTGGATTCAGTACCAGCAGAGAGGAAAAAGACAGCATAGAGACTTACCTTCAAAATTTAAATAAAAACACGTAAGGACAGTGAATGTAATTCAGAAGAGGGCAACAGTAGATTCCCCAAGTAGTAACAGCCAAAGTGCAGCTTTTTTCCCACTATAATTTGATCTCATTTACACTTGTGTGGCTTTAAAGCCCTATTTTTGTGCTTGTAAACTGTTTTAGGATAAGTTTTCATCCAAGTTCAGTGTCTCCTGGCTCCCTGTCCTTTGTTTCAACCACAAAGCATTCCTTCTTTTTGTTCCTTGTTAAGAAATAAAAATGGGGGGAAAAAACCCGCAAACAAGTGTACTTGATGATTTGACAGCATTTAATCCTTATTTTGGTATCTTCATGCACATGTACACACACACGCTCAATTTCAAAATTCCGATAAATCCAACTAACTTATTATCCTTCTATGTAGGATAAAAGTCAAGGGAGAATGGTTTTTAATGCACTTGGCATTTTAAGCAAGGCACTCAGTCCTTCAAAAGAGAAATAATTGAACTTTGCCTTTAAAGGAATAGAGTAGTGCACTAAATAACAAAAACCAAAAAGGCTGGGTTTAGCAAGGAGATGCCTTCAAGGAAGAAATTTGACTAATTGGTTGAGAAAACTCACAAAAGCTCATAAATTCAAATATTTATAGAAACACCTCACTTGTGATATTAAGTTGAAGTAAAATAAGCCTCTATTATCAACCTTTTCTGCTATAATGTAGGACATGAGAAAACACAGGAAGAAATGCTGAGGTGTTTAGAAGCTGGTGGAAGTTTCATTCATTTTAGGGTTTTAACCATGCCGTATGTTAAAATTAACCATCCAATATCTCTGTTAATATTTTGTTTAAGGATCATGGGCTTTGGACTATAGAAGTGAATTAGGTATTATGCAGAAAAACAGGTACCCAGAGAGCACAGTTCTTAGAACCTGGAATAGTTTGTGTTGGAATGGGAAAGATTTTTTTTTTTTTTATTTGTGGTTCTATAGTCAGGTTTTAATGAATCAGTCATGTTAGAGAAGCAGTAATTAACAGAGGTTTCCTGATATATAATGCAATAGAAAGTATCTAATTAACCTTTGTATCCTCTACAAAACACCATCAAATGAAGCATTTTCTGGTGTTGTTTTAGTAAGGAATATTTTTGCCTTTAACTTCAGTGGAGTTATTGATGGTTAGGTTTTTTGTTTTGTTTTGTTGTTTTTTTCTTTTTTTTCAACAAGTTTTGATGTCATTGATCATCAAAGATTAGCTCCTAAAAACACAGAAACCATTTTGTAAATTTCAATTACTTAAAAAATCCCAACATCCAAAACCAAGCAACACACCAAACCTTCAAACCCCTTTTTGCACTATGACTAAAAGGACTGTGCTATACTGTGAAGGGAAAAGGGTTGAAAAAGAGGTTTTAGTATGAGATTAGTTCCCGTATTAAAAACAAGACTTGCAAATTAAAAATACCAAACAAGACCAAAAAGATCCCTTTCCTCCTCTCATAAAGTCTCTCTTTGTAGCCAGATCTATGCCAGTGGCGTCACTTAAATGAATAAGCCCCTGTGTCTTCCTGTTCACTCAGCTCTGCTGAAACCCTTCACCTCTGTAAAGGGAATTTAGAGAAGGTGTGAATTATACAGCCGAGAGAGATAAATGTAATTTTGTGTAAACTCCATTGTTAGAGGGAGACTTGGGAATAAACACGGGCCATACAGCCAGCTATGACTTTCAGCTTGGGGTAGGTGCACATCTAAGATTTACAACATATATTAATTATGTCAAAGTAATACCCAGCCTCCACTGACTGAACATACCGTATTTCTTTGTGTAGCAGCTAAGCCTTCTTTCACACTAATTGCTTTCTCCTGCAGCTTTAAATGGAGGATCGTTTTCTCATACATTTAATTGCTTTCCTCTGCAACTCACAAGGAAAGGTAGTTGAAGGTGGCTTCTAAACAAAGATATACTGTAATTAAAGCTCTTTTAAAGAGAGCTTTTCTGTACAGCACCTGCTGTTAATGGAGTACTTTGTGTACAGTTCTGTGGGGTCTTTGAATCCAGTGCATTATTTCAGAAGTAGTGTTGTTGGAGGATTTCTACATCTGATGTGGTGACCTACATATGTTAATCACTGATGCTGGGGAAAGGAAGAAAAAGAGACTTCTCCCTTCCCCCAGACTAATCCAGTTCATAAAAGTGGTTTGGTAAAGTGGAAACTATGGTTTCATGCTTCTGATTGCCTTGTGGATAACAATCACTCAATTTTATTTTTTCCCCAGCTGAAAAAACCAGCTTGCTACAATTTCCATTAAAAGATCATGATTTTACAACGCTTAGTCTTGCTTACCAAAATTTCTTCTCAAGGAAGAAAAAATTCTGCAGTTTATGTGATTTAATAAATGACAGTTACACATCTTAGTCCTTCCCTGTTGCCTTGCCTGTGGTTGAATTCATTTTTCATACCTGTGTTTCTGTCCCCTTGGTACATCCTGTCGTCTTGAAATCAATGGCGGCTGACTTAAAAAAAAAATCTCTATAGAATTTAACACTTTGATAAATTAATCCATCCTTGTGTGTTAGCCTTCCAAATGCTCATTTCTTTAGAATAGTTTGTGGTGTGAAAGTAGAGCCCTTCGACAAGAAAGACAGACAGATGCTGTGTATAAATTCCTGCTCTTTTCACAGGAGAAATAATGTGGAAAATAAGGGTGCCAACTTGTTCATAATGTGTTTTGGGGTTTGCTTTGATGTTTGGTTTCATTCAATGGGTGGTAACTGATGATTCAATGGAAATAATAGCTAAGCAGAGAAAGAAAATTGCTCAGCAATTTTGTAATGTTACAATAAAAGCCTTGGCTCCAAGGTGAAAGGGGATGTTTTCCACGGTGGTGTAAATAGGAAAAGGAGAGGAGATAACCACACTTGCATTACTAACATCAAGTTCAGGTGTTCATAACTGACTCCTGTATTTTCTTCTTTACAGCCTCTGAACAAAAAGGGACTCATCAAAGGAGTTATTTGGTTATTTTTCATTGCTATAAACTGGGTAAAAACAATGAAAAAGGCATCTGCTATGGCTGTACTGAGATGGCCAACACCAAGATGTTACAGGAGCTGCTTATCTTATGTTTCGGAAATGCCACAATAAGTCAGACAGGGCATTAAATATTTTTACAGAGGTCACCACAAATGCATAATATAAATTTTTTTCTGATACATATCTCTGTATACTTCCAGCATGTTGTCCCCAAAAGAAAAACTTCCAGACTCATTCAAGAGTATTTTCACAACACACACTGATTAATAATTAATTCTTGCACCAGCACTGACCTATTGTTATTTACTGAGACTTCATAAAATGGGTCTCCAATGTTCAGAGGCTGACGCCTTCTGATGCCAATCTATTTATAGCTCCTCCAATTGAAAGTGCTTGCCAGTTTGGAGACTACATGTTACCTAAATACACTTTTCTCCAAGGTTCAAAAAACCTGTTAACAAAGAAGTAGCAGCTGCTTTAGCCACACCTTTACTAGGCTGTAATCTCGGGGTGTCTAACCCTTTAGGATTATGAAGCTTATTCCCTGGCAAGCATCACTCCATCATCTCAGACGCTAAATTAATGTCCAAGAATGTGATCACTTTGATGGGACCAGCTGTTTCTTCTACTGCCAAAGCACTCCAAATGCTTTGGCAGCTTCCTTAAATGTGCTCAGCAAATCCTGACATGAGCCGTAGGAGTGCCTGCTCTGCAGAAAGGCACCCGTGTGTGCTGCGCTGACCCTCACGTCTGACTTGTGTGTCTGCACCTTATTGCACAGATCTGGGAGCCATCCAAGAGGAATTCAGGAAATGGAAGTTGTCAGCTCCTGAACGAACACCTTTTAGCTTTTGAGCTTAAAACTTAAGAGGTGAGAAATATGCAAATATGCAGACAAAGACAAGCTTTGGTATTTGTTGAGCCTGCCTGCAGAATCTTCTTTATCTTTTGCAATCTTTACAGGAGGATCAAGGAATATCAGACTAGTCAAAGAGGTATTATTAGCAGGGCTAGGAGCAGTGCTTGTCAAAGTTTCATGATGTTTCCTTTTATACAGCCCTGTTTTCAACTGCTTATGACTTTTTATCACACTACATTCCAGGATTAAATTTTTCTCTGCTTTGGGTCTGCCTTTGATTGCTGGAAATCTTTGGTCAAATCAGCCAAGTTTTAGTGGAGACCCAGGCTGGAGCAAAAGCATCCTGAGATGGCAATTGCTTTTTCTTTGAGGAGGTCTGTAAATATTGTGTTTCTGACTAGATTCAAGCAGGGACTTGAAATTTGTCCATGGAGCAAAAATTATGTCAGGGATAGCAAAAGTATACATCCATAAAATTATACAAATGAAGTCACTTAAGGAGAAGTTAGCAATAAAGACAAGATGTACAGGCTATATCCCACATGGTTTAGGTGATGGTGCAGCATGACTGGAATGACAGGATATCCCCTAATTTTGGGAGTTCAGGAAAGATGGTTTAGGCCCAGAGCAGCTGTGGATGGCCCATCCCTGGAAGTGTTCAAGGCCAGGTAGGATGGGGCTTTGGGCAACCTGGTCTAGTGGAAGGTGTCCCTGCCTGTAGCAGCAGGGTTGGAACTGGATGATCTTTAAGGTCCCTTCCAAGCCAAACTGTTCTATGGTTCTGTGATTCTCTGATATGGATTTTTGCAATGCCCCTTGGTCTCAGGACTGACACCTACTTCATTCAGCACCGTGGATATGGCCATGAGCGCTTAAACTGTTCTTAGAAGGGCTCTGAAACTAAAGACAAGAGAAGCAAGAATGGAATGGACGCAATATATTAGAAGAGAAAATGTGGGCATGTATTCAGGTGGCCAGAAGGAGATAGGGCAAAAAAATGCCTGGAAAAAGAGAACTAAAACTGAGATGTTTCTGGAGAGGAGAATAGGTTGGTTCTGTAGGACTTCTTGCCTGGAAGTAAAGCGTGAGCAGTCAGTCAGAGGGATTAGTTCAGACATGGAGCTGTGTTGTGGTCCGGTATTGCCNGCTGGAATGTTAAAGAGAAGTTGTGTAATGAAGGACACATGATTATGTAGCACTGGACATGACAGTTTCAGAGGAAGGAATGAATCGCTACAGTCATCTTAACTGTAGTTTCTCCTAACTTTTTGAAGTGCTCAGTTTCTATAAACTGTTATGTTCTTGGACAGCATTTTTCTTTGCTAGGAACTCTACAGATTCTTAATGTTGTCCCTTGTTTGAGGTCCTTCATGTTATTTAAAATATGAGTTAATTATAATGAAAGAAAACATAATAATCAGCCAAATCCCATTAAGCTCTTAGCTAGTTTCTGTGCCTGCTACTTACTTGGTCCTCTGTGTCTCTTCTCACAGCAGAGCTTCGCCTTGAAGGGCAAGAACATTCTATCTGTTGAGCTCTGAGGGTGTAAATGCTCTTAAAAAGGAAAATATTTGTCTCTTTGGTGTGCATGAGAGGCTGGAAGACCCAGCGTTGCCTGCACTGGAAATGGATAATCTCCATCTCCCTCATGGCTAACTGTGCACAAATTGTGTCATCTCGTACACAAAGGGCAGATCCGATTGGGGCATATGTTATCGTATAGCTGCAGTCACACAGAGGCCCTCAACATGAATACTATTAAAAAGTGAAATGCTCATAGATTATTTTAGGCTTCACAGAGAGCCATAAGAGCTACAGCAATAAATTAGAGCAGTTGCCAGGCACTTGTGTATCAGTGCACCCTAGCTGTCACTTCCCAGGCTGCAGTGTCTCTGCTGCGCTGCCGTGCTGTGGCGTGTGCCACCAACGTGTTCCCGGGGCCAGAGCTCACGCGTGGGGCTCCGTGCAGGGATTGCCCTCCAGAGGTGTTCCCATGGTCTCTGGCACAGAGTTTGAGAGGCACACAGGGGACAAAATATGTGCCAAATCCCAACTGCCTGTCTGAACAACCCGTCTTTTTAAACCTCACAAAATTCCAGTCTGATTCCTTTCCCAGATCCCTTCGTTGTCGAATGAGGCAGGGGCAGAATGGAATTTTCCTGAGGGCAAGTGTGAGAACCAGTGATCAATTTACCTCATGCCTGCACCATCAGAAATCTCTGCCCCTTTTATGCAGTGTTAAGTGACCATTTGCCATGAAGCAGAAAGTAAAAAGACCTTCAGCTCAGACATTTCCAGGTACAACTGCACTACTGCTCTATAGTTCATTTTTCATGCTAGCTGTGCAAGTTTAGGGATTTCTATGTTGCATTTAACATAAGTAATGAAGCAGCAGCATTTTGATTATAACTTTATTTGTTTCAATTCAGCTGAGTTTAGATAACTCATTGAAACTAGTTATTAGTTATTACAACATTGAGGATAAATTTTCTAAAGATTTGGCCTTACAAATGAAAGTCAGTAATCATTCTTAAGTGTTGTACATAAAATAGGAACCTCTTACTGAAATGGTAGAACCTGGATTTGTCAGAGGGGAAAAAAACCCCAATATGTGAATTAGGTGTAAATTTTGATCAGCCTGAAAATTGTTATTTATTGGGAAAATCTTCTGGACTGTGAAATATTTAATTCAAAAAAACCCACATCAATTCAGAATTAAGATCATTTGGAAACCAATATCACATTAACGAAACAAAATAATATATAAAAGTTAAAATGCAAGATCAGTATGTATATAATATTTTATGATGTAAAATCTCTCTTTCCGATACAGAAGATTTCACACATTAACAGCAGCTCTTGTAAATGTATAGTGCTATGTCCATGTTATCAATGTGTAAGAAAAGTCTTAAAGATACTAAATACCTTTTCTGTAGAGACAAAAAAGGTCAGGGACAGGAAAAAGAATGAATCTCCAAACACAAACCACATTCTTCTGGAATGCACTACTACTGTTTTATTTCCAAAGCTGTACAGGTGAAGCTGTAAATAAAAAATTACTAGGGCTGATTTTCAGTCATATTAATTAAACCAATGTGACTTGACCAAAAACTCCCTATCCTAGTGGAAATATTGGAGGGATTCCCTTCAGGAAGACTGGATGAGTTTGAAACAAAACTTTCCCAGAAATCATGTTTTATCTAATGGGAAAGCTCAAGTCGGTAGGAAGTAGCAGAAGAGACAAGTGTGGAAGATCTGCTGTACTATCTTTTCTCTCCAATTTTACCAAAGTTTATTACTTCACAGCTCTAAAATTGCCTGCTCCTTCCTTCAAATGCCCGAAGTGCTAAAGATTATGTTTTTTCTACATGTGGCTGCTACACTGGCTACTAGATCTTGATTCTGATCTCTCTAAATTAATCTTATTCTCTTTGGCCAACTTCAATGGAAGTATTAGTAAAAGAGGAAAATATTTGTTTCTGCAGGGACATGCCTACTTTCATATCACTTATTCAAGCTCTCTTTTACAAGACTTATTCAACAACTTCTTTATTGTGTCCTTAGAAAACAATTATCCCTGAAGGGAAGACAAAAAAAAAATGTCTTCTCTCCTCGTACTTTGCCCTCTGGTACTGAGTTGCTTTCATTTAGAGATGCTCTGCCAGATATTGCCACGCACAAAGCTCCAGCGTTTCATCTTGTTTTATGACACTTGTGAATTTTGCCTAAGTCTTTAACTCAACAGTATTTTTTTCTTTCTGCTTCACACTGCAAATTTATCTCTAACTTAAAAGTTTTCTCTCACCTCAGATCTCTTTCAGTAACTCTGCATTTCAGGCTCTTTTTACCTTCCTCCCTTTGCTACTCAATATTAATTATTTTTTCTCGGGTGGGATCAGCTTGCAATTTTCTAGGCTAAACACAATTTTGCTTTAAGCCCACATTCCTAACCTATTCAGGTCCTCTTGCATTATTTCACTGGGGTTGATAACCTTTACTGATTCTACTGCCATCTGTAACTTTCATTAGCATTCTGTTTACTCTTTTCCCCTGGACCAAAATGAAGACATTAAGGCCTGACCTGACTCCTGCAGTATCTGCTAGATACCTCCCAGCAACTTTCAACTTTGTTTTTCAGTACCCATCATTTAGAAACCTGTAGACAGATTTCAGTGTGAGTGACAAGAAAAAGATGGGTGGATGGAGAGACAGTAAAGGCCTTCAGTCTGTGTAAGCCCTGCCCAGCAATAACAGAAACATCCCTGAATTATCATTATTATGTTTTCAGCACAAATCCAAATCATATCCCCATGCCAGCTACTATGAAGAAAACAAATTCTACCTCAGCTAAACTCAGCACAAGTCTTCTTAAATTGTTCTGAAAAGTCTTATACTCCTGATTATTTACAGTATCTGTAAATATTATTTTAGTAGATAAAAATAGTTGACGTTTCATTTGACTTTTTCTGTTGTAGACTGAGTTCTGGTAGTGCCTGGACCTCCATCTTTGAAATAACGTAAATTAGAAGGGAGTTGCTGACTGCTTCTTGAGGAGCTGGGCCTTCTTCCAGGAGGCAGGGTAAGAAATTCCCAGTGGTCCGTGTTCTACTCCCCTTTGGCTGCACATGCAATGACCCAATTGCCCTGACAGGACAAGGAGTGAGGCATGTAGGGGGCACCTGAGCTGTGGTGCACTGTAATGTGAAATCCTCAGAGGAATCCCCAACATTTCCATAAGTCTTTTCAGTCCTGTGCTTCTGTGGATCTGCATATTCCCCAAAATTTCTGGGAGGTTCAACTCTTCCATGTTAGGAAGTTTGTCAATGCTCACGCAGGAAGAGCCAGGGTAGACACACATTTCCCTTATGCCAGGGACAAATCCCAGGCATAGTGGATTACCTACAGCTCTAGATCAGACCAGAATGTTCTGGAAGCTTGATGCTGCTGCTGCCAAAGGTTACTTTCCAGCTTTCCAGACATCTCTTGCTTCTCAGCACACCCTCATGTTGCACTGTCAGGACACTGCAACAAGATGAAATGGCTCAGGGGTCCTTTCAGTCCGTGTGTCCCACACAGAAACCTACTTTGGAAATGGTACAAAGTCATCTGTATTGGCTTGGGCTGGAATGCTCAGATTTCTGTCATGGAGAAGATGAAAAGTTAACCTCAGTCCCTACCACAGCCTAGGCTGGCTTAACATTTAAATGTTTAAGTCAGTGTGAAACAAGAAGTTTCCCTCTCAAAAGAGAGCTTTGATCTGAAAGGTAGTTTTGGTGGTTTAGTTTGGTACAGGAAGGGCTAATAGACCATGGCATCATCCTCTTGCTGAGAGTTCCTCTTCATGCTGCTTGTAATACTAGACCAGTTGGACCATGCTGCTGACTCTCTCAAGAACAGCTTTATTGGAAAGGGGATATTAAATGCTAAACCCACTGTCTAATGATGTTATCTCACTGACCCCTGTTCAGGAATACACGTTTAGAATCACTGTAGCATCAACTTCAGCCCAGCCTTACTATTTGTAAAAAGTCAGCGTGCAGGTGACTCTTGCAGAGATGGAGAAAGCAGTTAATCTACTTAGAAAATTCCCTGTGTTACCAGCTGCTTGGCTAATAGTCAGAATTGCTTTTTAATGTCACGTTGGGATGGTGACTGTACAGAGTAAACAGAGTAGTCTCCACATTGCTGTAGGTGTTGCAGTAGGAGAGGCTTCTGTCTCACGCAGGGACACCACTGATCCATGGCTTGACTTGATGGACCTGTGAGGCACCTGCCCATTCAGCCACCTGGAGTATTTCTGTACCCTGGTATCCTAAACTTGAGTGTCCATTTTTCAGAGCCATCCTGGATAGCTGAGGAAACTCTCTTTGCAGCTAGAAGAGCCTTGGGAGGCTTTTAGGTGGCTCAAGGCCACAAGTGTGGAATTGCTACCCTCTGAGACCTGGCTGAGGAATGAGCAAGTTCACTGTTCACAATCTCTGTGACTGAGGGGAGCAGTGGAGGCCCTCCTAGAAAATGGAAATATCTTCCTATATGCATCAGAAATTGTGTATGGGACACACAATGAAGCACATCCTTTCTCCTGCTCAGAACAGACTCACATCATCCATCCCACCTCTCCCCTTTCAAAGGAGAAAGTCAGAAGGGATTCCCCTACTCATACTAGGAATTTCATACTAGGAACTCTTGCTGTTTCCCTGGCTGCAAGTGAACTCCAAGTCAAAAGCTTCTGGGGTGTGCTTGTCTTGGGCTGACCGCTTTTGAGACTGTCATCCAAAATGAAGTCAAATCAAGCCTTACACTGATAGCTTAGAGACTTTGTACTGAGGGAAAAATCCAAATAAACCCAACTGAAAACCCCCCTCTGCAATGGTAATTAACAATAACACTGACTGATCTCTCTCAGAAAAATATAGAATTGCTATACTACCAGTATAGCGGTAGTAGTTTTACAAATATTAATTAGAAAAAGGTGGTGAAGTCCACGAGCAAAATTTCCTTAAATAATAACAATGGATGGTTTGGTTAAAACAGAACTTATTAAAAGATGGGCTGAACCATCTGTCATTGATATACCTGTTAACCTATTTATTAATTTACCTATTTCCTAAATGAAATTTAAAGACTTTCACAACTTCCATTTTTAAATTAATCACTTTAAACACTCACTTTGACTTATTTCTGGATGTATAACTAAATCTCTTCTGAAGACTCAAGGAGACTGAGAACAAACGTAACATAATGTTTTAGCAACAGGTTCTTCACCAGTAAAAAGCAATACAAGAATCTGCAATGTTTGTGATAGGAGTAACTTGGTTGGTGCAGGACCAGAGCAGGGACACAGCAATCATCAGATGGCTGGACTATCTCTCCTGTGAGGAAAAGCTGAAAAAGCCGGGGTTGTTCGGCCTGGAGAGGAAAAAGTTCCAGAAGACTTCGTTGCAGCCTTTCAGTATTTCAAAGTGCCTTGTAAGAGAGATGGTGACAAATCTTCTAGCAAGGCCTGTAGTGAAAGGACAAGGGATAATGGTATTAAACTAAAAGAGGGTAGATTCAGACTAGATATAAGGAAGAAATGAAGGTTATAACACAGGAGCACAGGTCACGCAGAGAGGTGGTGGCTGCCCCATCCCTGGAAGTGTCCAAGGCCAGGTTGGACGAGGCTCTGAGAAACCTGGGATAGTGGAAGGTGTTCCTTTAATGGTCGCTTCCAATCCCAGCTATTCTATGATTCCATGATAATATAGTCCATTACCTCAAAAAAGGAGTTCTAATGTGGGAATTTTCTTTTGTAAATAATCATTTTGATCAGTTTCCAAAAATTGAGAGTTTTAAGAGACTCTACTAGTTCTTTTTCCAGGAATCTATCCCTAAACATGCCAAAGCTAAATTTATCATCATTGTAACCCAGTGTGACTGGAAGAATGATACTGGAGGATGATCAGGGTCCTGTGCATTTAACAGTATTTCAAGAAACTACACTATGGAGAGGCAGCCATCTGGGGTTTTTTTTCATGTGAGTCTTCTTTTTTTTTTTAATTCTATCTCTTCTTTATATTGTGGAAATGATGAGGAAATTGCTTCTCTGCTATTATGCAAAACCTTATTTGTCAATCTCTTCAAAAAATCAGGACATATTTGAGAAAGTTGGGGAGGAAGTTCATACCAGCTTTAGCTAATCTGCAGAAAATCCGGCCTACATGACTCCCGTGTCACTGCTGCTCCTTTCATCTATTCTTTATAAGGAATCTATTGAACTTTAATTAATATGAAAAATTCAGGTTTTCATCTGATTTAAATGTGAATGACTTCATGCTGCTACTAAAAGCTGGAACAAAGTCCAAGTGTGGTGAAAACAATGCTGAATATCTGGATTCAAGAGAGAATCTCCGGGCCCACAGAAAGTGTAATCTTGCGGATCTGTAATGCTGTGTAACAGATAAGTAGGGGAATGCCAGAAAGTCATTTATATAGATCTCTCTGATAAGGATAAGAGAGTGACACATGAAATATCTATATTATCCTCAGCCTGGAAAGTTTTCTGAAAGCTAATCTCACTCTTTCTAGGCAGATTGGAGCTTGTTGGAGGCCAGGATATGAATTTACGCTGTCTGAGTTCAAAACAGAGAAGAGAAATTCCATGGAATACAATGAAATACTTCTATCCTCCTTTGAGGATGAGCAGCATGGGGACTCTTTGGGGTCTGAATTGTAGGAAAAATAAAATATCGGTGCCTGTGTTTCAAAGTGATGCAGAATCTGTATTTTGATTTAACTTGTTTTCAAAGCAAACCCCAAAATTTGGAGTTAAATATATAAGCCATGTAACAGTCAGATTTATCCACAGGAATACACTGAACAGTAGAATGATCTCTTTAGAAATTAGATATTTTAACCAGGCCTGAAGTCATGTGTCTGTGTGTCCCCTGAGACCCTGCTTGAAAATCAGAACTGATAAATGCTGTCCTGTTCTTTTTTTTTCCCCAGATGGATAAGCACCTCAGATTTTATTCCTTCTCCAGTCTGTAAAGATTTGAATCCTTGTCTAAAAGTGACCTCTTTCAAAAATGTTCAACAGCAGAAGAACCCACCCAGAACTCTCATGTGATGGCATTTTACACAGACATCTCCAAGTGAGCTTTAATCTGAGACTGTGGAACTCAGGAGGCACAGCTCCCCCCCAGCTTACACACCCCACATCTGGCAGGACTGTGCACTTCACAGGAAGTCCTTGCTACCACTGATACACAGCTGGAATGATGTTAATTTGAATATATCTACCCAGGATAGCCACCCACCTCCAGACTGCAATGGAGAGAGAAATATGTGCATCAAAAGGCAGAATTATTTGCTTGGATACCTGTTGGTTTCTTACTGTATTAAATTCCATGTATCTGTTTCTACAAGGCCAGCTGCTGTTATGGTTGGCTGAAGCCAGGGAGAAATGTGGGGAAAAATAAGTGTAAAAATAATAAAAAAAGACTGGTGCTTAAAGTGGGTAACTGAAATCTACATCTAAGCATTCCTTGAACTCCACAGCTGTGTTTAATTTTGGTGGAAAGAGAATAGTGCTAAGATCAGATGAACTGAATCCTCAAAGTGTATTTCTCTCTACTGACTGTATGAACCTCTAGAGTTATTTACACAGTTTAGTGGTGGACTTGGCAGTGCTGGGTTAATGGTTAAACTTAATGTCTCTAAATTTTCATTCAACTTAAGTGATTCTATAATTCTAATTGGTCTTGCCATATTAGTGGTGACTCCTGTAGCATTGTGATATTTCCTTCTTGAGCTGCAGGACTTGTTTCCCTCAAATGGAACATGTAAAAACAAAAGAAAAAAATGTTTGATCTTCTTTACTTGATAAATTCTTCAGTCATATTAGGAGCCATTAAAGCAGAATCTTCAGCCTACTTACAATACAAAGTTTAATTATTGATATAAATATTCAGGTCCACCATTAATGTTTTCTAGACAAATGCCATCACTTCGGTGGGGTCTGAGTGTAATTTAAACAAAATACCTTCTGGCATGTGCAAAGTGCTTTCCTAGAGCTTTACAGATTGAAACAAGGCTGAAATCTTCTCCCACAGCCCTCAGATTTCAGCCGGGAGGGAAAGGTTATTAATACTTGCATAGATCTAATGCTCAGCTTTAGTCCAGTTTCATGTAAAGCCAATAGGTTTTCAGACTCAGCAATTTATCCTGTGATTACTCACTTGGAGCAACATGTTAAGAGGCATTAGCCTTTCTTTTGGTAGTAAAATCAACACTAAAGCTCCCTCATATTTGAACTTGAGCTGAGTTTGACCAGAAATTCTAAAAAACCCTCATGCTGAATTAAAAATACAGAAATATATATATATATTGTAATTTCAGTATCTTGATACGAGATGGCAAGTAGAATAATGAAAGCCTTGGTCTATTACTGAGCAGTTTCAGGAAAAGTTTTCTGCACAGAATGGTCTTAAGTCTAAAAATTTGATGAGAAAATATCAATATCTCAGGGCTTATCACACTTGATTAATCCCTGCCATTTTTTTCAAATAATTTTTTACATGTTTTAAATATTGTTCTGTCTATATTTTGAAATAATTCTGAATTTTTTCTCTACTTTTACTTGTACCTCAAACTCTGCCTATAGGGCAAGAACTATCCTAACAAAGAAGATCTTTCTCTCCAGTGCCTGACACAAAGAAATGTGTTTGCATAGTGGCTGACATGGTGGAAATAGATTTAGTTTTGACAGTTTTGTGAGGTTTTTTCGCAACAAAGAGGGAAATTTCAAGATGGAGCCACGGACAAATTAATTTGCAATACTTATTATATACATTCCCAAAACTGAGCAAAGCTATAATTTTGTTACTCTCAGGCATTAAAAACCCCTTTAAAACTATTGGAATTAAATAAGACATTCAGGTGTAAAATATTTGTTTCAAGTGTCCCACAAAAACTCTCAGCGTAAAGAAAATCCAAATAAGCATTCACACACATCCAAGTCTTAACTAAGATCTTTCCTCTAAGCCTTTTTGTTGTGGATGGGAAATATCTATTCCAGTTAAACTATTTTAAAAATCTGTAGTGCAGACACTTCTCTCTTTTAGTGTCATGGAGCAAAATTTTTCTTTTCTACAGCAGTTTAAATGCAGTATTATAAAATATTTTACAACCAATGGAATTACAATGAATTTGACTAGACTAAAGAAAATCATGGTTCTACTTGAAATTGAAACCACGCAGGCAAAATCAGACAAATATCTTCTTGTGCAGGTGCTGTTTTTAGGTGATTTTGATAGAGTTAAGATTTTATTCATGCTGTTTTTATAAGAGGAGATGCAGGAAACTTCTTTCCATATTTTCCTGCTGGAGGAAAAGGAATAAGCATTTTGAAGTTATGTTAGTGAAAAGGGGAAGGTAGGATGCTCAACTGATACCAGTCGAAATTCTGGGAGAGCTGAAATATTTGTGGGTGTTATGACAGAAGGTGACAGTGGCAGAGATGATACTGTGCAGACTTGTAAATCATGTACTTATAGATTCAGGATGCTCCATGGAAAAGCTCTCCTGGATAAATGGCCTATAGGTTGCCTGTTGTGTGTATCAGGTTTGGGTATAGAACAACTCAAAGGCATCCTGTGGATAATGTGAGGAGCCAGATCCAGTTCTTCAGTGCACCACCATGGTCCTCCTGAAAGAATGCAAAAGGAGATAAGTGATCCTGTTAGCCTCCACTTATAAAGTTATAAAATTGTCCTTCTCTCTTCTTGTTTAGAAATTCAAGGAGCTGCAGGTCTCCTTGAAGAATCACAGGTTACGTGTGACAGACTGTACAGTGCAGGGAGGGAGCTGGTCAATTGGCAAGAGCAGGATACCTTCACATCGTGTGAGAACCATAGGTGGGAAATGAGTGATAACTGAGGAATTTGAAAGTATTTGAGACAAAACTTTGCATGGCATTGCTCCTAGGTATCATCTTATTTCCATGCTGCATGTTGCTGGTCACACAGCACTCAATAACGTGCCTCCAGTTTTATCAAGAGTGTGAAAAACTGCGTATGAGTTTCTGGTGTCAGATTATTGTCCACCTCAGTAATATACTGAAATTCTCTTGCCAGAGGTGATGCCCCACACAGTCAGCAAAGAGAGATCTCAGCATAAATTCACAAGATGGATTGGAAGGTGCAATACTGCCTGCCAGGTCAGCAGGGGAGCAAGGATTATAACCAGCAGCTCTGTTCCCCCACTTACGAGGGTATTTTTTCCTGAGTGTATAACAGAATGAGATATCCAGCAAGCACAGCACAAGGCTGGCTGTTGTCTTGCCAAGTCCTTTAGGATTGTTTCTCTTATTTGACAACTACACCTACGTACATTGCAAGTGATGATGGATGCCCATGTACGCTATGTTTTGTAAATTTATTTAATTCACCTCTTCTTGTTACTGAAGCAGAGTTTCAGCAAAAATAAATCATCTGTGGTCCTTGACAGGGTGACTTAAAGAGAAAGACTAAAGCTTTCAAGGCATGAAACATGTAAGAGAATTAATTGAAACAGGTGGTTGCAGCTAAATGGTACTGTTTAAACTTTAGCATTTCATGGATCAGTAGGAAATTTTACCTTACTACAGTTTTAGACATGCTTCAGAAGGCATGACCAGGGGCTTTAGTGCTAAGTCTTCGCTGGAATTTAGAAACCTGTTCATACTCTGCTGGTATTTGAGCTGGCAATAAAGGAAATAGACCACACTGTTTAGAAACAGAAATTGTACAAAACCTCCTTGCACTGTGTAATTGTGTTCAGTGCCATATACTTTAGCTATTTTCTCTCTGTAGTTGTTCTGAATTTAGACTTCATCCATCTTGCTGCCTAAACAACAAGATATTTCCTTTCATGTTCTAAAGGCACACAGCAAGGCCTGATTTTTGTTGTTTATACCAAGGGGTTTGAAAATAGAGTTTAATAGATTTATGAATGGCATCATTTTACAGGGTCACCTAAACCCATAAGGGACGGTTTTCAGTGATGAACTTTTCTGTTCTCTTTCTATGACTGCAAGGACAGTGCACAGGATAAGGCTCCTGTTCATTTGGCTTCCAGCATCACTCAATGTCTGAGCACTTTAGCAATCAGAAGGGACACATTAAACAAGTTGCAAGTTATAAAGTCATCAATTACAATATATAAAGTAGATTTAAAAAATAGCATGAGACAAGCTATTTAAAAATGTTTAATGTTGATGGTTACTGTGAGGTGTATCTTCCTTTTGTGTGTCTACCTTGATTTACTAAGAGCAAATATTTATTATCACAAATCTCTCCAGGGCTGGACAATTAAGATCAAGCAATCAAAAGTGAATGGTCATTTCTGTAGTTTTCCCTGGAGCTCCAAGTGTCCATAGAATTGTAGAAAGGCTTGGGTTGGGAGGAACCTGAAAGGTCCTCCAGTTCCAACCCCCTGCCACGGGCAAGGACACCTTCCACTGGACCAGGTTGCTCAGAGTCCCATCTAACCTGGCCTTGAACACTTCCAGGGATGGGGCATCCACAACTTCCCCGGGCAACCTGTGCCTTTGAGTAAAGAGTGTTCTCCTAATGTCCAATCTAAGTCTCCCCTCTTTTAGTTTCAACACATTGCTCCTTGTCCTATCTGTCTTTGTAAAATTTTAACCACTAAAGAGACACATACAGTCCTGCAAATACAACTTTGTGTGACAAACTATTAATGGCAACAAGAGGAGGAAAAAACAATAATTCAACCTTAAAAACTGTCTTCCAAGGTGAGCCCTCCACCCTGGATACCTTTGAACATAGATGAGCTTTGCAGCTGCCTCAGTTATCCGCAGGCTGGGCTAAGGGCCAGAGCTCAGGCACCAAGGGAGGTTCTCAGGCTGCAGAAGCTTGATCAGATCCCTCATTTCAGGTGGGGGGAAGCAGTGCTTAGGACTAGGCTTTAAAAGGTCAAGCCAACAGCGAAGGTTAAGTCCAGTGTGTTCCTGGCAATCTGAGAAGCAAAAGCCTGTGTGAGCAGATAGGCCTTCAGCATTCCCTGGAAAGCTGGCTCCTCAGCTGATAGAAATCCGCCGAGCTGTGCTGATGGCAGTGGGGTTATTTGTCAGCTGAGTGTTGGTCCCATATGAGCACCAAACTGCTTTGCTGGGCAGCAGGAAGGAAAAAGTTCACTATCTGAATTGTGCTCAAAATCCACCAGACTTAACTCCTTCCCATCAAAATCCAGAGGCAGTTGGATCAGGCAGAGCAAATCTCCAGCAAGTACAGTGCACACAGAGAGGCACTGAAAGGAGCATTAGGATCCAAGCCACAATGATACTCACACAGCTGTGCAAAACGGGACTAGAAAGGAACTGGAAGCAGCTGTGAGGAGCGGCTGAAAAGGCTCCCTGAAGATATATGGATGTGTCAGTGGGCAGGATCGGGTAACAGATGTGGTTTGTGAGGCACTCCGGTGCAATGCTATCATGCCCACACAAGTAGGACAAGAGCAGCCGAGTGGGGCAGGTCTTTGGAGTCAGCTCAAGAAGGAGCCGCTGCCGAGGGGGGGCTGCTGTGTCAGACAGGTGCTGAACAAGGAGACTTTGTGTGGTTTGCCAACAGGCACCAGGAGAGGGTTTATCCTGGAATCACAGCACTCATTTGCAGGAGGGCGAAGTTCAAATTCAATCGTGGCACTTTCTGAATTTTAAATACACCGACATGGATCTTATGCTGTTTCAGCACCAGTAATGATATAAGAATTATTTATAAGGTAACAGGATGGACAACACAAAATCAAATGGAAAACATAAACTAGGCCAAGGGTTTTGACTTTCTGAGTGGTCATACTGATAAATAAACCTTTATAAATAACTGAACCAGCGGCTGTCTTCCCAGTTATTAATTGGCACCCATACAGCTGATGGCTGTGCATAAGATCTTTTTTTCACAGAGAATGTAAGATTCAATTGAAAATGATCTTTTGGGTGTACTTAGGGTGTTCTTTCATGGTGTATAAAGTTGCTTTAATCTGTTTGAGGAGCTGGCTAACTTTAAAAGTACTACTGAAAGAAAACCAACAGATAATACAGTGGTTCAATTCCAAAATCCAGCCAAACTATTGTTACTAGAACTAGAAAAGGCAAATTAATCTAAGGAAAGAAGACTGTACTTAATCTGGCTCTGTATTTTTCTTAAGCTGATTCAGGAACACGCTTCAAGCTTGTAGGGAAATTCTCAACATGCCATTTTAGAAAATGCCAGCTGTGTAATTGAATAATGTAGAATGTGTTCATCGTGCCTGTGCACATGGAGACGCCTTGGAAAGTATGTGATCTCTACGTGCTGAACAGAAGTACATTATTTTTTAAAAAAAAACCTTGAAATTTGACAGCAAAACTTTTGTAGTGCCAACTACACAATGTACATTACCGGCCCCATGAGATATAAAAGAGTAAGTTGCCACCAGAATTACACTCAATAGCTCCAGTGGGTCTTATTCTACCCAAATACTACAGTTCAAGAATTTTTCTGTGACAGCAACACAAAAAGTATTTTTGGAACTTGTCTTATGCTATTTTAATAAAATACTCAGAAGTACACTTGATTCTTCTAAAAGATTTTCAATTCAGTGATCTTCACCTGCAAACAAATGAAACTGCAGAAAAATAGATTGTGGGTTGTTTTTTTTTTATTGGATACAACAAGGTCATGCAGTGGTTCTAGAGTCCCACCAAATAAAAAAAGGAGATATCTCTATTTTCAAGGGAAGCTGGGTCATGTTCTTATCAATTGTCATTTCTTGCCAGTGCACTGTGACACAGATAAAGGTGGCCCAGTCCTGCAAAATGCTTGTGAGACTGAATGTCAAGTGATTATATTTTTGGTAGGTGGTTTTCAAATATGAATTTTCTGCTTTTGCCTAGGTGAGTTGTGTTCAAGATTAAAGTAAAGAAGAACAAAACAAAACAAAACCAACAAGAAACACAGGCAGAGGAGACATAAGACATAAAAGCTTGAGATCTTCCATGGACTGTAACACCACAAATCTACAGATAGTGGCTCCTGTGAGAATAAGGTAACCATGAATCTTTCAAAACTTCTGTCCTATTTTTTTTTTCCCCTTCCCTCTAAGGTTCTGTGTTCTCAGTTTTGGAAACATCCAACACAGGGCATTTAGAAGCCAGAATTCAAAAATTTTCTTACCTCACCTGAGAAGACACCTTGAAGTTGGTGACTGAGATGTTAAAATAAATTACTACCTGTCTCCCCTCAATGTCTCCCCTTTGGGAGTACCAAAGACTGTCCAGTCTCTCCAAGGAGATTTTTGGTGGACTTCTGAGCTCCGTGCTAACACAAATTGTCACCTCTGCTCATAATCCTAGGTAATTCCAAGGGGGAATTCTTGGTTGTTGGTGAGATTAAGACTTCTCCTCAAATCCACCGTGAATGAATTACATGCAAGAGAGAGTTCCCATCCTGCACAGACACCTCTATTTGAATTGACACTGAACTGCTTCCTCAGGCAGGAATTCCTGGAATTAAGGTGCAATATGTGCATGCACCATCGCATTCATCCGCACAAATATGTGGTTACACCTTGCATGACACCAACTTACATTTCCAAGCTTTATGATTGCAAGCCTTGTTCAGGAATGAAGTTTTTTATGGTTATCCAGATTGCAACATATGTTAACAAGGATATAGGGTAATAATTATAAAGCTCATTCTACCTTTATGTCTTTAGTTTCAAAGCAATGAGGAAATATGTGATTCAAAGTGCTGTATTTAAGGGGTGTCTGTTAGTATTACCTATTCCTTGTGCTTTCTTTATGTTGGAATTATCACATTGCTGTGGTAATCAGGTTCATTAGTGTAGAGTTTACCCTAATTAGGGTAAAATTCATCTTGCATGATATTTGCTCTCAAAACTAACATCACTCTTAGCAAGTTTCTTGGTTGTCCCCACTGCTGGTGGAGAGAGGCACCTTCAGGAGAGAGCTCCTCCCAGTGTCTTGGATGGTGATAGGATTCAAAGATAAATTCTCTGGGTTCTCTGAGCAGAATTAGAAGGTGTTAGAGATGAGAGAATGTCTTTGCTTCCTCCAAGCAGGAGTCTCTGCAGTGTCTGACCTGTGATTTGCTTGGCATTATAAAGGCCAAAATAATCAAGTCGTTGAATCAAAGACCTTTTGAGTCAAAAGCTCTGTGCTTATGAGTCATTAGAGCCATAGGATCAATGGCAAGTGTGGTTTTATGGAAAATAAGGTATCACAATAAGCAGATTTAGAGTGTTATTCCTAATATTAGGCATCCTGTTTTGAAAATGTTAGTTTTAGCCTCTAGTCTCCAGTTTAATCACCTATTTAATACTTCACATGCCCACGTCAAAGAAGTGCTGTGAGAGTTAATTAATTTTTGTAAGGGTCTTTGAGATCTTCAGATAAGAGGTACTATACTATATAAGTGCCAAGTATTACTACATTGCTGCAGAGACTTATCACAGAAAAGGTTAAGGTCAATTAACATTTTCTTGCCATTTATGCATATATTTTCAGATCACAAAAAGAAACTGGTGTCAATTTAGTTAATTTCACTTGTATCCATTTTCAAATGAGTTATTTATAATTGATATAAGTTGAAGACTTACATATCATCAAAATGGCAATAAATTATACCCTCCTTATAAGCTTCTAACACCCTATGGTTTTAGACTGCTTTGTTTTAATTGAAATGTGAGTGTATCAATTAGACATTATAATTAAAAAGTTTCAGGATTAAATTATGCTTCTTTTAAAAATGGCGCAGGCAAGTACCAAAAAACCCGACACAAAACCTCTCTATGAGTTCTTGGAAATATCTGTACAGGCAATGCCTCTCTAGGGTTTTCAATATCAAATCTACAGTTTAATTGAAGCAGCAAAAAGGGTTTTTGTTCCACAAAAACTATTGCTTTACCAGATATCTGAAAAAGGGACATTTAATTGATTACCTCTAAAAGTATCTCTTCTAAAAATCACATTAATGCACTTTGTTAAGCACACAAATGTACTCACATGCATTACTGCAACCTTAAAAGACTTGCACTAAATTTTTTCCGAGAATATCAGGACCCTCAAATGCTAAGAAGATTTGTCAGGATTTGGTTAATTTTTAGAGAAAAAAAGCTGTGAAATTCAAGTTGAGAGACATCTAGATCAAATTAACCACACTGTAAATCATTTCCATTACACATGGAATGTTACCCTTCTCTAACTAAAACTATTCCATCTTGCCATCATGTTGTAGTTAAGATCTTGCTTTACATTCTGGCCATTAAGGCTGCTTTAGTTAAAAAATAGAAAAAAGGGATAAAGCTTAGTCAAGAACATTTTCATAAATAAACAATAAACAGAGTTAATCACTGCTTCTAGAGAGGTCATGTTATTGGAGTATTCAATAAGCCAGGTGTTTTTCAAAAATGCTTTTGAATCCTGAAAGTATTGATCATAAATGTTTAAACAGATATATATTTGCTGTTCTCTAATTTATTACTTAGTATTCATTCACCCCATTTGCAAAACTGTTTTGGGAAATTCTCATATGAATTAGGTGACTAGTCACACCTGGATTTTCTTTAAATCACTCTCTTTCTTCTTAAATTGGATTATAATCTCAGAGGGTGCAAATATTAGTTTTGTCACTGATTTTGTGAGAGCAGGTGCTAACATTTTGTTTCTATCAGAAAAACGATTGAAGTTTTGATTTACATATGCAACTCACAGAATCACAGAATCACAAAATAAGCTGGGTTGGAAGGGACCCACAAAGATCACCAAGTCCTGCACAGGACACCCCAAGAGTCACACCCTGTGCTTGAGAGCATTGTCCAAACACTTCTTGAGCTCTGTCAGGCTGCTGGGGTCAATTTCCCTGGGGAGCCTGTTCCAGAGCCCAACCACCCTGTGGATGAAGAACCTTTTTCTAATATCCAACCTAAACCTCCCCTGGCACAATTTCTGGCCATTGCCTTGGGTATTGTCACTGTCACCAGAGAGCAGAGATCAGTGCCGGCCCCTCCTCTTCCCCACACAAGGAAGTTGTAACTGCAGTGAGGGCTCCCCTCGGTCTCCTCTTTTCCAGGCTCAACAGACCAAGTGCCCTCAGCCCCTCCTCCTATGGCTGGTCCTCAAGGCTCGTCACCGTCTTTGGTGCCCTCCTTTGCGTGCTCTCTAATAGTTTCACATCTCTTTTTTTTGTCGTTGTGACCAGAACTGCACAAGACGCGAGGTGAAGCCTCCTTAGCACAGAGTAACCTGGGAGAGTAGAGCTAGGGCTTAAGCAAGTGGGGTTGACTCATAAAGTAGAGGAGCTCAAAGAAAAAAATCTTTAAATATCTTTAAAATGCTGAGGAGGAATTTCAAGAAATAAAAGATAAATCATAAAGAGCAGGAAAAGTCATTTAGTCATGTAAAATGCTGAGATTCCCATATCTTCATTAGTCTCACTGGAGAAAACAAGTCAAGTGGACCTTCTAGTAAAAAAACCTGGATTTTATATATTAGTACTTAATCAGCTCCAGAATAACTGATGTAATAAACAATGTTAAAATTACTTGTATAATAATTCCTTAATATTGTTTTTTTGCTGACAGCCATGCAGATGGAGGCAGATAAAACGTTCAGTTCATGCACGCTGACCCTCCGTACATCAAAAAACATTTCATTGTGCCTAAATTGAACTTCACTGCAATTTGTTTGACTATCAAAAAGGCATCTATGCTTGACATGAAGACACCAGGAGACAGAGGAACCAACGTTTCCATTGGTGATTTGTTCCAGTGATTAATTCCTTTCACTGTTTACAGCAGGTACCTGCTTTCCCCTCTGAATTTGGCTTGGTTCAGCGTCGCTCTCTTACAGCTCTCTCTGCTAGATTAAACAGACATTTAAAACCTCTGGTTTTCTGTTCCTGGATGTACTTATCACATCACCTCTCAACCTCCCTTCAAGCCAGGGCTGTGCATGTGGAGTTGCTCCAAGGGAAGAGCACGGAGTTAATTCAGGGAGGACAGCTGTGCACAAATGAACCTGGGAAGCCATCCTAGGAAAAAAGCTATCTCACCTCCAGAAAAAATTACCTTCAATGGGAAACCAAGTAGTATTGTACCAGTGAGAGCAGATTTCCTGGAGTTTGAGGAGTTGTGTCCTGCAGCCACAACCTTTTTCTCAGGCCAAGCAAATTTGTACAGGATGCATAAATGCGTGGACTTAAACAAAAGAAATCCTCTAACCTCTTTAATTAGGGAAGTGAAAGCTGTTGCTTTCTAGCATTTAAATAATTTTTGTAGATTCACTTTCTTAAAAAAAAAAAAAATGATAAACCCAACAAGACCAAGCAAGATTCATTGGCTACTATTGGCACATAAATATTTAGTATCAATATTTTTCTTCTTCTCAAAGATTTACAATTGTCCTTCTGGCCCAATAACTTACTGTGACTTTATACTGAGTTCCTGTTACACTGCAGTACTACATAATTTTAGGGTTAGTGATTTACCAGGATGCAATGCTCAATTCCATAATGTTTTTCACATTAACATGCTCAGCTAAATATACAGATGAAAATATCTGTTTTTCTTTGAATGGACCCTGCTTGTCAGATTGTTCTGCAGGAAATCCTCGTCACTATCGTTATCTATCATTCTGCCAATAGTTACCTATTTTTTGGCAGCTGTATCATGTTTACTTCTCCATCACTATGGAAACACTGAATTTTCTTAACCCTAATAGAGATTCCTGCAGAATCCTACTAGAAATACTTTCACAGAGTGAAATGATTTCTGTAATCATTTTTTCTGATGTCTGTTTAATCTTCAATGTTTAACTGGTTTTCTGTGAAGCTATTCTTTTATCACAATATTATTGGTACTTTTCAAAAGAATAAGCCTGTGGGTATTTATATGCCCATATATTATGAACTTTGTCAGAGCTTGGGCACAAGAGTGCAGAAGACCTACTTAGAATCTTATTCTGAGCTGTGGTGTCACAAACCAACACCTTCTTTTTTTTCCTATGGGAAATTTTTTTCTTTTCTAAAACAGAGTGTAGACTTTAAATGCCTCTTTTCTTCTTAACCATGACAGAGGGCCAATCTGCTCAAACTGAGATCTTGTGTTGGAGACTTTTCTGTTGATGCTCCTAATCCCAGAACCCTTCGAACTCAGGATATTCCTTGAAATACCCTTCAGCTAAGGTGCTTCTTTGGAGATGTTTCAGTTTAAGCACCAAACAAACTTTCTCCTCCAAGTGGATGGCCAGGGCTGACTCAGCAGCTGACACTTTTCCAAAGGAAGGAATTCTGACTCTTCTCATCTTTCCACCGCTCCATGCCAGCTCCCAGGCACATGCTCCAGCTGTTTTCCACACACTGGCTCTGGCACTTGTCTGAGTTCTTGATGAGTCATTTCACCCATTAAAGCAGAAGAGAATGAGCCCAGCAAAAGAGTGAATAAATTCAAGTTAGGTGTTTGCAAGCTGAATCAGCTCACCAAAGGGTCCGATGAGCTCTGCAGATGGAAAGAAATGGCTTGAAATGGGAGAAGTTCGAAAAGGGGAGGAGAAGAGAAGGGAGGGAGGATCAATACTGTCTTTTTAGGCAACAGAAAGATGTTGGGTGGACTTAGAGGACCTGTCTGCCTGCAGGCTTCGGCAGCAACTTACTCTCTTGGACCAAGGATTTATACACTGCCTAAGCCCATCTGAAGAATTATATGAGGCAGGTGTTGTAAATCTCCGTGCGAGGTCATTTTAGGCATTGCAAAACCTAATTTGCATACCCAAAGTAATATGTTTCATCTCTTAATTATCCATACTAAACTCATAGTCTCGTCAAAGATGACATTCAAATTTGTAAAAGATATTTATTTGCATTAATTAGTGCTGGCTGATATTTCATTCTTTGAATTTACATCCACTTAATTCCTATTTCTTTTTTACATATTTTCCATAACTTCATGTCACTCTGACAACCCTGAAGTTTACCAGATGATACTTTCCATCCTTTCTGAATATTATCACATTATTATGTTTTTCAGTCCTCAGGTTTTTTCTGATATTCCAGGATCTAATATGTTATTAACTGAAATGCAATGTAATTAATATTTCATTGAATAAATGTAATGTGTGAGTTGTCTCTTGATATAAAAAGTAATATATATTAGGTGTTATTTTATGTACTCTTCAGTTATTAATGAATTTAAAAATATTTCATCTTCCTCAACCTGAATCTCCTACACCATCATAAAATATCTCATTTCCCTAAAAGACTGCCTATTCTTCTGAATGAATTCTAGCCTGTGTTTAAGACCTTGAAAACTCGGGGAGAACACCAACAAACCTTCAAAACATTCTCACAACTGAGAGGGAATGGCATTTCCCTTGAGTTTCCACGGGATGAAAAGAGCAGTGATGGGAAATCAGAATATCTCTGATTATTACTGCATACCTTACAGAAATGGTTATACTTTGAAAGAAGAGTTAGGCTGTCTCAGGTCTGTAAAGGATTAAGAAAACTGTTACAACAAGGAAAAAACTGAGGTAGGATTTGACCATGAGTATTACTCTATTGCACAATATTTCCAAATTAAGTCATATTTCAGAACGATGAACTTTTCAGATCATTGATTTCCTGTACATTCTTGTTAGGATAGTGTAATAGGTGGTCAGAAAGACTCAAAACAGGAAAAAAAAAAAAGCTCCAGAAATAACTGAAAAGTGTTGTAATAATTACAGCAAACAGTAGCCCAGTGAGCTACAGAACACTTTCATCTCCCTGCTTCTTTCACAGATTCATTAGTTCAGACTATTTATAAAAGATGGGTGAAAACAAGAGTGCAATTAAAAAAAAAAAAAAGATTATACAGCAGAATTCTGAATGACCAGCAGCAGGAAAGCTGGTTATCATAATTTGCAAACCATAATTCTCTGCAAAAGAACAGCTATATTTAAATACGGTGACTTAACCAAGAATATCAGTTTCAAAGGCAAGAAAGTAGAAAGAGTATCCTTATAGTCCTTGGAGAACTTCAAGCATCACTTCTAAGCCTGCTCTCCCTTTCTACATTCTATCATAGTGTAGGAATTCCACAATGATTTATAAAAGGAAGCTTTTCAAAGGCACAAATGGGAGTCAGGTGTCTGATTTCCATCCACTCAGGCACCCAACTCCCATTTGTATTTTCAGAAAATCCTCCCTTAGAGACATGAAATATAAAGTAGTAAAGTAACTTGTATTCTAAGGCCAGGAACATTTGCCTTAATTTTTTACATACAGTTCCATTTTAGTTTCTTTTGATTTGATATCAAAGCAAATAGAATTCTGCATTTTAAAAAAGAAAGACTGGATGATCTAATATCTTTGACATTGCTGGTTTCTGTGGTTCTGTCATGCACACAGTGGGATGTTAAATATAAAACTAAGTAATTTAAAGACAATTCCCCCCTTTCAGTCTGTCCTGTTATTTTGCATTTTAAAACCAATGTATAGTTGAAAAGGTATGTAAAACAAGCCAACTGACACACTTTGGCGTCAACTGAAGGAAAGGATGTGGAATAGGAGAACTGACAACTTGGCTAAAAATTTAAGAAAGTGCAAATGACATTCTTTTTTAAATCTGGGATTATCTTTGTTGTTGTTCTTGATGGATTTTTATTTTCATAAGGAGGAAAATATGCTAAAATTATTTTGGTTTGAATTAAATACCAAATTTTTAATTTAAAACTTTTAATTTGTATTACCTATTTTTAACAAAACACATGCACTTCAGGATTTTTTTAAAAAAATGGACAAGAAAAGAATTCCAATAAAGTACTTTTACCAGTTCCCTTCCTCTTTTTTGAGGAATTCTGCTAAACAGAGTCAACTGCAGTATGTTTAGGTCCAGAGATAGATTTTAGCAGTTCTCCCACACAGTCAAGGAAGGTGCAACAATCATGCTTTTTCTCTGAGATGTGTCTTTGTTAACAAGTAGCACATCAAAAATCCACTAAAAATACTATGTTCAGGCTAGGTCTCCTCTTCACCTTTAGTTTTTTTTTGTTTGTTTTTTTTTTTTCCCTGCAGAACTATTCAACAGGATGACAAAAGAGAAAGTATGCAAAACTTGGGAGAGAGATTTTACACCCACAGTTCTCTCTGGTCTCGGTTCCTCAATCATTCTGCATCCATTCATAGGATCAGGGTGGAAGGGACTTCTGGAGGTTGTCTAGTTCCCTGCTGAGGTTCAAGCAGGGTCACTAAGTTGGTTGCCTGGGACAACATCAAGATTCCTTTGAAATATCTCAAAGGATGGAGATTTCACTTCTCTGGTCAACTTAAGTGAAAAGTTTTTCCTGATCAGATTCATTCGTGTCCCCCACTTTGATAGGAACCAGACACCTCCTTGTTAGGTGACTCCAGGACACAATTCAGATGATAAGTCTTTCCAAAGAACATGCTAAGTAGGAAATACGGATGAAATTGCACCTTGTTTTGTCCTTTCCCTGAGCAGTCCTTCCATAGTACTTCAGCAAGTTTATACCTCCTTCATGGCTCTTGTGAGTGTCCAAGGCTTATATCTCATACCATAACACTCTCTGGTGCACTGTCACACACTTGTTTCCTTATTTCACGTGTTCAGAATCGAAAAAACCCCAAACATCCCAAACCTTTCACAAATGAATGAATAATAAATCTTAAGGCCACAGGTACGCCACACTTTCCCCAGAATGACAGCCAGACGAAGAAGGCTGTGGATGTGGGGAGGTTTGGCATGTGGTCCGTGTGGCTGTGGGACACTGGGGTGAGGGCCAGAAGTTGCTCCCAGGACAAGGTTACTTGACCATGTCCATACGGCATGGGAGGAGGAGGTAGAAAGCAGCAGGTCACTGATCTGCCTGAACTCACTGGCAGGTGTAATTCTCTACCCTAAAAATGCCTGATCTTTGCTTGCCCAAACTTCCTGTATAATCCTTCATTCTATTTCTTTTCTTTGTCTTCTCTCAAAGAGTGCAGGAAGGACACTTTTCTCTTGACAATACAGCAACCTGAGTCATCCCCACAATGAGGAAACTCAAGTGGAGGAAGTGGGTGCAAGAAGTTTTTGCTGGGTGAATCAATTGTATCTTCAGTTCAAACAACTGTGATTAATTTGTGTGGGTCTGGAAAAAGAAGGGAACCCACTCAGGGAGTGAGGAAGTGTCAAGATAATGCACATATCTGCATTCAGATACTCTTGATGCTCAGAAATGCTGCATATACATGCAGTTATCTCTTCTCCTCCTTGGTTTCTCTAAGGAATGCAAAGTCTACATTTCGTCGATATTAGGACATTTCCATAAAAGAAGACTCTAAACAAAATGCAGCTGCTGTGTTTGACAAAGGTGTGTTTTACCTCTGAAATATTAGAGAAACAATTTTATTTGTCACCCAGAAGTCCACTGAGTTTGAAAGGAGGCAGAGTGCAAAATCATATCTCTCACCACCTCTTTTGTATGGAATAAAAGTGCCAGTGGGATAGAAACTTGCTTTAATTCTGGGAGAGGGAGGCATCAACAAGAACAAGATCAAGACAAGAAATCCCAGTGCAAAGGTCGAAAGTTCTGAACACGAGGGAATAAACCATTAAATTCAGAAGTACATTTTAAAAGGAGAAAAGATGCTAACAATCTGCCCCAAAACAATTTGAAATCAATAAGTGTGTCAGACAAAGGATGGAATGGAAGTCATGCTGTTTTATATATTACATTAAAACAGCAACAAAATCTGAAATTTTGATCCTTTCATAAAACAGTACAGAAATTGACTTTTTTTTTTTTTTGTAAGGAAAGAAATGAAAGAGAAAAAGAAAAAAAAAAACAAAACAACAAAAAAAGGAAAAGACTCACCAGCTGTTTCCTGGCCAGGGAAACCACAGGGGCTCTTACTCTGTACTACAATAAATGGCCAACTTCCCAGGGTAGTTTAAGTCCCCTGCAGCCTGCAGTGTCAGCAGAGTTGGTCATTTACAAATCAGTGGGGTTTTGTTAGAAGTTTGTTTGTCTTTCAATGAAATCACCCGCCTTGCGGCTGGATTGTTTGAGCTATAAATAGAGGAGCAGTGCATCAAATTCTTTCAGAACAACACACAAAAATATGGGTAGCGAGAAGGGCGAGAAAGAAGTTGCGGGTCAGCTTTTTGATGCTGAGAGATGAAGGTTGGGAAATACTCTGTTTGTTTTTTCATGCTTTAGAGTGTGGAGTAAGCAAACCTCCAAAAAAGCATTCCTCACCCACCCTCTGTAAGGCCACGTTCAGATGATGGGAGCTCTGCAGAACCTGACCTCCTTCCTTTGCTGCCCTTCTTCCTTCCGTAAAAATGAGTTGGCCTGAACCCTAAAGGGCAATTTTCTTGAGTCTGTTGAAAATATAGGTATTTGAATTCTTACTGAGTGAGAGTGTTGCCATCTATATAAAGTGCCCAACAGTGTTTTAAACTCTACCAAAAAAAATTCTTTGTTTTTTACCAAGGCAATGAGTCCTCCTGGCCAATCCTGCTCTTTCTGCTTGTTTATTTGAACTAGAATGCTGCTTTCCATTCATTTCACACTGCTTGCCTTTCAATTTCACAGTGCCTTCTAGTTGAGTTTGTAAAGTTGCCATTAAGGAGCCTTGCTCTAAGTCTTTCCATGGAAAGACAACAGGAAATGTTCACAGAATTCACACTCTTTTCCCACTGCAACATATCCTGGCAGATGTGTTAGTTACCATAGCAACAATTAAGACCAGCTTTTTCCTTTTCTTTTTTTTTTTTTAATAAGAACAATCAGTAGTGCCTGAAACATTTTCAGATGAATTTGTGTCTCAGATTTAAATTCCACAATGTAAAGATCTTCTTGATGATATGCATTTGCTAATATTTGAAAGGGTATAAGATAAGGAACCAGGCAGTTTGGATGATCTGCACCTTTTTGTTCTCCCTCAGATTGGGGCTTACATGACATTATCTTGTTTCTGCTGATGTAAAGTAAGAGAGCTGGAAAGGGAGCAGGCTGGTCTTATATCCAGAAACAAGAAAAAAAAAAAGTAGCCCTTCAGTGTCATTGTGTCATTACTCAGAGAATTTAAATGAGAGTCAGAAACTCAAGAGCTGTTCTCTGGGTTGGAGAGGTGAGTATAACAATATAGGGAATATGAAATGTATCTCAAGCTTCATCTCTCCCTATAACCATCTTTAGAAGTTTTCATGCTGTAAAGCTCTTGAACCACACAGCAGTGACAACAAATGCAAATTTGGATCATTGCACTGGTCTTCATGAAGATGCTATACCCCTGCGCACAGAAGAATTGTCAAAAGGTAATTGTAGTAAAAGTTATTGTTCTGGAAGGAAACAATGTTGATCAATTAAGAAAGAGTAATTGAAAAAGGAAACACTACGAGCTGAGTCAAGAAGTCAGACATGGATGAATGCCTTCTACAGGAATGCAAATACTGAGCAACTCCACTCAGGTCACAGATCATGAACTCAAGTGTTCAGAAAATGTGTCAAAGTGGTGCTTAGGAACATGGTTTAATGCTGGATCTGGCAGTGTTTGTCTAGTGGTTGGACTTGATGATCTTAGAGATCTTTTCTGACCTTAATGGTTATATAACTCAATCTGAATGCAAGGGAAGCTCCAGTCCTATCATGTCCCAAATACTCCAGCAGTGCTTGTGGTCACATCTGCAGCTTGGTTCCTCCTTCCTGTTTCACTGGTTGCTTTATACTGTGTACAGGCACTCAGGGTCCCCCTTTTGACAGGGTTTACCTCATTATTAGCCAAAATCAAAGTTTATGACCATCCCTCCCATCCCCAGTTTAAGGCCCTTCCCAGCAGTTTGGCAAAGCATTGGGCAGAAATGCCCAAATAGGTCCTGTCTTTTGATGGCACTCCTCATTCCTCAAAGAAGTAGTCCTGACATTGCACCTAGAGAAAAATTGTTCTCAATTCCTAATTCTGTGCTTTTTCTTAGGACGAAAGAGAGTGACTTGGTAAAAATCTTTCTTGCCTTGCAGCAACAACCACCGAGTAATTGTATATAGATAATCCTGTGAGTGCCTGCACAAATGGAAATATGAATCTGTATAGGGATTGTGATGGAGAAGTATAGTCATTAATTAGATGCCACAATTCTTCAGTGCCAGGAAGAACAAGCCATTACTGAATTTGAAGTGATCCTCGTATTTCCTACAATAACACCGTGAGGCTGAAAAACTCAGCTTGTATCCAACTAATAGCTCCTGGAAAAAGAGACGACATATTTTTTAACCTTTCCAAAACACACTCGCTAACATACTCTAATGCTTGAGAGTATATAAGGTCACCTGAAACAGCAGCCTTTACATTTAAAACAGATGTGGCTATATACAGCAGTGAAGGAATGTACTGCTTCGGGTTTTGTGTAACAAGCACCAGCGCTTTCCAGATCTTTGCCATTTTGACACTTACAGCTTACACACAGGACTGCTTTGGAGTGGGATATTCAGCATGTATTCATAGAGATGATTAAAAAAATTACTTTATGCACAGCTGTCTGCAAAGGCTGGTGCATAAAGATAACCACCCCAACTAAACACATTATCCTTTGCAGTCTCAATTCCTCCCGTTTCCTTGCTTAGTTGCACTGGAGGATGGTAGACTGAAGTTACCAGCACACCAAAGGCACCCTTGGCTTGCCAGTTTATCAGTACTGGATCAGCTGTGCTCTGCAGTGAGAGGTGCAGAACAATTACTCCACAGCTCTTTCTTGCCCATGTGCTGTGCTAAGCTGAGGTTAAATAGGCACTTGGTTTCTTTTATTGTGTGTGCCTGAACCCAGTTTTTGAGTAGCCACAGCAGAGGCATGCAGAGGAAAACCAGTTTATAATCCAAGCCTTCACAGAAACATAGAATCCTGGAATATTCTGAGTTGGAAGGGACCCACAAGGATCATCAAAGTCCAACTCCGGGACCTGCACAGGACAATCCCAAGAGTCAAACCATGTGCCACTCTCCAAAGACTCCTCAAACTCTGTCAGGCTTGGTGCTGTGACCACTGCTCTGGGGAGCCTGTTCCAGTGCCCGACCACCCTCTGGGGAAAGAACCTTTTTCTAGTATCCAGCCTAAACCTCCCCTGACACAGTTTCATGCCATTGCATCAGGTCCTGTCACTGGTCACAAGAGTGAAGAGATCAGTGTCTGCCCTTCTTCTTCCCCACATGAGGAGGCTTTTTGGAATTATAATCCACCATGTATTGAAATTTCCCAACTATAGTAAAGATTCGTGGTCTTCTGCTTCTTTGACATCACAAGAAGACATTTTAAAATCTTTCCAAAATCATGCTCACACCACAATTTTATACAGGATTGATGAAAGATCAGTCCTGCCCATTCCAGGTGTGTTTTGTGGAGGAAAGTTGCAATGTGTGAGCCTTAGGAGGCCCGAGCTTGGTAGAGCTGTATTGCCATGAAGGGAGTCTCTGAACAGGCACAGATACCCCATCCTCTTCGGGTTAAAACTGACCTCATAAATCAGAGAACAAGAACCTCAGAGAACAACTGTAGCACAGTGCTGGTGGCACTGGCAGTACATTGGTTTTCTCTTATCTGCCTGTGGTACAAAACAGGTTGGTCTCTTGAAGAACTAGACAATTTAAAATCTGATTAATGAACCAGGCTCAGCTCCATGTGCTGGTGCAGTGCACACCCCTAATCAGTGCAGAAGGTCAGAGTGGTGTCTCAAAACATTCTCTTGGCCGTATGAACCAGACACCCACTGAGCAATGGAGCAATTTCCTCGTGCAGTGGATGTTAGAGAGGCTTCTTCTCCCACCTGAGCATCTGTGAGTCCATCCAACTCCTGGGGGTGTGGGCGTGTGTCATGAGACCAACCCAAAAACTTGCACTGGTGCTCAGAGGGGTGGAATCTTCTCTGGAAACATATAGAATAGCTCAGGATGGCCCTTTGTGGAATCAAAGAAGTCTGACTCAAAGGGAAAGAAGATATTCACACTGAAAACTTAGGAAGAATTATTCTTCAAGGCACTTTACACTGGAAAATAAAGCTAAGTAAGTCCTGTGGGATTTGCCTGAGGTGCCAAGTCTGCCTAAGACAAAGGGTCGATCATGAAAACCAGAAAATTCATGACTTGTATACATCTTCTAGCAGATAATTGAGCTATATATCCAAAATTTACAGTGAATATAACTTGAATATGTTGGATAGGATAGCTCCTTGAACCTCAATCAGTTCTCTTGGTGGCCGGGAAACAACTGCTAAAATTTGCAACATCAAAACTTGGTTTTGGTTGCTTTATAAATGCCAGAGGAACTAATGTTTCATCTAAAATTAACTAAATCTTTTTTGACTTTTGTGTGCACAGATTTTGGGCTTAACCCATGGAAATGAAGATAAGAAGAGCAGCAGAAAAAAGAAGCAAAATTAAATAGGCTGGGATAAATGAGGATGAAAACCAAATGAAATATTTGTTAACTGGTTCTTAAAAGCTTTTAAAGAAAGTTAGGTGAAATCCTGAGAAAGGAACAACAAAGGCAGGAAAGCAAAGCAAGGAAAGCAAAGCAGCAGGAGAAATAAAGGCTAGGCATCACTTTTTCTTTGTCAAGCTATTACTGTCTCTCTGTGGCAGAAGGACTGGAGGAATAGAAGTAAATGTCAGATCAGTTATGCTGATTTCTGTCTATTGCAGGTATTTTTCTGGTCTTCATTATTATAGTATCACAACACTTTCCCATCTAACTATTTATCCTCACGACATCTCTCTGAGGTAGGGCACTGCTATTATTTCCATTATACAGCTGGAGTGAGCTTGGGTAATGGAGCAGATTCTTAGCTGGCATAAATTGTCACAGCTCCATTAACTCCAGTGAGAGAGGACTTCATGGAGTTTAGGATCCGCCACTAAATGAATCTCCCTTCCCCCTGGAAGCCAGGGCAAGAGAGGGGCAACAAGCCCTCAGGTTTTCCAAGCTCTTAACTACCTCTCTGCCCAGAAGACCATCCTGCCTCTGTTTAGATAATGTGTGATCTTTGGGCCAAGCCCTGCTGGCTTTATTCTTGCAAGAAAAGTCAATGAAGTTTTCGTGGCATTATTCACATAAAGCCTGCAGGACAGAGCTCGTTAGGTGGCACAGATTGTGCACCACAGAAAGGCTGAAACTATAGGAACACACCACACCCTCCCACGTATTTGACATTGGAGAATTACGGGAATGAAGCACGGAGCTGTCAAGTGACAGTCAGTGCAGGGTGGAAAAAGAAAGAGCACAGAGAAGTGTGCAAACATACAGGGATTCTGATGTGAAATTAAACCACAATGTACCCAGAAAGTTTGAATAAAAGCCACACAAATTATTTACTTTCCTCAAGCCTAATTCAAACAAATCAACAAGACAAGAAAATTGAAAGGAGAAAAGACAGTAAGCTGTGTTTCTCAGAATACAGGTGTCTCAGCTCTAATGAATGTAGAGGATTCGAGTTGGTATCATGAATATCATCAGGAGTGATTATAGCTTGTAAAAGTAGACCAGAGAGAGATGTGCCTGTGTGTGTCTTGGGCTGTAATTAAAGCCATAAGCCATCAGCAGCAAAGAGGCCAGCTGCAGCATTTCAAACCTTTCCTACCCTAGCATTAAAAATAGATTGTGGCACAATAATAATAAAAAAAAATCTACCCAAAATAATTCCAATAAAAAAAAATTTGCACATCTGATTACTATAATTGATTTCTTTTCTAGATATGAATAAATGACCCAGGCTAAATGCCAGTTCCTTGCAAAGAATTTCATTTAAGCTTCAGTGAATTGAAAGGCTCAAACAGACTCAACATTTCCAACTTCCTAGCAAGTAGCAGAAAATCTACCTGACAGTTGCCATGGAAACACGAACAGGAAGAGCTAACCACCAGCCTATAAATCCACAGAGAAACCTTTCTTAATTGGAAGGCCTTTAACCCACACATTTTTCTCATAGCTGCAGAGCTTATTTCTAAAGAGATTATTAAATTCCTCAATTGACTTATGAAGGATGCTTCCCACTATATTACTGTGCTCTGGGTTGCTCATTCTTTATATCTGTTTCCGAAATTACAAAGCAGAGCAAGGATGATAAAAGTTAACACAGACGTTTCAATGAAAAATCCATATGATGTTCTGAAAATAACTTTAGTGGTAATGTTCTACTAAAAAAAAAAAAACAAAAACAAACAAACAACCAAAAAAACCCCACAAACACACCAGAAAACCTACCATAAAAATAATATGTTCAAGAATTGACATGGCATTAAAGAGATGAGGTATCCCAACATTCTCTGCCTTGGGTTCTAGGGAAGATTTTTTAAATGGAAGAATTTCAATGGGAAATGTAACTGAAACTATGTGAGGAACCGTTGCTTAAGTCTAGGAATGTTAATTATACAAATGTCCACAAACGTGCACACACATTCCCACCCTAGAAAGTATATGTGCAAATAATCTAATTTTAAAGAAAATAAGAACTGCGTTGCTCATGCTTGTGTCATTCCCTTCAGCATTTTGAAGATTTCATCAATGTTTTGGCAGAGAAATCACACATTAGGTAGTTTCTGTGCCTTGGCTTTCTGCAATGCCATTCTCCTATCCAGGGTTGGCTGAACTTTTTGAAAGGCTGGAAGCTACTTTGGGGCTCAGACTCATTTCTAGGAAGTTCAGCAGCCCCATGCAATTAAATGCATTTGTCTTCTCCCATCCTCTCCTAAGCAGAGAGAGAATAATCAGATACAGGTGCAGAAAGTCTTATTTGGTTGGAGGTTTTTAGGTAGCCAAATATTTGTTTTCTTTGGTTAAGTGGGCAGATTCCTCTTTTTTCCCTGCATTATGCCGCATTTCAATATTTTTATTCCTTATCTCTAAATTCTAAGGACAATAGGAAAAAAATATGTTATGCACCATGAACTTATTCCTAGTGCAGTCAATTGGAGCACAATTGATTCCTGCTGATTTCAATGGAATTAGGATTCTGCTCAGTTTGTGCTTGGAAACAGATAGAGAGAGGGGAGAAGAGAGATGGAGAAAAGCCTTTTTTTGCCTTTTTTTTTTTTTGTTGTTTGTTTTTTAAACCTGCCTAGAATTTGTATGAAATATTTAGACCTTGTTCCTCCAGTATCCTGCATCTCTTTGAGAAACTGAAGCACTATGGGGCAGGATGAGCAGCCACAGATGCTCTTCCAAGGTAACACTGATGCCAAAAATGCAGGTATGGAATGGGGTCCAGTACTGTGTCAGGGTGAGAATCACATGTTCATCACCTCCACCACGCTCTGGCTCCTTATGCAAATAGAACTACACTTTGAAGCCTGAAATTCTCGTAGGTCCCACTGCTGGGAGCACCAGAAGAAGAAGGAAGTGAGGTCAGTCTTGGAGTAAACCAAGTTGGTAAGCCACTTACCAGCTGGGTGGAACTAACTTTCTATGGGATTTATTCACTCTGGGTGACCCTCATGTCACTCCCACATTCCACCTGCAACATCTGGTACCAACATCCCTGTGCAAACACCCTGTTTTGAGGACAGTCCCTTTATCCAAGGTATGATTTTACCCTTGTACTGTTGAGCCTTTACATGACATGTCAGCAGCTACCTAGGGGAGAAACCTGGGTGCTTCAAATGAGTTTAAAACACCAGTGGACTCTCCCTTCCCTATGCCTTCTGTGGTAGTTTTAGAAGAAAGTCTGAGTTATCCAGAAATCATCCAGGCAACTCAAAGGCTGGTGGTGATTGGGCAGAGAAGATTCTCCAACAGTGAGGATCAGATAAGAGATGCGCAAATTATTTAACAGTCAGAGGACAAAACACTACCATTAAAGTGTTTCCACTCCTCCTTGTCAAATGACCTCAGTTTTAACCTGTCTTGTCTTCCTCCTTCTGTTTTCTAACCCTGAGCCTCTCTTGAATAAGTACAGCCACAATATTTGCCAGCAGTGTGTACAGTAAGCAAATGGCCAAATGGGTTTGCTTCATGGGAAAAAAAAGCCTGGTATCTTCAGGTATGCAAAGTTTTGAATCCATTTTTGTGTGGTACAGGATTAAAACATGAACTTCGTTTCCCTACCTGCCCTAAATGAAACTGAACATTCACATGATGTTACCTCACGCCTTGTATGAATGGGATCGACTGAATTTCATTTCTTAGTGCCAAGTAACACTATGTAAATACTTTGGAGTAAATTAACATAATGAACACTATATTCTGTTGCCTGAATGATTGTTTTCCTCCCCTCCCCGTATCGTTGTTATTATTATTAGAATTGTTGTATGACTGAGAGAATCTCTCAAGGGACAAGCTAGATTTGCTTAACAACTGCTTCTCCAAGTCCATCAGGCTGGCAACTGCAAGCCTATGATTAGCTTAATAAAAGTTAAGGGAAAATTATAAAGTGAATGGAAAATGCTAAAGGTGCTGCGAAACAAAACCATAATTGGGTAGCAGTACTCCAGTGGTGACAGCTAGAAAGCATCTGCTCTCTGCAGCATCCTAAAGTGTTTGCAAAGTCTGCAGAATTCTGCAGAAAAATCCACAGCCATGTAGTCTCCATGCCTACAGGGATTTGCAATGCCCTGGAGAGTTTTTAAGGGATTTTTAAAGTGACTTCACTTTTATTTTTATCCCCTTTTTTTTTTCCCTAGCTGTCTGTCTTGTTCTCAAATCTGGGCAGTGTGTTCAGCAGATTGCTGTTTTCTATTGCATTCTGTACACCTGTTTTCTACCACAGAGGATACAGGGACTTCATAAACCTTAAAGAAGATAAGATTTCTGTTCCCAAGAACTTGTTTTCAAAGGGACAGACTTTTAGGCCATTTGACTCCCTGGAAGTATTATTTCCTATCTAGGCAAGCAAGGGGACCTGAGGGAACAACATGAGGCTTTGTCAGCAGAGGTTTAGGTTGGATGTTAGAAAAAGGTTCTTCACCCAGAGGGTGTTTGGGCACTGGAACAGGCTCCCCAGGGAAAGGGGTCCTAGCACCAAGCCTGACAGAGTTCAAGAAGAGTTCTACCAACACTCTCAGGTGCATGGTATGATTTTTGGGGTTGTCCTTGTCAGGCTCAGGAGTTGGACTTTGATGATCCTTGTCGGTTCCTTCCAATTCAGGATATTCTCTGATTCTATTATATTTCCTAGGCTATTTCCCAGCCAGACACTCCAATTAATTCTTTATCTCGCAGATGTTATTGAAAGAAAATTATGTCCATATACTCCTTTTGACCACGTATGGTTACTTGGCTAATATCCACATCTGCAGCACTTGTGCTGTCAAGATCTCTAGATTGTTTTAAGAACTTTTAGCTCGCCAGCCGGCATATGGTGGTAATCTTCATTTTGGCCCAGATTAGTAAGGAAATCCAGGCAGCTTCATGTTTTCTGTGTTAATCTGAGAAATAAAAATCCTGTGTTGGATCCTGTTTCACAGCAGGGAATGAAATTTCAGTGTCTGCTTTCCTTTTCTTCCCCGACACGGAGCTGCTAGCAGAAATCCTGTCAAAGCAAAGGAACATGATGCATTTACTAAATACAGGGAACCATAGCCTTGGAGGTCTCTAAACTCATCTCAGAACCCATCATTGAATTATGTGAGAGAGGAATTCCACCCATTCTCAGGATCAGGCAGTTTTTGAATTCTGGATTGTAGATGCATTGGCCATTAGCACTCAGGACGGGATGGGAATGGGTCAGGCTACAAAGGCTGAGCTGTCTAAGTGGGTTATTAACCCTCCTTAAACCTTCACCTGGCAGAAATCATTTCAGTCCTACAAAACTTCTGCTGGAAAGAGAAGCAGAGGAACACCTCCTGCCCCTCTTTCTTCACTGCCCTGGGTGTCTGCAGAATTTTGTCTCTCATATTGTCACTCCTCTCTGCTGATGGGTTGCTGATGTGCTGAGCAGGCTTTTTCCCCTTTCTGTCTTATCAGAGTCACTGCCACTGTCACTGATGGGCTCAGCCTTGGCCAGTGTTGAGTCCAGCTGTTGTTGGCTTTATCAGGCACGATGTAAACTTCTAGCAGCTTCTCAAAACCCACCCATTTAAACCCCTGTAAACTCTCTGCTACCAAAGCTTTGCCAAACAAACCGAGTGCAACTGTTTCCTCCTGCCCTCCAGAAAAAAGCTTCAACAGGGAGGTAATTTCCAACAGTTATTTCAAGTTTAAATCCAGCCGTGTTGGTGTATTTCAAAAGCACCAAGTAGATGGACTAGAATTTATAATTTTTCTTATAAATAAGAACATGGGAAAGATTTACAGTGACAATTGTTAAAAAAAAAAATCAGAAATAAGAAGATGAAAGAATAATGTGATATACATAGAAGCAATTGTTTATGATACTTATTTTTTGTTTCCTGCTATTAAATATTTGGCTGGATCTCTATCACTTCTTGAACAGAAGATAGGTTGTTATTTAGTGGCACTAATTATAATAGCTTTTTTCCAGACTACTTTTTGAATTGGAGTCCCAGATATTCACTTTTTTATTACCTGGCAGGTGACTTCCACAATAAGTTTACATTTCTCTCTCTTGTCCTCAAATACAGCTCAGCTGTGTTTGATACTTTCAGTGCCATTTAATACATTCTGCTGCTAATTCCAACAAACTGTGGAAAAACTTCTGGACTCAGTCTTTAAATATTTCTCTTCCATCAACAAGGTCAGGCACAAGGCTCAGGGAAACGAGCAAGGAGGCAGAACAATTTTTCAAGACTGAATTTTTTATAATTTTTTATAATAGCTGGGGTTGAAAGGGACACAAAAGGTCACCCAGTTCAACCCCCCCGGCAATAAGCAGGGACATCTTCAAATGGATCGGGTTGCCCAGAGTCCCATCCAACCTGACCTTGACTGTTTCCAGAGAAGGAGAATGGGCAAGACTTCTCTGGGCAACCTGTGCCAGTGTTTCACCATCATTATAGCAAAAAACTTCTTCCTTATGTCTAGTCTGAATTGACCCTTTTTAGTTTAAAACTATTACCCCTTGTCCTGTCTCTACAGACTCTGCTAGTCTTTCTTATTTGTCCCCTTGAAGCCCTGAAAGGCTGCCCTGAGGTCTCACTGGAAGTTTCTCTTCTCCAGGCTGGAAAACCCCAGTTATCCCAGATTTTCCTCATAGGATCGGTGTTCCAGCCCTCTGACCACTGTTGTGTCCCTCCTCTGGACCTGCTCCAACAGGTTCAGAGTCGAGTAAACAATAGGATAGTTTGGTTCACAATAGGATAGTTTAAGAGCTGATACCATAAAGAAACTTTAGATATTAATGAAAATACCGTCACTTAAGAGAGGGCAGATGGACTATGAGAAGATAAATTTTGGAGATTAGTAATCATTTCATATGAGAACATTTAGTCAATCTTTTAAAGTTTAATGAAATGCACTAAAGCCAGCATGTACAGGAGAATAAGAGGCATTCTGAACATTTTGTCTCAAATATACATAAGATTCTCCTGGCCTGTAAGATGCTGCGATGTGTAAATAAATACCTTGGAGGAAAAGATGGAAAACTGCAGTTTGCTTCTGTTGGAGCTCTGTAGCGTTCTTCCATTTCACTCCCAGCTTTCTGAATGCTTTCAAGTGATCCATCTATGGAAATCAATGGCTATTGACAGATTCTGTAATTACATTTACAAGCCAAGATTCTTAGCCCTCTGACACTTATTTAAGTGATTACATACCTTCTAACCTGTTTTGCTAATGATCACCAGTGTATGGATCTGAGCCAAAAATCAAATCATGTCCCAAAACACCCACTTTCTTTTCTGCAGAACAGTGCTGTGACTTGGGATCCTCGCGCTGTCACAGTGACAGAAGAGCTGATGAGTACCACTGGGTGGAAAATGCAACTGATTGTCACAAACCTTTCTTCCAAATTCATTCTGAATTTGTGATGTGTGTTTGGCTGGGATGGCAGAGTTTGAACTGGGTTCACAGGTCAGTCCTAAAAAGGGGTGTTCAGTCTTCTTTTTGTCTGATAGATCTCTCTGTGGCTGGGATAAATACTGATGAGGAGGGAAAACAATATACACATTAAACTTTTTCACACATTTCCTGCCACTTAGAATGTTGCCCGAAGCACCAGAGCTGGGTTGCTTTGTCATTGTTATCTCAGCTGCCCTCACTGGAGCCATTCGTGTTGTATGAAACACTTTAAATAATTTCTTAAACTATGAAAAATAAGACATTAGCTGTGGAATTAGGACGCTGAACCAAGACTTGGGACAAAGGTCACAGTTTTTATTTCATTAAATGTTTACATTTTGGAGATGAAATGAAACCTTTCAGCAGGCCTTTCAGCACCTGAAGGGAGCCTACAAGAGAACTGTAGAGGGACTTTTTATAAGGGATTGTAATATTGACAGGACAAGGGGGAATGGCTTTAAACAGAAAGAGGGAAGGTTTAGATCAGATATTGGGAAAGAATTCTTCCCTGTGAGGGTGGTGAGGCCCTGGCACAGAGAAACTGTGGCTGTGCCATCCCTGGACGTGTTCAAGGCCAGGCTGGATGGGGCTTGGAGCAGCCTGGGATAGTGGAAGGTGTCCCTGCCCATGGCTGGAGGATTGGAACAGGATGATTTTTAAGGTCTGTTCCAACACAAACCATTCTATGATTCTATAAATCTATGTTTCTATGAAAAACCTCAGCTGATACATGCCCAGTACATAGAGTCAATGGCTGGGTTAAACTCTGATGGTGATGTTGAAGTGAAACCCCATAAGGAGAATTGGGAGTTGATACCTCTGACAGCTGCCAAAATCTTTGGTCACTCTGCCTTTGGGTAGCAGAATCGTTGTACAGCAGCCGTCTGCTTGGTCAATCTAGTTTGACAAATTAGATGATATGATTTGCTGGGAAGAAAAAATTTGACGAAAGAATTTGAGGCCCCATTAAGTTTAAAAAACAGCCTGTATTTCTGGTAAATTTTATGTTTGTTCATAGAAAAAAAAGTTACGCTCACAGTATCAACCCATGTTTTGTTGACAAATATTCCAAAAACTCTTTCAAACTATGTGCATGAAAATTCTATTCCTGCATGGTCCTCGGGTAAAGTGACTTTTCTACTGATCACTGCCCTTCTGAAACTTATTAACTTCACCTAAATCTAACAGAAATACACTAAACTCCAAATCCTTCAGCTCTTAGTCGGTGAAAGGAGAGACACCTGTGCAAGAGACAATCAGAGAAGCACAAATATCCTGAGTACCTGGTAGCATCTGCTACCAGAAACAGTTCCTGCACCATCTAGCAAGTGCTGCTAAAGCCCTTTCTGCTTAGTAACTCTTACTGCCTGACAGCATCTCTTGTTCAGTGTGCAGGCTGCTGAGTCCACTTGCCATAAGTGAAGATATTGTGTAGGAGGAAAATAAATTGTTACGTGCTTTTGGGCTACATTAGGTTTTCTTTGCTCTCCTACATGAAGGCGTTTGTTAAATTCCAAAGAAGTGCTTCCTTTTTTTTTTTTTTTAAATATTTTAAACATAACAGTTGCCTCAAACAGATGCTAAACATTCAAAATAGAATCCAAAATTGTTTCATGAAGCTGGAGAATTACTAAACTCTGCCAATAAATCACAGGTGTCCACTGTCCATAAACAGGTGAAAGAAATGTGAAATATTTGATAGCTTTGAGGTGTGCAAACCTAAGTGTCTGTGCCTATACATTTGGTAAGGCTACTTGTCTTTTCAGAGATCTGCAAGACTGAAAAAAAATCTACTCCTGCCATAAAGCTGAAAAGAACCTCAGTGTTTTAAAGGAGGCTCTGTGGACTCTGCAAGCTTTCAGTCTTTCACAAATAGGTATTTTGTGCTCTCTTTTCCTTCAGTTGGCGAGTGTAACAAGAGAAACATGATAAAGAGATAAGGGGAGTTAGCAGCCTGCCCTGAGACTTGACAACACAGTGAGTGGAGGGAGATGCACAAGGGGATGGTAAGAAGAGACATTCGAGAAAGAAAAATAGAAGAGACCAAGGATGTTATTGGATCCATTCTGAAGTGAGTGGACACCTTAACACTCATTACAGAGTGCAGCATTTAACCCCAAATTTGCAGGTGGAATAACATCCACCTCCCTTAACATCATCAAAGTTGCTATGGCAAGGTATAGATTTTTTCCTTGCTTTTAAGCCATGTTCTTGTCCTCTGTGTCCTTATTTTTCCCCCCCTCAGCATTTCTAACCTCACAGGAACACAAAGTGGAGGCTGGTTTGCCTGGTTTACTTTCAGTTTAGAAAGGTGGGCAAAGACTTCTTGATGAGCTCCTCTGAGATGGGATGGTCCCACTTAATGTCTGTGTGAGAGAGCAGGTGAGTGCTCTGCCTGCTGACATCACAGAGCACGGAGCTTCTTTAGTGCATTCTGCTTCATTAAATGCCTCACAGCTGCTGATGGGATCCCGTGTGCTGCTGAGGGCAGCCTTCAGCTGTGCCTGGAGCCAGCCTTGCGTACCTGCCTCCTAAATGGAAACTAAAGCTGATCTTAAATGTAGCCTTGGAGGCTGTGGCTTTAATAGGAAATTAAACAATCCAGGGACAATTCTGGTGCATTTAGCTGAACTTATCCTTTCTCTCCATACCTGGATGGATATGGCCAATCTGCCTGTTAAAAACTATTCCTGGCTAAGATAAGCTCAGCACTAAGCTGGGCCTTTGGGAGTAGGTGATTTGGACCAGGTAAAATTCATGCCAGATCCTATGTTGAGAATTTCAAGGAAGGACAATCTTTGGAACGTGCGTGCTTGTGTCTTGCACCCCGCCATGTTCACTTTGTTGGTGTAGATATAACCAGGGCATCCCTCTCTCTTTGTCATTAGAAGAAATGTTTGTATTGCCTTGTGTTGCTTATAACACTATGAAGAACAGAAACTTTCAGCCTTTTCCCCCAGGTCATCAGCCATTGCCACTGAGTGGGGAAAAAAAAAAAAAGGAGTAAATTAAAATGTGAAAAACCCCACTTCATCTAAAATATCTAAAATACACCACTTCATCTAGAACACAGTATTTGCTCTAACCTAAAACGTGCTTTATTTCAGATTGAGGAAAAAGTAATATTTTGAATAATTACATTTAATTAAAAAAAAAAACTGCAGAATTTTAAACAAGTAAAAACTAATTTATCATTTTATGTAATGTATTAATTTTTTTTTTTTAGAATTAAGTCAGATAAGTTGAGCTGAGTTTATAAGCTACCTGGACTGAACTAAAAATACAATTTTTTAGTGTGAAGAAATTGAGCCAAAGCTATTCTCCATTTTTTGTGAAAAAATATATTACCTGAATATTGGAAGTGTCACTATTTCAATAAAATTTTTTTTCATGTTATGCATTCTGATCAAAGGTGAAGACCACCTCAAGTGCAAGTTAAATGTTAATATTTTTTCTTTTCATACATTGGCTTTCTGAACATTTACAGAGCAGCTGTGTTTCTTTGCAATTCAATGGTAAGTTGAGCCATTAAAAAAGACAACAAAATCAGTTAAGAACTTCACATTCTGTTTTAGATTGGTTTATTTTAAATGCTGCACACTATGGCCAGGATGAAGAGGAGATGGGTCACAATCCCTGTGAGCCTGTAATTTGCTGTCTCATCTCCATAGCAGGGCATGTACTGTTTCCCTTGAAAACTCCAGTTTGTCTCTGTTTTGGTGGAAATCCTGTCTTGCAGATTGGATGTGAGACTTTGTGTCATTCTATGATTTGTTCTCCTTTAGATGTATTACCTCTAATTGAAAATTTCAATCCTGTTCACCTCTAGCATTTACTTCTTTCATATTTTCCTGTTGCACCCCCAATTTAAGAGTCAGTTTGGACCATCCCACCAAAGTGTTAGCTCAGAGTTAATCTCTCAGGTTTCCCTTGAAATGTTTGAGATTCTCTCCCAGCTCCTCAGAGATGATTTTCTCATGGATAAGACTCTCATCACCTCCAGCTTCTCCAGCTTGAGTTGCTTTTTTACTTACTAATATATCCTCTTGGTCAAATATATTCTACCCCATGGCAAAAACAAACACAAATTCTCTGAAACAAGTGGAGGAAGCTGGTTTTTTTTTTACCTGTTCTTAAAGGCTGTTTCATCTCCCCTCTGAATAACTGTGGCTCATGACCCTGCTGGATTTAACACAGATGCACAGACTAGCTGAAAATGGGATGTTAACACACAGCTGGGGAAAACTCTGACACGGATCTGAGTTCCTAAGGCTTCTTTTTCCTCACTGAACACCCTCCTGCTTCAGTGCAGGTGTAAATCTGGATAGCCAACACCACATGCTGGCCCTTCTCTATCAGAAACATCAAGTCACACCACTATTTTGTCCATCTGGACCCTACTGGGTCCAGAGTCTCTCAACAAGTTCATACAAATTAAACTAAGATAAACTTAGCCATTTTACTTCCCCCCCCCCCTTTTTTTTTTGTGTTATGTTATTTTATTTTGTTTTATTTATTTATTCCCATTATATTGTATAATATTTTCCATCACTCTTGTTGCAAGACTGTAATGAGCCAACATACAGCACACAGAGAAAGGTGTTTGCCAGAATTCCAAGACGTGTTTTTTGGGAACTTTGTTTTTTGCTGTGTACATGGAAAGCAAATATGTCTGCTCCTTTGGTATGGGAATCATCTTCAGGCTGTACCATCAATATTCATTCCATATCACACCAATTAACAAACTGTGAATAATTGGGAATTAAACATGAATGCATGAAGGACCATGATCATCCAGGTAGTGACTAATAGGGACTTGTTTGAGGTAATCACACAGAGATTTAATTTTAATATGGTTGATTTGTTTTTTTATTTTCGGGAAAGGTGTCTTAATGTTAATTAAACAATTTAGCTCATATTCAATTTTTTTTAGGGAAGTGTAATTGTTTTAAAAACCTGCTTTTAATCACAAGAACAGATTATTCAATCAAAAACAAAATGTTTGATTTTGCTAGCATCATACTCTGTATGTAAAATGGTGTTTTAAATATCTTTAATACATTTGAATATAATCAAAATGATGATTTGTATTTCAGAGTTACTTTTCTGCTTGGATAACATTATAAAAAGAAAAAGCATGAAAATTACTAAACAAACCTAAAACTCTCCAAAAATTGCTTACCTGCAGTATTTCTTTGTATTTTAATTTCACAACAGCATCTTAGAAATTACAAAGTGAAGCAAAGTAAAGAACATGAAAAGCTGTTTCTTGTGGCTTTCTTAGAACCTTGAGGAGAGTCCAGATCTAAGTTGGACCCAAAAATCATCAATTTTGATACAAGAAAGTCAACCAGCCTCAAATGATGTCACAATTTTCCAGAGTCCCAGGTGATGCTCAGCACAATTTATAATGTAACCAAGTTAAAGGAGGCAGTTTTGTGGTTTTTGTTTGATTACTTCCCATAGCATTACCTGCAAAGAATGAAACCTGGCATGCTGGGAATCTTTCTCTAAATAAATATTCAGATGTAGAAATGATTTATCATACTTATTTAACTAATCAGTGTTTCCCGCTTTTATTGGCTTCACATTTAAGCAAAGCACAGGTCCCAGTTCTGGCCTTAAAGAATCACTGCATCTCACATTTTTACCGTAAGTCATGCAAATTATTTTTAGTGGCACAAGAGTTTGAATCAAGAAACTACGAGAGGTACAATCTATGGGGGCTTTTTTCCTCTTTTTAATGATTTTTTCTAACTTACAACTTGATAGTGGAAGCTTTTATTTTATTTTTGTTTATATTTTTATCTCTTATAATTTATATGGTATATTGTATATCATATTATATCTTGTATCTTCAATATTTTTATGTTTTTATTATTTTTATTTTAATACTATATTCTATATTCTATATCTCATTTAATTTTATCCCTTATTTAATTTAGTTTCATTATCTTAGTTTGGGGTTTGGGGGTTTCTTTTTGTTTGTTTTTTTTTCCAGCTGTAGTGATTTAAAGAAGTTCCCCTGAAAGGATAGATTTCTTCCAGTCCTATTTGTGGTCAAATAATGAAATTTTCTCTATTACACTTTTGGAAAGCAGGAATATAGAGGTGCCTGCTTTCCCAAAATATCATAATGTTTGATTTCTTTCAAATGAGCTTTGAAAGAACTCACAACAGTCATTTTTCAACAGTATCAGTTGCTAAGACTTTGAGGTCAGAGATGTATAGTTGATACTGAAATAAATCCAGAGCACTGACCGGGAGCTTATATTACATCTCCCTACGAGTGTTGGCTTTAGTAGTACATAATTAAGCCAGAACGAATGGGCAAGCTTTACAAATTTGGGGAATATTGCCTTCCCCCCAAAAAAGAAAGAGATTGGAAACGGAAAAGAGAAGAATCCTTCTGAAGTTTTTGTTGACTTTTGCTAAACTAATGAGTCAGATGTGCAGCTGTACATCATCAGGCTGCATTCGAATGATCAGGTAGTGACCAGCAGCACAGTTCTAGAGCTGCAAGGAAGGACTGCTGGAGGATGTAGATCCAGACCTACAAAAGATGCTACCAGGATGTGCCAAGCTGCAGAAATATTCAAGGCAGGATGAAAATGTTAAATGGGAAACAAGTTGCAGCTGCTCTCGACAGATTCACCAGCAGGAGAGGATGCTAGGAAGCAGGAGGTCACTGCAGAGTGAGGGATTTGGAAGAGGTGCTGTAGAATAAACAGCAAGAAAATGTCAAAGAAAAGCAGCTGCTTGAGGAGTGGGAACATGTACAGACCCGGACAACAGCCAGCATTTGGAAATGAATGCTGTTTTGCAAGAGTTTTCAGCCCTGAGTAGCAGGGACAAAAAGAACATCTCACGACTCAGTGCTCAGGAGAGCAGGGAGTGACAGGGTTTGCAGGGACAGGCAGCACCTTTCAACAGGCCAGCACAGCCAGTCAGAAAAACAGACAAGTTCCAGGGGACAGAGCTGGCAGTGACACAGAGGAGTTCTGCATGGGGCTTGGCTGAAAAATGCTGAAGCAAAGAAATTATTTTTTCATTAAAAAATAATGAAAGGCTTATAAATTATAGACAAAACATAGATCACTTAGGAAAAAAAAGTGAATGGGAAGTGTAAATACATAGAGGAAAGACAAATATAATTGTGAATGCATAGCATGAAACTAATTCTGAGTAAAGAATTACGTGATCTGAAATTTATCTTTAACTGGAACTGATCAAGTCTGTTATAGTTGCAGGAATAAAAAGGCAATATTTGGTTTAAAAACATGTTTAGCCTAGGTTTGATTCAGAGAGTGTATAGACTGAAGAAACCTAGAAAATGTAATAATTCAAATATAAGAAAAAATTATCCAGTCTCAGAAATAATACAGAATAAATTTGTAGGGACTGCAGCAAAGGATGAGGCATTGCAGGAAACCTTCAAGGCTATCAGGGTAAGATGGGATGGGAATTACAAAATATACCCACTGCATCTTTCTCATTTAAATGAGAATTTTCTGTAGCTGATGATGTAGTGCTTAGAGGTACTACAGGTTCCCAGACTGCAAATTATGATAACCTGACATGATTCATGATTGCAGAGAAGTGTAGAAGACAAAATGATGTGTTGAGCTATGGATTGCTGGGGTTAGTGATTGATGGCTCATTCCTCAAAACATGAAGGAGTCCAGGGGCAACAGGGCAGGGGAAGGAAAGCCAGTGCTTCACTCAGAGAAAGGATTCCCTGCCCTGGCTCCTTCCAGGGCTGTCTCCAGTGAAAATCGCCCCCATGGACTGGAGAAGGCACCCATCATGGACCAAGAGCTTCTGGATCACCTTGTAGACTGGAAGGGTCATGGAACTCGCTATCCAAGTCAAGGGAAGAGACTCTTGGGCTCGTGCAGGGCTTATTCTAGGATGGAAAACAACACTTAAATACTCAATTATTATTCCCACTAAGATGAGATTGTATTATTGAGAAGTTAAATATGAAATTAAGTCACAGGCAGAATTCGAGATATATTTAAGCAACAAGGTATTAAAGAACTCTTTATAATTGGGATGGTCTGTAGCTTCATAGAACTTGAAAGCATTAGAGAATTATGTATTCCGAAGTGAAATGAACCACCCAAATATACTTATTAAGTTGTCTGGCAAAAAATAAAGTTATATTTAGAGTGTTTCTAATTAAATTTTTGATATCTCAAAGAGAACCACAATTTGTCCTTACAAACTTAGCCTTTAAAAACTACAGTGAAAAGTTATTTTGCTTAAAAAAAAAAACCCCAACATAGTTTTTCCTGGTTTCTCTCCCACTGCAGCAGAAGGCAGAACAGATCTTTCAAATACACTCAAATCACTGTTAAAAGGGCACACTAAACCTGTATTGTTGCCAACTTTGATGCCTTTGGGACACAGCTGGGATCCAGAGTGGTGTTCCCAGGTTTCAGGAGGGCAATTTCTCCTTATTCTCATGAAACACTTGAGCCATCAGCCCACCCTCTCCTGCCCTGAAGGAAAGTGCCAGGACATAAGCCAAGCCCAGGTTATGTAGGAGGAACCTGCAGAGAGAAAAAAAAATGATTGTGAAGAGCCACTAAATATCAATGAGCAACGATGGAGACAGAGGCAGAACTGATTCTCAGGAGCCCAGCCAGAACCAGTCCTGACAGACTTAGTGGCAACTGCTTGGTCTGTGCTGTAATAAACTGGAATCCTCAATTATCTGCTATAAAACAGGAAGCTGCCCCAAGAAGTTGTGGACGTCCCATCCCTGGAAGTGTTCAAGGCCAGGTTGGATGGGGCTCGGAACAACCTGTTCTAGTGGAAGGCGTCCCAGCCCGCAAGGCGTATGGAGAAGATCTTTAAGGTCCCTACCAATCCAAACCATTCTATGTTTCCACAAAAAACAAAAGAGGAGAGGAATGTAGTGAAATTTACATTGTCTCTCAGAGCCGAAGTGTGAAAACAGATGTGAGATGGTAACAGAGAGAAAAACTAACAAATAAAAGAACAAAAACCTTTTGGTGTTGTAGATACAGCATAAAGTCATGATCTTAAGAAACATTGACCAGACATGGGCCATCTTTTTTTATCCTAAAGGTGATGTAAGTTGCTTCTTGCTAGGAGTACTTGGATTTAATATAGTTTTGAAAACAGACCTCCTAAATGGGAAAAACATTATAATTTAAGTCCCTTGGAAAACAGGGCCTGGTCACCAGTTTGGCAAGTTGGCAGCTCTCCTGACCCAGAATTCATTTTGGCATTTTCAAAGGAAAAAAATGTGATGAAAAACTATGACAAAAACGTCTAAAGGGCAGCACCATGAAGGTGGTGGAAAATGTTTTAACAGTGGGGTAAGAAATGGCAGTATTTAAAGCAAGGGACTTACGAGCAGATGGATGAGGGGAGAGGAGCTCTGAAACAGTAAATGAGCAAAGATATGCATTGAAATGGACAAAATTACTGCTCTGCTCATTTTTTCAGTGTGAAGGTGAAACAAAGCTGCTATAAAGAAGTTGAACAGGCCATTGGCCTTTGGCTGCTCTGTGCTTTGCATAAAATAGAGAGAAAACAGTGACAGGGCTTGGCTTATTTGATGTTGTAATAGCTCAGAATTTTCCAAGCCGCAGAAGACCAAACATCAGTCTTATTTTCATTCCTTCAAGTCCTTCCTCTGGTGTCTTTTCCCTCTCACAGAGATTAAGTAGACCAGAAACCAGGACAGCCAGCCAAGCCCTCCTCTCACCCCCTCTTAAGTGGCACATACAGCCAAACCACGACTACTATGGACCTTCGCCTGAGGTGAAACCTTTGCAGACCTAAATTGTCGCATCAAGACTGTAACTATTTTCTCTCTCTGGCCACCCTCTCATGCTACTGCCACTCAGCCCCACCCTCTCCTCCTGAAAGGCTCAAAAAAGGGGTGGAAGAATATGTCATTTCTAGAAAACTTGGCAGAAGTGTTAAAAGGGGGGAGATTCTGGCAGCTCCAGCGCCTCCCATTTCCATCCCTCCCACTTTTGTGCTGCTCTCCCAGCCTGTCAGATCACACAGGAGGCAACAATAAGGAAGAAGGAGTTTTCCACCCTTCATGGCACCTTCCCTGTCACCATTGCAGGAAGAGGTTATTAGAGTGATAAATCATGCAAACCTAAATCAGCCAAACAAAGCTATAAAAAGACAGCAGAGACAACAGAATGGGGAGGGGAAAGTGTAGGAAGAAGTTAAATAACCTATTGTCCAGAGAAGAAAAGAAAACAGATAAAATTACAACATAGATTAGAAAAAGGCTCAGGCAGGGAGGTGCTTACAAACCAGAGGCTTCACAAACAAAGAAATCTATAAAGGAATATAAAAGTACACTCTCTGCATATCTGGTCTTGTTTTATTTCACACTGCTTTGAGAACTGCTACTAATTTAGTGAGTTACTGAGCACCTCTGCCTTCACTTTTTTCCACTGCAAAGTAAGAATTAGTGGGTGAGGGAGGAAAGATAATGAACTCATCTAAATGGATATTGTGATACTGTGCCTTGATTTCAATGGATACAGATATGCTAATGAATAAAATGACCTAAAATCTTGCATGTGGGTGGATCACATAGAATCACAGAATCATTAGGTTTGGAAAATACTTCTGGGATAATCAAGTCCAAGCATTAACCCAGCACTGCCAAGTCCAGCATTAAACTACGTCCCCAGGTGCCTCATCTACATACCTTTTAAATCCCTCTGGGGATGGTGTCTCCACCACCTCCGTGGGCAATCTGTTTCACTGCTTCACAACCCTTGTGGTGAACACAGTTTTCCTGATATCCAATCTAAACCTCCCCTGGCACAAACTGAGGGCATTTCCTCTTGTCCTGCCACTTGTTACCTGTGAGAAGAGGCCAACCCCCACCTCACTACAACCTTTTTTCAGGGAGATGTAGAGAGCAATAAGTTCCCTCCTGAGCTTGTTTTCTCCTTTTCTCTCCAGGTTGCAATCCCCCAGCGCCCTCAGCTTCTCCTCATCTGACTTGTTGTCCTAACTATTGATATCATTAAACTTCCTACACCCTGCAATGCAGGAAGGTCACATCCAGATTTTGTGCTTGGATCTGTCCCTGAGCTGGGCATGGGCATCAGGTCAGCGCTACTCTGCATGACTCAAAAACTGGTCAGTTGTATGTACAGTGGCAGGGATGGTTATTCATCAGTCTTTGAGCTTGTGCCATGGCCTTGCTTTATTTACTACTGCTGAGGTGGCTTATAAGGACAGCAATTGGAACGCAGTAGCAAAGGTTGGATGACTAATACACACCAAGATATGGAAATGGAAATTATAAAGAAACAAAAACTCAGAGGGTTTAAGAGAAGTCACAGTGACCTGATGTGTCTGAATTACAAAACAATAAGAAGTTGCAGAGCCAGTAGTAAAAAATCTCTAAGACATAGGTATTTGAAGATGTAGGGATTCTTTTCAGAAAGTAGCAACAAAAATGATCCAACTTACTAGAGACTTGCGAGTTCTGTCTGAAAAGTGTAAAAAATTGAAAAAAAATCTCAAAGGTAAAGAAAAATTAAAAATATTCAGAAAAAAGAGGATATAGAGTACACTTAAATTTGGGGTGCCAAAGGTAGTTCTTGCTGGAGTAACCTGATTGTGTTTAATTTACTACAAAATCTCAAACTACACTGATTCCCTCAGCAAAGGAGCATGAACCACATAAAACTTAAAGCTGAAGGATAAACAAGGAAGCTGCTAGTGGAGAAGGAGGAGAATGTGGCCTTGCTCAGAGACCATTTAACAACAAGTACAGCTGAGACTGGAAATTATCAGCCTGAAGGAAGGCTGAGAGAGGAGCCTTAAGAGCAATACTAATTCATAATTGAACTAGCAATCCTGGCATAGAAAGTGAGTGCATCAATAAAGTGAGCCTCACTGATGACACAGAGAGGTTCAGAGCATCTGCAAGGAGCAACCGGGTGAGTCTGAAAACTGGAGTAATTGCAATTTAATGAAATGCAGTAGTACAGAAGGCAAGGGCAAGGATCTGGGGACCAATAACAGAAATTCTTCCAGAAATAGCACATTCAGTCGGAAATGACAAATGGAAGTGGATATGAAAACAAATACTACTCAAATGTAATGCCATGGACCAAGGCCCCGCTGAGATAGGAGACACTGCTCTCATATCTCAAAAGGAAGAAATACATCTCCCAGTTGGAGCAGCAGTTTGGACATCTGAGGAACACAGGTCCAGGAAACTTCCTGAGTAACCATAACCTGTCACTAATCATCCTGGGACTTGCTAGTTCATCCTAAAATTATTTTAATTGGAGTTAACACTGTAAAAATGCTTTGGAAACAATATAAATGTCTAAATAAAATCTAACCATGGTTTGGTTATGGAGAGCTCTTTTTCCTATGGCGCAGAACACCCAACAGGTCTTGAGAGGCTCAAGTCTGAGCCCTTTGCCACTTATAGGTGTGCTGGGCTCCTTTGGGCAAGTTGATCATGGTTTTTAATTTCTGAAGAGATGATGGTATTTATTACCTGTATATTTAGAGATTCACTGCTAAAGAGTAGCCTCTTAGGTATTACTTTTGTCAGAACTGCAAGTATCTCAGTTAGCTGTAGAGAATGTGCTGTAACATTTAAAATGATTTATTTCTTAAACTTATTCCTCACCTGGAACATGTCCATATCTATCCAGGCACACAAAACAGGGTTAAAAATGGCTCTCAGTCCTCATGTAACCTACAGAATTCTCCCTCTTGTGATTTTGATCCTGTGCTAATTAACCCTCTCCCAGTCACTGAACTTTCCCAGCAGTAGAAGGGATACTTTATGAAAGGAGCCCATCCCCATGGGCAGTTTGGATATAACCACTCCATTTAGTGGGGTGAAAAATATGTGTGGTAAGAGTGTGAGGCGTATGCAAGGTCTTGGCAGCAAATATGGTCCAGGGGCTGTTTTATCGAGTTATATAAATATCACTGCAGTGTCCAGGGGCTGGCACTGCAGATGTCCTGGTTGTCCTGGCAAGGTCCTGAGGATGAACCTGAAATCCTCACCTGTGTGTCCTCAAATCTGCATGGGCTGGAGGAGTGTCAGAAGCAAGCTTGTGTTGCTCGAGTGTTACATCCATAGGAACCTAAACCTATTGATTGCATTATCACATGCAAGAGATGTCAAAAGAAACCTTTAAAAAGTACTGAAAACCAGGAAAAATGAGCATGACAGATATCAAAAGACTCCACTATCCTTTAAGCAGGAGGGGTAGCTTTTAATGCCAGGCCTCAAGCAAGAGATTGCTTGCCTAATTACCAAAGAAAGTGAAAGCAGCTGCTGCTAAAGACTCCAAGTTAGAGGCAAACGGTGAACTGAGGCATGGAGAAGTTAAGTGGTTTGCCTTAGGCCACAGAGGGAAGTGGTGTCAGACCCAAGATTAAAAATCACAAGTTTTTCTCATCCATCTCCAAGCTCAGATCACTAAAGTGAACCATCTGGACATGCGTAGATAAGTATTTGGGTCTGTCTGTCATTCCTATCCATCTTTTAAACAAACTCATATCTTCTTACAGTTTCATATAATTTCCAGGAAAATGCTATTTTATTTAAATGTAGTTTCTTGCACAGCTAATGTTTCAGAAAAATAATTCAGGATTAATGTGGTGCCACAGCCACTGGAAAAAAATTATGTTCCAGCAAGTAAGGATTTTATTTTTTTTGAACCATAAACCAAAAGATATTTTGTGAAAAATGATAGAGAAATAGACACAGAAAGAGACTCCAGAAAGTTACCTTCAGCTTGTTACTGAAGTAGTATTTTTTGAAAGATGGGGAGGAAGTGAAATGAGATGGGAAACTTCTGTACTGCAGTAATTTAGTGCAGAGTAACAACTAAAAAAACCCTCTACAAATACAGTACAGAACTGCAGCACAAAATAAACTCCGAGTAATGCTACCTCAAAACACTCTCCTTAGTAACATAACATTTTTATCCCACTGTCGAGGGCTTTGTGGTTCCAAACCAACATAAACTCACATGAAAAAGATCTAAAGCAATCTTTGGACACAGCTTCTCAACCTTTTTGTTTTAGCTTTGCTTGAGAGTGACATGTGTTGCCCTCTTGGATCCCTTGGCAGCCTTTTGTCATTCAACATTTATGAGAACTCTTTCTTTGCCAAAACCTACTGATATGATTTGTCCCTTATATTTAAAGTCTTTTCTTTATGACTTACATTCTACCAGGACATGGCAAAAACCTTTGAGCACAAATCAATTCTTATGGATGGGCAGATGTTTGGATACTCCATTTGAATTAGCAAGGGATAAGATCTGTTCATGTTCTCCATGAAACTTAGGGGTCCGAAACAAACCCAAGCAAGCTTTAAAATTAGCAAGTTAACATCAAAATACTTCAATTCTTGTAATTCAGGTCTTCCCATGATGTAAATGTGCTACAGACCTACCTTTATCTAAAGGTTCTGTGCTGGTTGTGGCTGGCGTAGAGTTAATTTTCTTCACAGTGGCTGGTATGGGGCTACATTTGGCATTTGTGCTGAGCACAAGGTTGATACTACAGAGATGTTTTTGTTATTGCTGAGCAGGGCTTTCAAGTGGCTGCATGGGGCTTGGCTGCTGGCTGGGGTTAAGCCACGGCAGGTTCTTATGCAGAACACACAACTACAGAGCTTGAAAATCGTATGTGAGAGTTGAGCACAGCATCACTTAGATGTGACATATTGCTGGCTGGTGTCAGGATCTCCCCATGCTAGAGAAATAGCCGATGACAGCCTGGCAAATGCAACAACAAAACCATCTCCCTGAAAAAGAGGAGAGGGTGCAGCTGGCAAAAGCCAGTGAGTTCTGGAGTCCCCTATTATTTTATGTGAAGGATGGATTTTTGGCTATCTGCTCTGGGTAATGAAGGCACAGCAGCTCGATGTCGATTGCTCATTTGGGCACATGTACACACACCTGCAAGCACACAGACACAGCGCCTTTGATAAATGCAGGTACATAAACCCCGGTTCCAGGACGGAATTCAGTGCAGCAAAACGCTTCAGCTTTTACTCAAATCCCATTGCAGTATAAAGCTGTTGCTTAAGAAATTTCCAAAATTGTGGCTAGTACCATTATCACTGCAGTCAGTCTTCCTATTGATTTCAATAAGCTTTAGGTCTGTCCCTTGATATCAATATTCTGGATCTACGTCCAAGGATGGCATCGCAAAAAACAAAGCCTAAGAATTTCTGCTCTCCCACAGTCCTCAAGAGATAAGTTCAACTAATCACTGGATCAGAAACAGCAACACACAATTTTTCTCTTAATAAATTCAATGAACTGAAGCATTTTGTGAGTCAGAAAGGTGGTATGAAAAAAAAAAACCCCAAATTACCATCCCCATGTATATCTATACAAACACATATATATATACATATATACTCTTCATCCTCCCAGCAGAAAATTCTTCAAACTGTTAAAATATTTTATAAAATTGCCCTTATTGTTCTAGCATTTTACAGCCTGGCAATTTATTATTTTCTGTGTTGGGGAAAATATGAAAAGACAAAAACAAGACAAACATTTTACTGTTTATACTTTAAATGGCTTGGTTTAAAATGGATTTACTTTTCACACTGTTTGAGCACTTAGAATATTTGTAATGCTGTAAAGGTGCTCATTGACAGAAAAATGATACATAGCTGCCTGCCTGTGACAACATTTTAGTAATTCTTTGAGGCATCGGAACAGGTTTTAATGCTACATCCTGCAGCAACAGTCCCTGAGAGGGTATTTACAGTGTAGATACCTAAGTTAGGAGATTTGTATACTGTGGCTCTCTTTATACTGACTGAGGTGAGAAAACCTCCTCCAGAGAGCAGTTCAGAGGAGAAGCAGGCTTTAAGTGCCCTGAATGTGCTAGCAAAATCATTCCAAGCAAAAGCAATAGAGAATATTCCAAATTACAGCACTTATGTAAAGGTTTGGAGTTTGGAATTGAAGCACACAAAAGTGAGAAGAAGTTTGTTCTTATTTCTGCACTCAATCTCTTCTTCTCTTGAGAATGTCATGTAGTCTTTAATGATTGTGTGGAATACTGACATTCTTAGTTTTTAAGCAAGTTCTTTTAAGGGCTAAATATTTTCTGTGAAGTGTTTGGTAAAGTTAAAAGTGCTGAAGCATAATCAGGCTGAAAAGCTTCGTTATTCAAGCAAAATGTCTCAGTCTTAGAGCATCCACTCCAAAATGACAAAGGACAGAACCGAAGTTGCCTGAATCTCATTTGAACCTCCAGCTGCAACATGTAATATGAAGCTGCTGCTTTGTCTGATGCTTCATCTTTCCTCAGAGAAAATACTTGCCTACTGCCAACTGCCTACCAATACACTTTGAGAATCACAGTCCATTTTTTACAAGGAAAAAAACATGTTTTTGTCCAACAGCATGTGTTTAGGAGTGGTAGAAATGTTGTTAGCTTGGAAATTCAGAAAATATTGCTGCAACACACAGAGAAATCAAGACATTTCCTAAAAGTTCATCTCGGGACTGTGAGCTCTTTGTTAGCTTATATGGAGTACTAGAAATAAAAAATAAACTTAGCACAGTTTTTTTCTTCTTATATCCACATTGAGAAAACTAGAAAGTTATGGATGACAAGAAGAAAAGTAGTGAGAATGTGAAGCAGGTTATGGATCAATGTTACTTGAGCAATGTCCTAAGATTCCACCAAAATCAGAGTCCCAAAGTTATAAGCATCTTGCAATGTTTAGTCCATATGTCTAAAAATTGACTAATTTTGCTTTGTATGTGTAGGTTTAGATGTGGTAACAATTTACATGTGTAAATATTTCTGATATATAAATAAGCAAACCAGAATGGTATAAAAGTTATAAACACAGTTTAAATAAAGAGAAATAGCCACAAATCACACATCTAAATAAAAAAAACCAAAAACCCACAAACAACCCAGTACAAAAAAACCCACCCGACAGACATGCACAATGGAAGGAATGAGTGAATATATTACTAAATGAAAAGCGTGTCAAAATGCATTAGAATGTATTGCAAAATCAAGTACGTATCCCTTTGAACCATATTTCAACATCTGCAACTGTGTAACGTAGTAAATGACACATATCACCTGCTGATTGAAACACATCACCTGGTGAAATAACAATCAATCTGTGCGTGTGAAACGCATCTCTTCTCCTAATAAACTAAATGCAGAGCAAGCTAAAGCTGATGCAGCAGTTACCGAATTATGCACGGTGAGAACTGAACTCATTTTACCAGCTACCGAATCTGAAACCTAAAGAGCTGAAACTGATACAGCCCATCAGACACATCAGCTTTCTGGGAAGTGTCAATCATAGGGGCAGGTTGAAGCCCCTGTCAGAAAATGTTTAGGTCAACAACACTCTCAGTAACAGCCATTTGCGTCAGCTGATGGCAAAGGTTCAGGAGCAGGGCATGACTGCCAAGATCCCAAACATCTGGAGTTTGATATTCAAGCCTGTGTGAGTGTTCACTGTAGAGGAAGAGGTGTTGAAAGGCCCATTTAAACACGCTTTAGTTTAATGGAGCGGTAGAGAGCAGCCTATTATGTTTTTTAACTCACTGAAGATATGTGGGATGAAAAGTGGTGGGATGACAGCAGTGTGGTTTTCATTTTTTTTAAAAAATAGAGGATCATTCAGCAGTACAAACAACATTTGTGTCACTCACATGCAAACTTCTTTCCACATCTTGTGAAATGGATACCTACATATATACATGAATATGTATATGTACAGATATATACATTTATGAGGTAAAGCAAAAAGCCTCGTAGTTGGTTTCGTGTTCTCCAAATATCATGGAAAATGGTGATGTTTCACACCATCAAATTGAATGTAAACCAGCTTTCCCCTTGGGTCTCTGGAAAGGAACCAGCAGTTTTGTAGCTGCTGCCAAGCAGGAAGTGCAGTGCCTGAGCTGAACAGCAGCAAAGGCGCCTCTCAAGCAGACCTGTCCTGCCTCTTCTCATGCAGTATACTCGGAGAGAAGGAGGAAGATTCAAATCATAGAATGGTTTGGGATGAAAGGAACCTTAAAGATCATCTGTTTTCAACATCACTGCCATGGGCAGAGACTCCTGCCACCAGATCATGTTTCTCCAAACCCCGTCCAACCTGGCCTTGAACACGTTCAGGGGCATTCACAACTTCTCTGGGCAGCCTGGTCCAGCTTCACCCTCACAGTAGAGAATTTTTTCCTCATATCCAATCCAAACTTTCCCTATCTCAGTTTAGATACATTTCCCTTTGTTTTATCACCATATGCTCTTGCAAACAGTCCCCCTCCATTTTTCTTGCAAACCCCCTTCAGGTACTGAAAAGTTGCAGTGAGTTCACCCCAGAGCCTTCTCTTCTCCAGGCTGAACAATCCCAATTCATCCCTTCATCATAAAAAATTCTGTGGACAGTTTAATTCTTGGTGTCACTCAATGGCCAGTTTTGTTGAACTTTTAGTTAATTGATCAATTTTATTTGTTGAAATACAATGTGTGTGCAAAATAAATTGGTTATTTGAGCCAACTGACTCAGGCTGTTTTTCCTCCCTCTGACAAGAAATGCTGATTCAAGGAGTGAGTTAAGAGTAAGTCAGAGTCTATCAGGAAAATTCTCTGAAGTCATTGACTACTTAACTGATCAACACAGCTGAAAAATGTCAGGGCTATCATTTGCTGAAAGACAAATTCCTGGATCCCAAATGACATAGAAGAGAGGCTCCAACAAAAGTGCACCGTGTCTGTGTCATGAGTCTATACAGGTCTGTCCCCCTTTTAATTAAGATTAATATTGTACGTTTCATTAAAGTAAATTAAGACAAATTCCAGTGGAGGATGCTGAAGGCAAGTGATAACCTTGAATAATTTACCTTTAAGAAAAGACATGAGGAGGAAGACAAAGTTGCTTGATTCCATTAAGCAAGAATGGCATGTTTTAAAGGACTTTTGTTTTTCTGGCATTCACATAAGGGTCTAATCAGACTTCTGGTTTCTGTCACATTAACCTAAAATTCACAGGATAAAAGCCACCTTGCCCTGTCTGTACTTCTGACGAAATACAACTGAGAAAGAAGTTGGTCCTCTTAGAAGCACAGAGAAGATTCTTTCATGGGTCATGGCTCCAGCTGTGGATAACGGCACGTTGTTTCCTCCTTCCCAAATCCTCAGCACCAGCCTGGGAATGTTCAGGACTGGCAAAACCTCTGTGAGGATCTGTGTGACAGCAGGAGGCCTTCAGCATTTCCGACAGCTTGGCAAATAAAACATGAGTCACATTCCCCTTGTGACTTTGTTCTGGTTTAATTATTTCTCTATTTCTGCAGCAAAAATTTGGAGGGACAAATAATGGGAGATTCCAGCTGCTACCAATTTTCAGGCAAGGCTTTTGGGTTTTGAAGTTAAATAGGCACCAAAGTCCCACAGTGATAGCCAGCTGACAGAATGTCTCTGAAAAAGTAGACTTCAGGCTCATTTTAGGCACACTCCACCCACTGGCCTGGTGGCTGGAGAGAAGAAGCTGTGAAAGAGACTGTGATCCTCCAAGTCTCAGCTTGCCTCATGGTCTTTGTCTCACCCACAGAAAAAGCACCACGCACACCACGCTCACCTTCTCCCACAGCTTCAGCTCTGCTCCTCTGGGGGTGGACGGAGGTGGGAGAACGGGAACGAGGTCTGGCCCATTTCTCTGTTCCTTTGTCAGAGATGTAGAAAATGGGCAGGAGGAGAGAAGGAATGGCTTTTGTTCAGGAAAGTGAAATACCACCCAGACAAGGAGGAAGGTCTGATTTTGGTTCTGTGTTCCTGACTGGGGAGTATTCAGCATCTTCCAGGACTGAGCCTAGAGAGAGATCCACGATTTAAGAAAATCGAATGAGTGAGAAGGATTATACTTTTCCATTTAACTGGGAGCTAGTCACATCCTCGGCAACACAGAAAGGGATTTACAACTTTTAACAAGCAGCACTCTGTAAAAATAAAATTACTTCAAGCACAGCACTAAAGCTTTTCTCAGAAAAGCTCTAATGTAAATTTTATATGGAGCACACTACTGAACTTGCATTTGTTATTTGAATTTGTTATTTTATTAAAAAGTAGAGGCTAATCAGGATTGCCTAGTTTCAGGGAGAAAGGGAATGGGATTAAATATGAAATAACAGTTGGTTCAGGATTCCTACCCACTCAGGAGGCTTCAGAAATGTTCTGTCATTTTCTAGAGATTAATATATTAAAAGTGTCTGCCCCATCATAATCACTTAACGTGCTTTAAAAAGCACATAAACACATGGGGGGGGTTTCATTATGGCATATGGGAGAGAGATTTTTCTCAGCATTGGTCCAATTTTACTCACATTATTGTCAAATGCTAAATGTCCCATGGACATCAGGGGGAGCCGAGCCTTTTGAAAAAAGCTGTGCTTTATAAAAAGCATAAAGCAGGCAAGCTGCAGCAAATATAGATTTCCAGTAAGCTAGGGACCAGGTCTAGACTCAAACAAATAATATCATAAGGTATCTCCCATCAGGAGAATTTTTTTTCAGTGGCAAAAAAGAGACAAAGTTCAGATGGAGAATTTGCTGTCCCAAGATTGATCTGGGAAAATTTTTTCCTTTCAATGGCCATAATTTTGAAGAGATTTTGTCTGTTCTTTATCAGCCTTCTTATTCTTCCTTCAATTTCTCTCTTCTCACACCCACACGGAGGGCTTCTAAATCTCAGCACGAGTCCAATAATATCTTCTCCTCTTTAATGTATGTTTCTTCGGAAAGGAGAATCAGCAGCTATTAGCAGCTTGTGACTGAATGCTGCATGAGGCTCTCTTTGTAGTACCCTGTTGCACAGGAAAACACAGTTTAAGAGGCAATCATTGCACAAGCCATGCTGAATGTACAGAAGAGGCATCCTCCCAGTCAGCCTTGGGTGAGAGAGCGTCAGGTTCAAGGCTCAAGGTTTCCTCACTGGCAGAGGTAGTTGGGAGCAGAGCCAAACACTGAGTCCATGGCTTAGGTATGTTAAACCATTTTTTTTTTTCTGAAATTAGAATCTCACTCTCATGTCACATCCATTGCCTTAAACATAAGAGTTTGATGTCTTTCATCAAGCTTTTGGCACCAACATAATGAAATTCCATTTTGTGGCTCAGAACACTTATTGTCTTCTCTGACCTCCTGCATTAGGATCCCATGAAGGGTCTGGAGCATGAGTCCTGTGAGGAGCAGCTGCGGGAGATGGGAGTGTTCAGCCTGGAGAAAAAGAGGCTTGGGGGTGACCTTGTTGCCCTCTACAGCTCCCTGACAGCAGGGTGCAGCCAGGTGGGGATCGGTCTCTTTTCCCAGGTAACAAAGGACAGGGCAAGAGGAAATGGACTCAAATTGCATGAGGGGAGGTTTAGGTTGGATATTAGGAAAAATTTCTTCATGGAAAGGGTTGGCAGGCACTGGAACAGGCTGCCCAGGGAGGTGGTGGAGTCACCATCCCCAGAGGTATTTAGGAGATCTGTAGGTATGGCACTTGGGGACATTTTTTAGTGGTGGGTTTGGCAGCGCTGGGATAATAGTTGCACTCTTAGGGGTCTTTTCCAACCTAAATGGTTTTATGATTCTATAGCACAAAATGATATACAGTAATTCCTGTGTTAAGCCTCACCAGTAATTTCTGCCTGAGTTCGAGAAGATCTATCAGAAAGATAGTGATGTTTGATTTCAAAGTCTTCAAAGGGAGGGAAAAAAAGAACTTTTCATATGAAGTAATTCTGATGGTTTATAGTTATTTTTGTTAAAATCCTACAGTCTTCTTTGAATTTTCCTTGTTTCCATTCATAGACTTCAATTTTTGTTGTGCCTTTAGCATTAGATTAAGCCTGCACTTACAGAAAGCCATGCAGTCAGAGCTCTCTCTGCAGCACTTGTGCTTGAATCAGTTTTTGCTGCCAACTCTGCCATTACAAAACTATTTATCAGGGTCTTGGACATCACTTCTGCCATTGCAACCAAAACCTACCTGTCAATAGGAAGCCTTAAAAAAACGAGGCATTTGGTCCTTTTCTGTCCCTCACTTGATGCCAAAAAACCAGATAAAGCATGAGGGGTGTTCTGCTTAAGCTCACACAGACAGCAGAGTCAGGACCAGCTGGCTCAGAAAGGAAACCCACAGTTGCATACAAATAGACTGTAATTTATGTTGGGAATCTGAAATCTGATTAGACAAGGAACTAAAGGAAAATGCCTGGTTCCTTTATTTTTCTAAAAGTGACTAAAAGCAATTAAAAATGTGCCCCGGCTGTGCATTTAGCATTTGGGCTTTATGTTAATTGCCTTTTCCTGAGCAAGCCAGAAGAGAATGCATTCACATGGCAAGTTTAACAGCATGTAACTGAAAAAAAGTAAATGCAATTATTTCATTCCTGCTTCTTACAAAGAATGTAAAATAAGACAATGAACTTCCTGGAGGTAAGCACACTGGTGAAAGTATGGGCACTACCCTGGTGCAGATCAGTTGGGTGGTTCTGGGTTTAGGTACAGATGGAGGGAAACAAGGATGATGCCAGTATTGGGTTTGATCTGTAAAACATTTCAAAGTGAAATTCAGCCCATCAAGAGTTAGATCATAAATTTACTGACAGAAATGGACTATTTAAGTTTGACTAAAGGGGTTTTACACCTAAGCTATAATGTCTAATAAAATGGTGAATGTTCCTCATTGACTACCCAACTTATTTTGAAATAGTCTACTTTTCATCAGTACAACAGTTCAGCTAAGGATGTTATGGAGAACTGCTGTATTCAGGAATAATGAAAGTGGCTTGTTTGCATTTGGTGCTTTTCCAGATATAAGAACCTGGAAATTCAGTCACTACTTTTTGTAGAAAAATAAAATACATGTCTTCCTCATGCAGGTACTAGATGAATGCTTTTGAGATACTGAGATATTACAGCGGCCCCCCAGTCTCAGAAGTGAGAGAGAATATGGAGTCATCCAGCACAGTAATCCTTGGAAATGAAATAAATTCAGTCATTTATTATTTTCTGGCTATAACATCTGGACGTGGTGATAAGGGATCCACTATGAGATGAGCTGTAGGCAGCGTAATGGAAAAACTGCCCACCTCTCTATGAGGTTTGTTTCCTGGGTTTAGAGATGAAAGACAACTGGTGGATTTGGAAAATGTGGAAAAGTATAAAAACAACAAAACATTAATGTAAATGGGGTAAGTAGGGATCACAGCCAAAGCTGCACAAAGCTATTTTGGAGCTCATTTGGGACACCTGTTACACTCAGTCCCTCCCACACCTCTGTGGTCCCTTTGGTGCACTGTCTACAACAGAGGCAGCAGCATGATGGCCATGTGAGGTGTGTGTGGGCCTGGTTTGCCGTGCTAAATAACTTTTAGGTTTGGGCAGGTGTCTGCAGAGGGGTTTGCAGACAGACCACACATTTACAGGTCTGAAGGTGCTGCTGTGTTGATTTGATGTGTCCCACGAGATGTGCCACAGACCTGGTGTGCTAACAAAGTTAAGAAGGTTTTATATGAAACCTTTGCTGTCTTCTGTGGGCCATGGAGCAATAGTGGATGTGTTTGCAAAAGAATGCGTAGCCTTACCATGTCAGCAAATATTCTTTGTAGATATGAGTTTATTCATGCCAGTTCAGAAAGCAAAACCTCATGGAAAAAGAAAAAAAAAAAATTGAGAGATATAAGGCAAGTGCTGTTACTTGTGGAATATAGATGACTTGAAAAGTTTTGTTCTGTTGGGAAAAAAAATAAGAAAAATAACAAAAACCCCTCAATATAAATACCTAACAGTGTTTATTTCGTCTAATTTTCAAGTGGTTTTCATTTTATGTTCAGTAGAGCTATAGACTGAGAGGCTTTGACATCCAATTGAAATGCACCATGCACAAAGGTTAGAGGACCTTTCCTGGCGAAATGCTCAAGAGCCCTTCAACTGCTGCTTCCTTGACTTGTATTTCCTACTTAATACACCCTGTCTTACTACTGCTTGCTCTGTATTCCTCTGAACTTAGCATCATGCACGTTCTATTTCTGCCCTTTTATGTGGCTCTACTTGATAAATCTACAGAACCAGCAGGCTGGGAGAGTGAAAGTGTAACCACGAACTGTTGAGAGTAAATGGCAGTGGGTAGCACTTTGGGCTGGGGCAGTGAGAGTTCACTGTAAAAGAGCATAAACTGACAGAAAGGTGTTGGCAGTTTACCATTGCTATGATAGCTGCTATAAAAGTATGTTTCTAGGTGCAAGAAACACTTAATGAAATGCCCTGACCTGTGTTATGTGGGAGGTTGGATTAGATAAATGTAACAATGCTCTAAGAATTAGTCTATGAACTATGGATATTGCCATGAAAAAGCCTTATGAGCATAAATGGAGAATGCCAACATCCCCCAGACTGAGCAATAAAAAGGAGATTATAAATCTCTTTAGCATGATACTCTGTTCTATTCTCTAACTTAACCACCATCTGTTGCATTCAATATATTTCTCACCTTTAGGTTTCTGCAAACAGTCTTGGATTTGTGATGCGTTTCCCAAACTGGTGAAATAAAAATGGATCGGCCCAAATGAGAAACAGCATATAAGACTACTAATTATCAACAATCTATATTTCAGCATCAGATTTCTGGGGCAATTTCTTCTCTCTACTGCTCTCATTCATGGCAGCAATGCAGAGAGAAATTATATTTAAGAAGTTAATCTTTACCAGTAAGAAAATTTTCCTGATTGTAATGAAGATACTTGTTGAATATTGATATAAAATAACACTTTATTTTTCTTCACTACAATTATGGAAATGACTAAATTTAGGGAGAAAGTAGAGTCTATCTGAAGGTTTCATTAATGTCTGAATATTACACAAAAAGTTTGTATCTGTTCTAAAAGAAACCTTCAATACCTGGAATACAGAGGATGATGGTGAAATTAAATTAATTTCACTGCTAACCCAGCAAGTGTATTGATAATGTACTGCATGATTATTTAAAATATCATTATTGAAATGAATTTTATTAAGGTTTTATACTGCCATCTAGTATCTAAGCACCTCCCTCATATATTTAAGGTTAATAGAGAAATACCTTGGGATTTTTGGAATATCAGTCTCTTGGTTTCTGCTGAGAGGAATAACTAGATTTAATTCAAGTGGGTAAGACAGAATATAGGAACTTTTCTTATCATTTTCTTAACACTGCAATCTGCATTGACACTGTTTTGATATAAGGCTTTTAAAACTAGGGGTCTCATCCTTCCATGTCCTATGCAAGAGAATTTTTTGCATCTTTCAGGATCAAGTGCTATCATGATTGGATTAAAGCACTGGTGGTTCTGATGGGATGTGAAAGAATCCTTGATATCACCAGCCTGGGAAAAGCTAAATGACAAATGGCATTTTTCCAAGAAATGGGTGTTAAAGTGGGTAAAATCAGTAAAATGAAGGAACTAGACTCTTCAAACTGTGCAATTCCTTAATCGTTCACTGCCATAATAAGAAACAAAAGTCTCCATTTTATTCCTAGTTTACATCCAGACCTCCTGAATTTAAAGCAAATAGTGAGTGGTGAAACTTTTCCGGCCACATTACATGGCTGGCTAATCGGTGCCTATTATATTGTAAAAGGCTCTGCTGATGTGCCTCTTAGAGTTTTACCCAGTGACACACCTACCATCTGACACTGTGCAATTAGCCTGCTCCTCTAGAGCCTACCAGAAACAGCAATAATACTGCATCAGAGGAAGATCATTATCCAAGGCACCTCGCAGACACTAAATATTCACAGTTCTGCTGCATTTGCAGCCCACGGAGGATGAAGGCACCAATAACTGTGTGGTGTTCAGCCATTCATTTGCATTGTTTCAGGGAAAGCCTGGCCTGTCAGGACTTCCCACTAGCAGGCATAAAAGAAAGAATAAAAATAAAAATCTACCAGTGTTTTAGACCTTTTTTNCAGAAGTAGTGAATGAGTTCATTGGCTTGGGGCAAGTGATACATTCAGTATCAGCAGTTTCCTTTAGTGCTCACTTTGCCAGGAATACTGCAGGTGAGATATGGGAATCCTGGGAGGAGGATGTGCCCCTGGATGCTGCAGGATGAGTGAGGCTGGTGCCCATCTCCCAAACCTGTTTATAGGAGGGTCCTGTGGTGGCTCAGAGGGCTTTACCCCCATGTTCAGTGCAGTGCAAATAGCAGCCTAAAGCTTTCATTCCCCAGTTTATACAACATTCCTTTGCCAGACTGCTTGGACTTGAAGAGTCCAGCTTGAGGATCTCAACACAGCAAAAAAATTCCTCTTTGTGCTTCCAGGCCCTTGTGTAGTCTGCAATGGTGTGTTACTTTTGATTTCCGTGATCGCAGATCACAAAGTGAGGACAAAAAAATCCCTGCAAAAATTGCTGCAGACTAAAATATCAACACAATTCCCCACTTGTTTAGCAAGAGCCATGGGCTGCTTTACCTGAGAAAATCCTTGCTGCAGTCAGCCCTGGGATATTCCCTGGAGGTCCTTGCTACCCCTGTGATGGAAACTGGAGTCTCTTATGATCATTTCTTTGCTGTGCTGAGGATAAAAAAAAGGCAAAAGCTGAGGATTATAGAGCCATCTTACAGCAGTTGTTAATCTAACTTTCATTAACAGTTAAAAATCTTGCAGGGGGAATATATGAAAATTACTGCTTTCCAAGTAGATCTGTTAATTATTAGTCAGTATACTTATTAGGCACCGACGGAAACTTGGCACTCAATAGGTACCTATAGAACTATGTTAGAGAACATCATATTAATGTTTAATATAAAAACTGCATGAATCATCTGTTCTTTTAACACTGGGCCAAATCTTCAGCTGGTGTGGAACAGTCCAACACCACCAAGAGAGCTGGTCAGTTTATATAGACCAGGATCTGGTTTAACATTTGCTACGTGAAAAACAGGATGACATTTCTTTTAACTTTTTACAGAAATTTGGAGTTTGTTCCCTTTCCTATCACCCATCTGGCAGAATTGTAATTAACAGAATTTAGAGCCACGACACTGAATCTGTTAGACAGTCACACAATCAGGCGAATATGCAGTGTAATTAATAGATGCAGGGGACATGATCTGTTTAAGATCACAGGGACTCAGATGCAGTAGCAACTCAGATAATTCAGGCTGTGCTGCCTTGTTTCTAAATAATGTCCTATTTAAAATAGGACATCCTCCCATGTGTTCTTTATGCTTAAATCCATAGCTGTGTCAGAATAGAAAATACAATGATATGATCAGCATCCTGATTTATGACCGAATTTTTAGCATCCTGGTTCATGACAATGTAGACAAGCTCTTGCAGATCAAACAGGAATAGACTGAGAAGTTATTGCCTCTGAGTTCCCACCCTTCAGCTGGAATGTGCTCTTGCACATCCAGTTTGCTCAGTGTAATAAATAACATGTATGAGGCCCTTCCACAAATTCCCCAGAGAAGCTGTGGCTGCCACATCCCTGAAAGTGTTCAAGGCCAGGCTGGATGGGGCTCTGAGCAACCTGGTCTAGTGGAAGGTGTCCCTGCCCGTGGCAGGGGATTGGAATTAGGTGATCTTTCAGGTCCTATCCTATCCAAGCCATTCTATGATAAATCATCCTCCATTCCTGCACTTCACTCAGAGGGGAAGTAATTACCACCTACTGAATGTCAGTTTTTCTAATAGGTACAGTGTTGCCATAAACCACTTCAGATCAACTTTAAGAGCTTGCCTTCCTGCCCTAAACTATTCTGACACTCTGACTCCAAAAGCAAGCTGTTTTTCCTTTAAGAATTTAGGCTGTATTAACTCAGTGAGAGGTAAATACCCATAATTTTGCAGCTCAGTTCAGACTTTGCAACCTTGCCAGCTCTGAGCTGAAGATATTTGTCAGAATTCTAGGGCTATGTATTTTTCATCAGTTGCAGTAATTTAACAATTGCACAAATCAGTTCAGTATTTTATCCCTAGTTCATTTATTTATGACAGTTCTGAAGGGAAAACATTAGGTACTGTCCCTGAGATCTCAAATACAATCACATGGAGATCAAGCTGTGCACAAATACATTCATCCAAATGCAAATATATGCCTTTGTTCATAGGGGCCAATCCTAATTTGTGCATAATATATTACTTTAAATAATAATTTGTATCAGGACAAAAGTTGCAGAGCCCTGCTTGTAATGAGGGATGGCGTATAGGCTTTGTGAGAAAAGCAATAAAAACTGAAAACTTGAACTACTTGTTCTGGAGGACACTACAGGGGAAAAAAAAAAAAAAAGAAATCTGGTTTATTCAGTTTAATTTAAGAACTACAACTGAGGGATCTAATTTAAGAGTTTAGTAGGTTTAGGCTCCCTGTAAGATTCATGTAGAGAAAAGCTCTTCCAAAGTCTGATTTGGGCCCTATGAAATCTGAATAATTTTCTAATGAAGAACACGTCCTGACCTTGAAAACAAGAGGAATATGTAATGGCTAAATTCATGACATATGGATACCTCCACTTAAAGTTAACATTAGGTGAACTCATGATCACAGATCAGTTGCAAAGCTTAGGAGAGGTTTTTCTGAGAACATCAGTGAATCTTGGTTTACATCTATAGAACACAAGAAGCTCCAGGTGTGGCCTCCTCAGTGCTGAGGAGAAGGGAAGGATCACCTCCCTCAACCTGCTGGCAAGAGTTTATCTAATGCAGCCCAGGATATCATTAATCTTTGCTGCAAGGGCACCTCTCTGGCTCCTGTTCAGCTTGGTTTCCACCAGGATCCACACGTCCTTTTCTGTCTATCTGCTTTCCAGCTGGGCAGCCCCCAACACGTGCTGGTGCCTGGGGTTGTTCCTTCCCACGTGCAGGATTTTGTACTTGTTGGACTCCATGGGATTCCTAACACCTCATTTATCCAGCCTTCAAGGTCCCTCTGGATGGCAGCACATTCCTCTGGTGTATCAGCATCCCCCCCTGGTTCTTTATTACCCACAAACTTTCTCAGTGGACATTCTCTCTCTTCATGTAGATCGGTAATGAAAATGTTAAACAGGACAGGACCTTGTGTTGACTCCCAGGGTACATGGGGAGCTACTGGCCTCCAACTTGACTTTGTGCCACTGATCCCCACTCTCTGGACCTGCCTTTCAGCCAGTTTTCAACCCATGTCACTGTCTCACAATTTTCAACCCACCTCATCCAGCCACACATCAACAGCTTAGAAATATAGAATTTTTAAGGCTGGAAAAGACCTTCAAAATCTTTGTGCATGTATAAATGAGGAGCTCTAGTATCAAAACAGGGAGAAAGAAAATGAAATAAAATGGCTTTTAACAGAAATATTGACTTTGGGAAATAATCAAATATGCGTTGCCAGCCTCTCTGATTGGCTGTGAATGATATGGAACTCCCTTGTTTATATATTTAATGTGATGAATTTCTAAATGATTAGAGACACAGATATGTAATGAACAGATGTGTAAGAGGATTCTATGACTCTATGAGTATAATTACAGAAATCCTCCCAACCCTCTTAAGAATAATCATCATATAAGTGGTTTCCTCTTAAAATCAAATGTTATGAGAATATATACATGTACTAGATATATGAATATATATATGAAAAAACCATAAAATCCCCAAAGATTTTCTCTACCCAGGGTCTCAGCTTCAATTTCAAATGCCTTCTTGCAAAAGTGTTCACTTTTTCCTTTGCTAGTAGCTGAATGTCAGTTTGAGTTGGTCAAATAGCAGGTGCAAAACAGGAAGGAAATTGTTTTAGAAAGGCTGGATTTGAATCCTTCTCTCTGCTGAGCTTCCCATCTCCCTGAGTCTGGAAGCAGAGTGCTTCCTGCCCAGGATGGTACAGCACCAGGCTCAAGCCTAACACAGGGAGCTTGAACAAATTTCTGTAAGAAAATCAGGTACTTGACAGACTCGTTTTGACAGCACTGTGGCAAAAACGGTACAAGCAAGGAAGGTTCATTCTTACACTTAAATAAAACAACTTTCAAAATATTTCTTCTATAAAAATAAATAATTGTTTGCATACTATGCTGATGCGCTAAATGTAAATTATCAATGGCTTCTTTAAACCATTTTAACACTTGTAGATCAACTCAGGATGTTTCCAGGATAATGCTCAAGTTTTGCGTTGCATTTTGGAAGCTCCAATCTTCCTTGTCCTTTCAGTGGGCAGCTGTTATTATATACTGAACTCATGTTGTCTTTACTTTTGTCCTCAGCAGGCTGTAATTTCACTGAGAAGGAAATTCAGCTCATGTTCTAATGGAAAAAATTCAGAAGAACAAGAAGGTGAAGCAGCCATGCAGCAACTTTTAACACCACCAGTTTAGTACAATTGAAAGACAACCGTGCTTTAGAAGGACCAAGCATTTATTTCTGGAAAGAAAGGGATGATTTTCTTTAAATCAGTAAATTAAAAAGCCACCATGAATGATTCCATCAGTTAAAAGCTGCACACAGAAAAACCAAATCCAGTGTAAAACAGTATGAAAGGCTCCTTTTATGAGCAACAATAAAACATTCACAGTTTGCACCAAAGAAAAGCTTGTGGGCTCTTTGAGGAGCAGCCTCCCTCATCTCATCCTCCAAGATGGACTGGACTAGCAGAATTAAGAGTCACTTTGTGGCCAAGCATGATGGATGGTGTCTGGGTTATACGTCTGCTTGCGGCCTGCTGGGCATCAGATATAACACTGCTATAAACAGCTGAGGTGAAGCAGAAAAAGGAAAGTTGCCTCTTGGCTTTGTTCTGGCTCCAAACAGGACCTCAAGGGGGAAAGTTGGGCTCTTCAAGGAAAATAAGAGCTTAGAAGAAGAGCTCAGAAGATGGGGAGAAAGACTTATTAATACAGGGAGAAGGCACGGACAGAGACGCTGTTTGAGTGCGGCCTACTGGGAGAAAGAAGGTGCCACACCATCAAGACTTTCTTGGGGAAGGGAGAAAAGGCCTCTTGAGGAAACAGAAGGGACAGGCTGGGATCTGCTGCAGCTCAGCTGCTAAAGAGCCTGAAACCCAGAGCTTCTTCCACAGGGAGAGTTTTCTTTACAGGAGAGAGAAAAGAAATCATGCAGCTTAGTTTCTGTTGTAATAAAAACTTGTTCCAGAGCTTGCAGAGCCCTCTGGTACTTGTGGGAAAGCACCCTTAGGGAAGGAGTCAAGCCTCAAACCTCTGTCTGAATCAATGCCCCAGCACAGTGAAAATTCTTTGCCACTTTTTTGCCTTAGCACTTCCATCTGCAGAAAGGGAATGTATCAGCTGCATAAGGCTGCTGCAAATAGAATTAATTGATGTTTGTACAGTGTTTTGCAAGGGCAGCGTTTTATTGTTGCTTATTTGTTTATCCATCCACCCGTGTTATGCTTTTATCCCAGTACTAAAACTCTGCAAATAGTAGATCTCTTTGAAGAGGATAAAATCAGGGCATTGAGGGTTAAAACAGACTACAAGTATGTATTGACTGTGGGAGGACTGTTTCCAGACATTTCCATAAATTGTTAGGGAAAAGAAAAAAAATCCACTATGAAACACAGCTTGTATCTTAAACAAAAAGTCATATTGGCATCTTTTTATTTTCATCTTAATTTAAAAAAAAAAAAAAAAAAGTGACAAGGAGTTAATACAAACTAAAAATATGAGAAAGAACAGAATAGTGACCTCCTGAGGGAAAATGAAATTGCACTGGTCACTGTCAGTGGGATTTATTCCTCTTAACCATTCTGTCTGCATGTTCAGTGTCCAACCTCCAATAAATGTCTATACCGATGGAAACCCCACTTTGAGGGGCCATTAAGCCCATTTCATTTAGATATGCTGTGTTTTGATGCTGTGTTTTGGGAGGTCCTCGAGACAGAGCTTTAGATCAAAAGGATAAATAGTTCTTAGTATTTAGTACCAAGATTGCATTTGAACCACACAGAATCTGAACCTGTAGGAAAACTCAAAAGGGAAATGTTGTTCCCTTTCCCAGTGCTGTGCTGGAGGGGCTGCAGCAGCGTCCTGAGGTCGGTGTCAGTCAGATGGATTGTCCTGCAATCACACAGGAACAGGCAACCTGAATTCAACCCAAATTGCCAACGTGTTTAATAATGCAGATAATTGTGTCTCAGGAGCACAACAGCCTTCAGACTGCTTCTGGAGTCAGCCAGCTCAAAAGCCATGCAGGAGTCAATATAGGAATTCGATTTCTCATTATTTTTCATTCTTTTCTTTAAACCTTTAGGTTTTCTTTAAACCTTCTACAATTTTAAAAGGTTTTTGTAGTTGTTTGTTTGCCTGCTTGGTTTTGGTTTTATTTTGTTGTTTTGGGGTCTTTTTCTGTGTGGTTTCTCAAACTGATCAGTATGTTCTAGTGGAGTTTGCAACTGTCTGATACAAGAAATGAAATGCCTCTCTATACATACTTTGTATTTCATAGAGGCGTCTAATCCATGGATTGTTCTAATATTTAACTACAATAACACAACCTGCATACCTACATAGTGACAGTCAGCTGTTCTCCCACCTTCCCACTACTGGATTCAATAGTTATGTAGAAGCTTTATATTCTTTGTCACACATCTGTGTCCTTGTTGCCTGCACTGTCTGCTTCTGACCGACCAATCAAGTAATCAATGTCACTTTGTTTTCTGTGTACTCTTGCCCAACCATTACATGGCTGGAAATTCAATTATAGTGCATTCAAACTTGTAATATATTGTATTAATAACTGTAATACAATTACAATTCTGAGTCAAAGTCAATTAATGCCTATGTGACTGTCAGTGGTCCTCCTCACCATGCGTGTAAGAACTGAGATCCAGATCCTTAAAGGGTCTAGTAAGAAGAAAAGGCCTTTTATGGGTTTATATTGATTTACTTCTGCTGCTTATAGCAGCCTTCTAGTACCTAAAATGGGCCTACAAGAAGGCTGGAGAGGGACTTTTTGCAGGATCTCGTAGTGATAGGACAAGAGGAATGGCTTTAGACTGAAAGAAATTAGACTAAGTTTAGGTATTAAGAATAAATTCTTCACTGTAACAGTGGTGAGGGACTGGCACAGGGTGCCCAGAGAAGTTGTGGATGCCCCAACCCTGGAACTGTTCAAGTCCAGATTGGATGGGACATGGAGCAACCTGTCCCTGCGCATGACAGGAGGTTGGAACTAGCTTTAAGAACTTTCCTTTAAGAAACTTTAAGAACCCTTCCAACCCAAGCCATTCTGTGCTTCTATCAATGGGATTAAGACTGTTGAATATACGCATGAATTAGACATTTCAGTTTGTTCGTTCGAACTTCAGTTCACAGTCCTCAAACAGGTTTTAATTATTTCATACTTTTAAGAACTGGAGTATTCATTTTAGACTCAACCTCTTCTGATGGCCCATGGAAACTTACAAACACTACCAGTTTGTAAGTCATAATGGGAAAAGGGCTGCTGTTAGATTGTGGATCTGTTTCTTTTAATTATTTCTAATAATTATCATGAAATCTAATCCTGTATCTCTATCAAACTATACTTCTTTCTAGCGATGTCCAGTGCTTGAGGCTGTTTCATAACCCACACTTCCAGGACCACCAGAAACTGGGCATCATTCTTTTCCCTCAAACACAGCTGAAAAAACTCTGCAGATAGTCATTGGCAGTGGATTCAGAACCTGTGTTTTGTTCCCCACTGATAGTACAGGATCAAAATCATTGGTGTCACCTGCTGCTTTTAAAATTTACATCACACACAGTACTTACATTTGAAAACCAACATTACTCCTTCCTTATTCTTGTGTTGAGGATTCCCCCTGAAAAACCAAACTCTGTTTGGAAAATACAGCTGCAAGATCTGACAGAATCACTACTGAGGATGATATAGGGACTGTTTTCCTTTTAGATTTGATCTCAGGAAAACAATGCACATTACAGCAATGCAAACGTATTGTTCTTCTGAGAACACTTTTGGGGTTTTTTTATTTTTTTCCTGAAAATACAGAAGGATACTAGAAATTTATAGATTTTCATTTTTCAGCATATAGGTCATAATGTATACAATAAAGATAAAAATGCAAGAAGAAATCAATTCTGTTATCATTTTAAACGTATGGTTCACTACAAGTAAACATATGTTTCTCTTTCTCCTTTTTTCTGCACTGTAATGAAGTTTTAGATAATAAAATGTGTTGCCTGAAGATAAGAAGTACTATCTAAAACACATTTCTGTCAATTAAATTGTTTTCTATTACTTCCATTGAAGCGCTAGCGGACTTCTGATTTGACTGATTTTTAAGAATACTGAAGAACACAAGTCATTTGAATTGGAATGCTCACTGTTAATTTATGGTGTTTAACCATAACGAAGATAGAACAAAATACTTGGGAAATTGCTTTTTATTATGAATGAGTTCTTAGCATTTAACTTTTGCCTTTATATAAGGTTATATCTACCAGAGAACCTTCCATTTTAACTTGTACTGTTTGTCTTCTTATTAAGTGTTTTTTCCCAGTAATTAACTATAAAATTTGCAATGAAATAAGGCTGAAGAACTATCCTCCCAAACATTCAACACTCTTTAATGACCTCATTGAGATAAAGCTCAATGCAATACTTAAATGCCAATGAAGTTGAGATGCTTTAAAGGTTATAATGAACTAACACTTATTTCAATGCACACTGTGGTGAACAACTGTCCTTGCAAATGTGTAGCTCATATATTATTTTTGCCATAAAAGAAACAGCCTATGAAAATTAAGTGCCATGGACATTTGAACATTGTGCCATATTAACATTCCCAGGCAGTTCAAGTAACATACAGACATTTTTCCTCTAGTTTTAAATTCTCTTCTGTTGTCTTTCAATAACTTAGAAGCCTCAAAGGATTTGTTGTGTCTTTATATTGGTGTGTTAGAGGAAGGAGTGATTTCTGTCTTTGGCTCTCTGCATGCTGCTCTGGAGAGCACATGAAAACCTTCACATCCTAAAACCTGAAAGTGATAGTGTTGGTCAATGGCTGTCTGGCAAAGAGGACTAATCTTCTGAAGGTGGTGGCACTGCTCACATGATTTCTAGTTGTGTGGGACACTTGGTAAAACCCAGATTAATCTCACTAAATGTTAGCTTTCTGGAAGTTAGAAACACAATTCACCTCTTCTAACTATATAAATCTGCTAAAAAGGGTTTAGATACAAGGTAATCAGTGAAGAGAAATACTTCCAATATTTCAGTCTTTCTGTATCTGAGAAAGGCTGTGGACTCCCCATCCCTTGAAGTGTTCAAGGCTGGGTTGGAGGGGACTCCAAGTAACCAGGTCTAGAGGAGGGTGTCCCTGCCTGTGGCAGGAGATTGGAACTGCATGAGCTTTAATGTCCCTTCCAACCCAAGACATTCCATGACTCCCTGATCTACATTAGGAGGAGAGGAATCAAAAGTTCCTGTTCTTTCTATTGGCTATGAAGGAAATCTGCACAGTCACCTCAGGTAAGGACACCTGCATTGGAGCTGTGTGTGTTTCTTCAGGTGAAGTCCATCCTCAGTGTCTGCTCCAAACTGGAGCCTGAGTTCTTTTTATATCAGACAGGAGAATTAATTTTACACAGGACTTGTTTGGGGTTTAATAGCAATTGTAGTTTTGGATGAATCACCTTAGGAGCTGCCTTTTTTAAATCATCTAAAGGAGGAGCCTAGATAGTTGCCTTAGACTGGGTACTTTTTAGATAACTATAATTAAATGAAATGAATCTCAGCCTAGAGGACGTCGCCTACAGACTCAGAATACAATGTGTATTTCATGTTTCTGTTGGTGGCAGCAGGCTGCCTAACGATCAAAAAGATACAGTCCCTTCCCTGCCCTGATTTTGCCTATTAGAGTAAAAAAATGGGCAGAGGAGGAAGGAAGAGAGGTGGCGGCAGGCAGGGGAATAAGCAGTAAGGATATAAAATTGCTCAGGTCTACTGTGACCACCCTCAGTTGCAGTACAATTGCAGACTGAGCACTGCAACAAAAGCTGTGAATAGTTGCTCTGTCTCTGTGGGAGCAGATGGTGGGGATTATGCTTCTCTCAAGTGCTGATGGCTTCCCTTGAGCAACACCTTTTTAATTTTTTTATGTTACAGAAATCAGACATTTATTTTAAGTGTGCAAAAATGTAACCTTCCTTTCAGCCTCAAAGGAAAGGGGCAGTGGGATCACCTCATTATCTTGTGTGAATATGACTGGAGGAAATATTTGCTAAGTGTATATATATATATATATATATATATGTATATATATAACAAGTGAATACTTGCTCATAAATTCTTTCTCCCTTTTGCTCTCCCTCATTATTTTTCCTGTGCTTTAATTTTAGAGAAGAATACAGAAAAATAATTTCTCATGTGTTACTCAGGCTTTCATCATAGGTACACAGAAATAATGTTAAATTAAACTTATTTGAGAGTGATATTAAAACTGAAGTCTTTACAAATCCTTACTGGTACATATAGAAGAAGAAAAAATTTTAAAACCTTATTAAAAATTAGAATATCTCATGCTTAGATTTTATGCTTCTCCAAATAAACAGATATCTTAGAGATGTCTAGTTTTCAGAAGACAGAAGACTGTCTGTTTTGCATTTGAAAATGAGACTGCTTAAGGCATCTCAGTTTAGCCCCCTTAGGGCTTCTCTATTTGTCTAAGTAAAAATCAAAACAGTGGAACTCACTAGGAAAATCAGGAATGTCCATATAAAATGTTCATATTAGAGATTCATCTAAAATGTTATCAGCCCACAGGATGTGACAGTTTATGTAAGCTGGGAGTCTTTCCTTTTATCTTTCTGAAGCCAACACTTTGAAGGCAGTTTAATCAAGATATTGCAAGAGTACTGTTCCAGGAATGAGTATAAATTAAAAATTTTCTAAAAAGAAAAATCTGAAAAGAATTTGTTGCAAGCTTAGATTGTAGAAAAGTATTAAAAAATTATCACTCAAGCTATAAAAGTTTATATTTATTTTTTCAGAAGTCATTACCTGCAGAGTGGTAACACTGAATTTAAAAAAATTGCTGAAGGCAACATCAAGGAATGAAATGGGATGCAAAAAAGAAACTTTTTTGTTCCCTTTGCTACTGACAGACTTATATAACAGATGACACAATATTGTTTAACTTCCACAAGTTCATGCACTCTTCCCTATGAAGGACACCAGCAGGGCTGAGAGATGATATAGCATCGAGACAGGCAGCGTGTGATCGCATCTTCTTCCTCTTCTCACCCCTCAATATCTGTTTCCTTCCTTTTTTCCCCCCTAAAATCCTCAAGGAACCAGTTGCTGAAGCATGGTCCCAAGAGATAATGGTCTTGCCATAATGGATGACTCTTTTTAGCTGAAAATAATGTAACCTGTTTGATTCCTTCCGTTGCAAACCCCATCTTTCTAACAGCACTGAGAGCTCTGGAGTAGCTACGTCTCTCTGAGAGAGCCACTCCAGAGGGAGTGAGACACTGATGCATCCAAACTGGTGTTGAGTTCAGGCTCTTCCTCTCTGTTGGCTTTTCAGTGCTACACCTGAAATGAGAGTCTGAGTAAGGGTGGCAAGGATTCAGAAAAACTGCTAGGTTAGTCTCCCAAGGGCTGACAAGATCCTGAAAGGTGTGGCAGGAAGAGTGGACCTTGATTTTGGCAGTGCAACCATGACTTCTTCAGCATTCAAACTTCTGTCTCTGCTTCAATTCATGAGGAACTGTGAGTTTAGAAACCTACAGAATAGAAAGCTTGGAATCCCAGCTTTCTAGAATAAATTGTGGGAGAGGGATAATTTCACAGCAAGCTAGTAAATCAACATTTTCTGGAGAAAAGTTGCTACTTTCAGCTATCAACATTCATGAGTAGGAATAAAGAAAGAAGCAATGGAGACCTACTGGATACAGTTATTTAGAAGACTCCTTGAGTCCTCCTTGGAGCTCAAAAGATTTTCACACACTTTTGCCCTAAAAGTTTGAGTTCTACAATGTGTGTGGAATAAAGATAAAAGTTTTCACTGTTTTTAAGTAGTTGTACCAAAAATGATCGCCAAATGTACATTAGCGTGAAACATGAAGGCCAGACAGGTTTCTATCACCCTTTCTTTGTGTGCATACAACATTTCCTGTTTCTTTCTGAAGTTTTAAATGTTCAAAAAATCTGAAACTATCTTCCTACTCCTTACCTCAAGTACTCAACAAGGAGTTTTCACTGGCTTAAACTACATTACCATTCTGAGATGCTCTTTACTCTTCCTAGCTCTGTATTACTCTGTTTACTCTTGGTGCTTTGAGCTACTTTTAATTAATTATATTGAATCCAGAAGTAATCGTATAGTTTGGTGAAAACACAATCATAAAACAATCTCGTGTACTTGCTAGATTTTATTCAGAATTTAATCAATAAATAACCATGTGCCCTTTGGGTCATGAAGTTATATGCGATAATGGTACTTTTCTCTCACAGTTTCTACAGCTCACAACAGACTCCAAATTCTTAATTTAAAACAAAATCATGCTTATATAGCTTTGGGAAATATCCTTTCTAACAGTGAAAATTGAAGTTATTAAAATATTGATTAGATTATAGCTCAAAGACATATATGGCATAAACTTTCCAAAGGGTGTCTATGTAGAAACTGAAACATCAGTCATCGCTGTAAACTCAGGATGGCAGACTCATCTCAGTGTATGTAGCTGTCCAGCTGTGTAAATGTCTAGATCTGAACTGTATGGTCCAGTGTGCACCTGAACTTTTACAGTCATAGAGAGAACAGGTACTTAAAATACATGTTTCATCTGTCTTATTATGGATGGTACCTCAGGATGAGTTAAGTGCCCATTTCCCTCCCGGGTCTCTAAGAGTCAAAAAAAACCTCTACCTAGTTCAGGTACAGACAATTACTTTGTAGACATTTAAAATTAGGTGAGTGAAAACCTGCCTGAGGTGCCTAAAAGCATGAATGAATTTTTCTTTACAGCCTCTGTTCTTCAGGAGGAAAATTGTTATCTCTGGCGTGAAATAATATTAAGTTTCATACATGGAGAACACAGATATAAAGAATTAAAGATTCAGTTCCAGAGGTACTGAGGTTCTGACACTCTAGTTCCTGTAAAGGAAAATCACATGGGAAAGTGCTTCACAGAGATCTCTGGGACATCTGAGATCTGAATGCCCAGACACAGATAACAACTAAACTAAAGCCTTATCTTGACCTCTTGCTTTACACCCCAGTACATTTCAGCAATATGATGTACAAGGTGTGATGATCAGCAGGCACTGAGCTGGGAACTAAAACTGTGTAGAAGTAAATGTTAAAGGAAAACATGAAAAACTAGTCTTAACTTTTCCATATTCAGTGCTAAAGTTAGTTGTTGCCATTGAGGAATGTGATCTTGAAATTGCAATGAATAGTTCTATGAAAAAATTAGTGGTTAATGATAGTCAAAAAGTTAATTGCAAAAGTAATTAACAATTATTAGGAAAATAATTTAAAAAGCAATAAAAAGGCAATAAAATAAAATTCCACCATGAAGCACAGTGGAGTCACCCTTCTTACAGCATGCAGTAAATGGTTTCACTGTGTGTGCTCGATTCATAAATTTGAAATCATTCACAAATTTTGATTGGATACCTCAGGGATAGAGTATTGTTTCTTTCTTTGATGGAAAAAGCTTAAAGGATGAAGATTGCCACATGAAAATGCATGATGTTACATGGAAAAATAATTTGCATATCAATGTAATCTAAAAATGCTTGCTAGTTCTTGCTAGGTCTCCTAGAACATTGAGACAATAATGGTGAAAATAATAATTAATATTTGTAGAAACTGTTCAGTGTTGCATTTAACCAATATTCTGAAGACCTTTTTCTAGTCAACTGCATGTGTATTAATAGTGGGTATAATTTTTTAAGTTCTTATAGTGCTAAGGTACATTATTCTCCTTTTTTAAAATTTTAAGTATTTTTTGATTTTGGATTATTTTAAAGAAAGGCTGCAAGATTTTCAGGTATTGTAAATTTACACAGCTTTGAAGAATTCATTTGTCATGTGACTGTTGACACTACTGAGAACCTGGCTAGACATTTATATTAATTTCTCTTATTTTTTCAAACTTTTTTTAATCCTTGCTTGTAAACAGTGAATTCTTGCAAAGAAAATGGTGTAACCTTGTTCCTTGTCCAATTACAAAGGACTCTTTATCTTACAGTGCTATTTTACTAAGATGAGAGAATCATACATCAGATTACAGGGATCCTCTATATAGCTTTTATGGCAACAACAGCTGCAGCTTTACTGTGCTGTTATTTGGGTACCTCAAATAAGAACATGAAGAGTACAGTCCCCAAAATCAATAAAGAGGAGCAGTCACTTCTTGTTACTGACACTTCAAAACCCATGATTTATCTGTTGGTCTCTGAAAATTTCTTCTCAGCTGGGAATGAGATACTAAAGACCTAGACACTGCTTTGGTGGGTCTTGCTTTTCTGCAGGCTGAAAATATTTCAGATGTTTTTCATTTTGGTGCCTCCTTCCCGTTGGTCAATGCTTTCCTGGCCCCAAGGCCATGTCAGACTGTGGGGTTTCCTCCAAAGCAGACACATAGCTGGGTTTCCTCCAGCAAAAACCAGGCTGAAGGGGCAGGATGGAAGCTGCAATAGGGGCTAAAATATACTCGCATGGAGTCAGCTGTGAACCCAAATATGAGTCACTACCGTGGTGCATGTTCTCATCTCAACAAGGAGCTCTTGTTGTGCCCAACACGTGAAGCTGTGGAGTGCTCATCGCACTCGTGGCACACCCTGCCAGAGGAACAGCATAGCTCTGAATCCTTTTATTTCTATTAAGTGTTCAGAGTTAAACTTCATAATTTTGGTACCATTTCATTTTATGCAGTAGCCATAAAAATTTCATCATTTCATACTTACGTGCTAATGGTTGGTAATACTGCATATAGCTCTAAAAATAAAGTGAAATAACACCTAATCCACAATTTGGATGAACGATTATCACATTTTAATATTACAAAATACCTCAGCACAGGGAAGATGTTAGGTATTTGTCCAGCTTTAAGTAGATTTTTATGACATATTAAAAATATACAGATATGTGAGTGCATTAGAGAACAGAATTTTTAAAAAAAGACATAAATATCTATATTTATTGAAAAAACCCCTACAATGAATAGGAAAAAAACTCAGACATAAAGTTGAGTGTGAGTTTAAGTGCTCCACTGGGCTGGGTTTTAATAATTTTGTCTTCTTGACATCCTCATTGTAGGTATGGACAGGATGCTGTTATCTCCTCCTGAAGCTCTTTCTTCTCCAGGTCAAACAAACCCAGGTCCCCCAGCATCTTCTGAAGGTCAGTTACCCCAGTTCCTTTTCTCCCCCACTCACTGGTGACCTACCACTGAATTCGTGCCAATTTTTACCAACACCTTTCTTTTTTGGTGTCCCAGGACTAGATGCAGAATTGTAGCTGTGGACTAGTGGCTGCTGATGAGGGAGGAATATCACTGTTTTCCAGCTCATCGCTCTGCTCCTGCAGCAGCAGTCCAGAACACTTTTCTGGCAGGGTTTGCTGATGTTTCTTATTTAGCTATTTGCCCACCAGCACCTCCAAGTCCTTTTCAGCAGAGCTGCTCCCCGGATGTCCAGTGATGATTCATACAAGGTGCTGAATTTTGCATTTTTTTCTCTATTAAATTTCAAGAAGTTTGTGTTGGCCCTGTCCTACAACCTCTCTAGATCCCTCTGAGTGGCAGCTTTGCCCTTGAGCCCAGAGACTGGTCCTTAGAACGTTTGTGAAATTTATTCAACAAAAATAACAATAGCTACATAGTACTTCACATCTTTCCACAAAAAGTGGCGTTTTTTTACCATAGTGAAAAATCCTTAGGAAAGGTGTTATAGATTCCTGGGGTTTGAGAAGTCTTGCATTTTGGTTCAAGCCCTCTCAGCTCACTAGTTGAGCTTATCTCAAAAGCAGTGTGTAGTGACTATTGCTCAGTGTAACTGAAGAAATATATCTTTAACTGCACCAAAAAAAAGAAAAAAGTTCCAAGAAAAAACACTTGGATCCTCTCCTGCAGCCACTGCTGAAGCGAACAGTGAATAAAAGAGAAGAAAACAAAGCATCACAAAGGAAAAATCAGCTCCTCTTATGTCTTCATCATAGCTGACTAAAGTTGGATTTCAAAGTACTTTTCAAGCTGTTTGGATACACATCAACTTGTAAGGGTAAAGGGAAGAAAAAAGGAAAGGGAAGAAGCTCACTAGCTTTTCAGCCCCAAGCGCCAATGAATTATATTTTTCCCCATGTTTCCTTGCAAGTCTGCTCTCTCTTTTCTGTGCAGTTTTATTTATGTGGCAAAGTATTAGCTCAGCAGTAAGCTAACAGCCACATGGAGTTATGAGAGGACACATTTGACTTTTCTGCTGAAACATGATATTCTTTATGAAACAATAGTTTGTACAGACAAAATAATGGTTCCTGGGAGACCGAATGTCTCAGGGGGCTGGGATGTGCAATTGGGCTTTCATTTTCTACCTCAGCACTTTGCATGTCAACCAGATTAGTAATGACCCGAAATTCCCATCTCACACCGCAGCAGTTCCTTGTGCTTTGCTGTTTTTAAGGGAGCACTGGGAATGGGCTGCTGCTTCTCATTTAGGGAACAGAAGGAGAAATCAAACTATTCTCCGTCTTATTATAGAATCATAGAATTGTTAAGGTGGTAAAAGACCTCCAAGATGATTAAGTCCACTACTCCTTGGACTAGGCTATCCAGCAATTTCTTTACCCTGTGAAGAGTACACTCATCCAAGTGGTTCTGCTACAGCACAAGTAAAAGCTTTGCTTTCACTGTAGTTTAAACCCTTGAGTCCCTGAGGAGAATCCCTGAATGTTCTCCTGAGGCCATTTGGGCTGTTCTCCTGCAGAACCATGTCCTGACCATGGCACTCTCAGGTGCTGCACCCTCCAGTTTCCTAATTTCCTGTCAAACGCTGGATGAGGCCATGAAATAACAGTATGAAAAAGCAGCCTAAAATCATTCAGTGAATTATTAGTATAGTTGCTAGCAGAGCATGAGGTTTATTATCACCAGAGTTGGCTGAAGTGATAACTCCCGAGTCCTGCAAAGAGCTTTTACAAAAATTCCTGTATAAATTTAACAGCAACTGAACCATTCAAAACCATCCATCTGACTGGACTGTTCATGTGTGGCTTGTGGTAGTTTGAGCTGTTTTACAGAGGATACAAACTCCAATGCTTTAAAAGAGTCTTAAGAAGAAGTGTCTGTAACCTGTGTGTAACCTTGCTGTCAGGTGGCCTGTTTACCAGCTGTAGTACAGAAAGGGATTTTAGGCTTAGTCTCACAGTGTTCTTGTTATATTTAGCTGCAACAGGAGCTTAAATTTAGTTATCCAATGGGGAAACATTTGGTCTAAGCTCCTTTTGTAATCCATGGAGAGACAGAGAGGTATTCCAGAGCATGTGTCTTAATCTTAAATAAATGTTCACAATGAGAAGGTGCATTTGCCCTTTGGAAGCAGTTATTCCTTCCCATTTCCTAAAGAAAGAGTGCAGACAATCGTCACGGAAAAAACAAAAAACATTTTAGATAGTTTATATGGAATGAAGTTAGATGAAAATCACCCATAGCTTCTCAAAACTTGCACTGTGTTCTTGAGGTCCCTTCTGCCTTGCAGAGCCACCTCAAAGGGAATTCAAGGCACATGGGTGTTTCACAGACAGTGTTAACCTGTCTCAGTGTCTCATTTTTCACCTATGTGATGGAAAAGAAATCCATTAAACTAATGGAATTCATAGAGGAAAAAAATGATCAAAGATTTGTAAAGAAGAATGAAATAATTTCAGGGAAAGGTCATGGAAACTAAGGTGGTTTGCAGTCCCTTTGAATATCCAGAATTGATTGCTACAGCACTGATTTTCTCAGTGTAGGACACACCTCCCTGCCACACACCTTTCTGCATAACAGCTTGTTGCTCCGACCTGTGTGTCTAAGTCACATAATAGACAGCTGTATTTTTGGTTAAGGAATCCAAGCCTTCTTGAATGTGTCTTGAGTTTCCCAAACTATTGGGAAAAAAAAAAAACAACACCAGTAACAGCGTAAGAATATGGAATATCCCTACAGTCAGCCTGGAGCAGTTTCTGAGTAGATGTTTATTTCCTTGTGCTGTGGGAAAACCACAGTCTTTGTAGAGGCAAGGTGTCCCCACATAACAATGTTTTAGTTAAATTTTGCTAAGCAAAAATTGAACTTTCTGATAGCCTCCTCAAGGTCTTTCTAAACTTTTATGCTCACAGATTTTCTTTTCATGCCATCCACTTCTTCCTCTAACCTTGGTATAAATTTTTCTGTGTAAAACTTGCCTGGGAGATACAGAGGATACATTTCAGAAAAGGATTTTGAAATAGGGAAGAAGAAGAATTGTAAAGATTTTATGCTCTTCCCATCTCTCATTACTTTTTCCTGTGACACCTATCAGAGAGAACCACTCCTCAGCCTGATGGAGAAATGTCTTTAGCATCCAGATGATGTCTTCTGTTTGATAAACAGTCGGGGAGTTGGATAGGAGAACAGCTTAAAGCAAGCATGGCAGAAATAGCAGCAGACAGATTCAATTTCTCCAAGAATGCTTGAATACCTGGTTATAATAGAGCTAAATTTTATCTGTTATAGTGTCCTGATGTGTGTATTGACTTGTTTTCCTTTGTGCCAAAAACTTTCATGGTGTCTTCATTATCAGAGCTTGTGGAACAGTTGTTTGAACTCAGTCTGTGGCTTTGAATTTGTCAGGCACAAGAGGACAATTGCACGATGCTGTTCTTCAATTTTAAGTGACAGTAGGTATGTTCAGACTGTGTGATCTGGATCAGAACCAAGGGCTTTGCGATTTTCTGTCCAAAGCTGTCACTACGTTTAGAGAAATCTAAATGTGTCGCAAAGACATTCAAAGGGATTAACAATACCCACAAGTAAGTCATAAAAGTCATTACACTTGGGCTTCCTCCCTGCTCCTGAGGTAATAGCTGTGGGAGCAGACTGCTGACTGAGCTGAAAAGGCAGCAGATTCTCAGTTTGGTCTGGCAGTGAGAGAGAAGGAGCAAAATTTCTCACCCCTTTTCTCCTTGTTCCTTGATTTTTTACCATTATAAAGGGTCATTTTCAGCAAGATCACAGAGTTCTCCTTCCTGATGGTGTCCCATATACTGTTGTGGTCTTTTTGATGTGGGAGCTCTTCACCCTCTAGGCTGACATATAACTTCCAATTTCTGGTTATTTACCTTTGCTGGGGACACAGCTCTCATTGTTGCTACTCTTTTCTTCCTCACTGAGATTCAGATCTTCCCTTTTTGGTACTTTTTCTTAGAAAGGGTGTATCCAGTCTGTACCCCAGCTGGATGCAAAACCCCATGTATTCAATACATCAATAAAGAGAAACAGATTTAACCTAGATGGTTTGAATGGTCCTTTAGCAATACTTGCCCTCCTGAGGCAATCGCTGGAGATAGATATTTGACATAATCAATTGGAGATAGATATTTGACATAATCAATCCTATGGCCAGCTGCTTCTCCTCATAGACCATCCACAAAGCACCCACAGACCCAAGAAATAAGGTCTTGGACTGCTGCCTTCAGGAATATGCACCTAAAATTCCACTGCCTGTCAACCCCAGGTAGTTGACAGCACAAATATTAGATCTTACTCTATGTCATATCCTACAGCCCCAGATTTTGAGGCTGGAGGGACACCCATGAACTTCGTTCCAAACCAACAGGAACCTTGTCATAATAATCCACAATTCCACAGGTTGCACAGTGATAACTTGTCTCTTTCAAAAAGCTGTAATTTTATTATTTCCTGCAAAAAAGAGGACACTGGAGGTTTTCAACATTTAAGATTCCCCTACCTCCCCAATTTGTCTTGTCATTGTTAAATCTTATCTCCACTTCTTTGTTTCCACCATTCTTTTTAAAGAATCATAATTGGTACGATTATCCTTGCTATGAGAATAATTAGCTAAAGCTTTTTGACACATTAAATGGGGAACATTACATTTTAAGCAGCAGGCACTGAAACACCAAACAATACTGCTTTGAATAGGACCGCAGAGAAGAGGCTGAGGTGAAACAATTGCTAATTTTAGCAACTTGAACTTTGTACCTTTATAAAAGAAAATTAATCTCACAGTAGTTTTTGGCTGTGAAATAGACAAGGTACTTTGGCCTCTTTTTAAAATAGACCTTTGATATTTTCAGTGATGGAAGATGGTTGTAGAGTGAATCATCCCCTGATGTGTCCAAAAGAACCTTGCTCTTACAAGAGAAAAGTGTTTGATTCCTCTCCTGTCTGTCTGGGTAAGTCAAATACCACCTAATGCAAACAGCATTTTCCGGCAACGCTTGCATTTTAGATATGAAATCTCTCAACAGAGACCTGTGGAAAGTCACACCTCAAAAGAAAAAAAAAAAAAAAAAACAAAAGTGATTGAATTTTAAGTATATTAACATTGAAAATTCTGTTCCCTGTTTAGCAAAACTGATTGTAGGGAACAGGTACACAAAGGTACCTTTATGATATTTGAGTGGTGTCAGGCACATCTTGGTACCTGCTTAAACATCCCTCCCCTACTGAATATAATAAGAATTCACATAACCTTTGACAAGATTGTTGTGGGACAGTCATTTGTTCACCTTACTGTGGTATTTCAGTTTTTCAGAAAGGCCACCAGAAAATCTGTAGGCCTGAGAAGGTAGCTTGGGAGAAGTGGATTACGGTGTTGAATCGGCTTTGTAATCATGCTGTTAACAGCATTGCTGTGATGAGCCTTTTTGCTTAGTTAAAGGATAAATAAAGTGATGATTTTATTTAAAAAGGAGGTTTTACCTGTTTGCTGGAACTGATTTTGGTCAGCAGTGAACTGCAGTGCTGTTGTGATAATATAATTCAGTGTTCAACCTTAGTAAGTAAATGATGATGTAAGTTTGATGGAACTAATTGCTATTAACTAACATAACTGTCACCTTAATAAATTGGAAAATAACATTAAGAAATTCTTTAAAAAACAGCATTGTTGCATCAAAAAAAATAAACTAAAAGCGGCTTAATTAGTGGAGTTATATCTTTTGCGGTTTTTCCTATATCATTGTTTCTTCTAGGAAATGTTAAGCTAAAGAAAACAGAAAAATAACTTTGATTTCAGCAATAAAGAACAGTGACTTCATTTCTATGTAAATAATTCTCTGACTTCCATACTGACATGTGGAGCAAACCGAGTAAAGCTAAGATGTGTTATTCAGACCTTCATTAAACTGAAAGCTAATATGATCTTAAATATAGACCTTGGGATTTAAATTCCTAAAACATAGTTAAAACAGCTTCAGCCATGGGTTTAGGACTTTAAAAAAGTGAATTCACTTCTTGCTATCCTGGTTTATTCAGCTATGCATTGTGGTACCTCAGCAGCCGAGGTAGGAAACATCTCCTCAGGGAATAAGCATCTCAGGGCTGCTTTTTTCATCTAAATGTTTAGCAGAAAAGAAATCAAGCTTCTTGCCCTGCACTATTCACATAGTTATTAAAAGAAGAAATAGGAAATGACAGTCAGTTTAAAGTGCAGTATAGGAGAAATATTTGATCAGTTCCTGGAATTGCTGCATCTGTTCTGAAAACTCAGATTATTTGATTCTTTGTATCTTAATGACTGTAAGTGTAACTGGGGGCAAATCTTGTTTTAGTCCCAAGTAAGATTACATATTCCCAAAGCAAGTCTTCAATTCTTCGCTCATCACAGCTAATTGTGTTGCAAATTTTGTAGTGCAAGGATTAATTATTATTATGTGATTTTCATCTGGCACATTGGGCCATAACTGTGCTACCAGAGTATAAACAAAGTACAGCAAAATCGCAGATACTTTAGATCCCCAAAAGAAGACTAAAATTTTAGCAAATGTCCTTGGTTCCTGATTCTTCATTCTACATTCTGCCAAATACTTAATTCTCTTTTGTTCCACCAGAATATTTGTTACTTTCATAACTCTCTTCATTTTTACTTAATTTATATAATTGTTAATTATCTCAGATATTTTGCATCCACTGATGATTTGTCCACAAAGGAATGTGCAGTTTACACCTGACTGCACGCCCAGTTGATGGCCCTTCTAAACCCAGAGACTACCAGAACCTGTGCTCTATCATTAAGAGGACACTCAGTTTCAGAATACAACTGCAACTGCCTTGCCTTTTTCTTTCTTTGGAAGGTGTGTTCAGGGTTCTCCCCTGTTAGAGATGCTTTTCAACTTCTGTCACTATTTTGACATTTTGATGCATCGCTGGGGAATGCTGAAATAGTTGGTTTGACACTGGTGTCACAACCTTCCATCTTTGCGTGAAAGCATCTATTACTGTATTTCCACATCTAACCACAATCTAGACACTCATGACAAACCACAATAGTCATGTTAGCCCAAGTGAAGGAGAGAAAAAGAAAACCTTCACAGCTCACTGGAAAATCACCTTCACTCTGCTAAAGCAAGATGTGAGTGCAGATATTTCACAGAGTCCCTTGGAAGAAAAGCAACTCTCCATGCTAAAGGACAGCGGTATATTATGTGAAAAAAAAGAAGTGACATTTTTGGGTACATGGGGAAAAAGAATTGCAGAAAGGATGGCTACACACTAGAACAGGTTGGGCGGGTTTATGGAATCTCCATTCTTGGAAATTTTCATAAATCATCTGGAAAATATTCCAGGCAACTATATCTAGTGTCAGACTTAATGCTCCATCGGACATGGGGGTTGGATTGGATGAGGCACAGTGGTTCCCTCTGCCTTAAGTACTGTGTGATTTCAGGACTTCTTCTGCCTGCCTCTCTCTTTGAGGACAGAGAGCACTTCCATGACCGACTGTCTAACTTTTAGGTGATTATACTGAGATACATCCCATTCTAAGTCTGAGGGAATTTAGAAGAATGCAAGAGAAATGTGGAAGTTAATACTAGAAAACAGACACAGTTCAACTGTCGTGACAGGAACCTAGGTGCTCACCCATGGTAGAGGCCACCAGGAAAGACAAAATTCAGAAATTATGTGTGGAGAATATGCACTGTGATCTCTGACACCATTACCACTGGAATTAAGTAACAGGAAAAAGTGTGATGAAAAATTATTGTCTTTGATACAGAAGGCTTGTATCAAAGACAGCTTCTATAGCAGGTGAGAAGCAACCCACTCTCTTGGCAAAATTAAGTCTTCCTGGCGAAAAAAAAAATTTTTTCCTATTTTAAAGAATGTATGTTTCTTTGAAGTCGGTTCAGTTTCATTCCTCCCTGTAAAAGCAGCAGAGAGAAAACCATTTCAGTACCACAGTACAGTCCATTTCACATCTGCCTCTCCTTCTGGACATGCTTCTTTCTGCACATTCACCACATGGGGAAGATTAAGGCAGCCGTGATTCTAATTTAATTCCCTTAGGAACAGAGAGGGAGGTGTAGCAAAGGCCACTGTCTGCATGAAGAACTGGTGCAGGGTAGCTACTTCGATGTAACTTCATATCCTTAGTGAGCATTGATTTCTCCATGTTGGTCCCCCCTGAGCTTTCCATGTTTCAACACTTTGTGGATACCCGTGTGTGTTATCTTGAAGAGAAATTCATTGCATTTACCAGATGAAATGTAAAGGAAAGCAGCTAAAAATGTGGTACACCACTATTACTTTAAATTGCTCCTTAATTTTTAAATCATTTTAAAAATTCAGAATTTTTTTTTTCCTTCTCAGTAGTTAATTATGAACTTTTATTTCACTGTTATACACCCAGCAATGTTTCTATGGTTTCCTTCTAGTATTTTTTTTGGAATACGTTTTGAAAACTTGGCAGCCATACAACATTTCTCTATATTGTGCATGCTAACTATTAGATTTTTAATGAGATAGCTATGAAAATCTCAGTAGCAAAGGCATAAAAAAACTACTGTTCAGAATTCTGCCTTGTCTCATAAAAAGCAAAAAGAGTACACATCTTGCACATCACTCAGTTTATAAGCTCAGACTGGATAATCACGGCATATTTTTAAGGCCCAAGCTCAGCCCTCTCTTTCTCTACTACTGTATCTTGCTGTCACTTATTTCATCACCCATAAAATTATTAGGCAAGATCTTTGGGCCAAGAATTATTTATTTGTTCTGCAAAATGCCCAGCTTGTTAAAGTAGCTAAATTGAATAATAATGTTGGTGAGACAGTGGGTGGCTTTGATAGAACCAGTCTGCTGTCAGAGGGAATTGTTTGCAAAACAGATTTACAGTAACATCATGGAATGTCTTACTGTCCTGCATTTCAGAAAAGAGTGAGATATATTTGTGATATTGAACCCTATTTTATATATGGTTATTTTCCAGCTCTTAAAAATCCCATTTAATTTAGGATTTTTCTATGCTGGCATTTTAACTCCAGTCTATACCTTCACTTCAGGTATAGACAGAAACAGGAGAGTCTGTCTGAAACTCATATAGGCATATCTGCTCTAGCTTTATTTCAGATTATCTTGCTAAAAATATAACTCCATGTACTACAGTTATTCCTTCATTTTGCTATGTGTAGAATGCATCTGGTTTATCGCTTTTAGATATGGCTGCAATCCACCACTGCAGGTTCATCTTCAGTACTAATTTTGCTTGAATTCTGTGCAGAAATTTCTTTAAAATTTAGCATATTTTAGTCAGTATATTGCAAGATCCTGCCTGTTTTTCCAAGCCACAGTTGTGTTTACCACTGCCCGTTCCATCTAAGTGTGACTCCAACCAGGCATCAGCCCAAAAGTGGGAAAGATTTTGAGTCATACCTGTCAAAAAATAACGAACATTTTGAATTTTCTTTACCTGGTTCTTCTGGAATAACCTTTCCTAGTGGAATTCACAAGAATATGAGGTTTCTTGGGTACTAGTTCAGTATCTTTGGCACCTAACTGCAGTGATTCAGATGCACAGGTTTGCAATTATATTCATTGTAGGAGACAAAATATTGATCTTTCTGCATGTTGGTGTGCCTGTTGGTACTTGATTTTGGGGATATGCTAAAGTGAAAGATCTCAAAATGATGCAGTCATCTGCGGAAGTAACCATCGGTGTCTTCAGTTTCCTAATTTTGTATTTCTTTGTGAATAGTCTGTGATTACAAAGGAAGACATCAATTCTCTCCTTTCAGCTGTAGCTCTGTATGTTTCTTAAAACAGTTGTCAATATTAAAAAGAGATGGTTAATGCATTCCTTGCTGTGCATTTCAATATCTACTCACCATTAAATTCCTACTGGTCAAATTTCCCTTTGGTGTATTGGCTAAAACATTTGTTAGACTGACAGATATGGATAGAATTTATAGATTTCTAAGTAAGAAAACTGGGAACGTGCATAAATATAGATCTCTGCAGTAAGAGTCAGGAGTGTGAGCCAATGAATGGATGCACTTGGATGCACTCTGCAGAGCTCTGGAGTCTTCTTAGAATTATTTGACGAAGGTTTTTAGCTTTTTAAACTAATATTTCTCATTGAGTGTGAAACCTACAGCAGGTTGGGGAAGGAAGGCAAAGTAATAAACAGCACCTGTTTTACTGAACAATTTGCTAGAATTAAACTCTCGTTGATGTGTCAAACAATCAACTGGAAATTTATCCAACAATAACAACTAAAAAGCGTTCAAAGATGATTAATCTTACAAGTCTCTTGCACTAGCACAGGATCTCAAGGGAAAAAGGCTTCATATTGACACTTGACAAAGCTAATTTTAGTAACTGATAATTGATGGATGTTTTTCTAGTCTAATCTGGTTTCTTGATCTCTTGATCTCTGCTCTGTCTCCAAATAAGGTCCATTTATTTAATTTTACCCAGCAGCCCGATTATGCACCATAAGCGTATTTCCATTAATTAGAATTTGAAATGTCTAATGCTTTCTGTGTCCTTTTGCTAGAGATATAAATGCAAAAGAATCACAGATAGGCACAGTACCAAAGGGTTCAGAAAAACATCCAGAAATACAGAGATAAAGTAAGGCACCTGAATTCTTCCACTGAGTAGAACTCTCCAGGTGGAACCTTTATATCTGAGAGCACAGGTGGTAGTATAGTGAACAGGATTGGACCCAGTCTCAAGAGATCTGTAGTATAAACCCAGAGAAGGTTTTTTCAAATGAAAGAGGGAAGAATTAGCAGTAGCAGACAGAGAAATTGGGAGAATGGGGGACAGGCAATGAAACATATAAAATACTTGTAGGTGTGGCACTTAGGAACATGGTTTTTAGTGGTGGCCTTGTCAGTGCTGAGTTTATGCTTTGAATTAATGATTTTAAAGGTCTTTTCCAACCTAAATCATCCCAGATCCTCCTTACTGATACCTGCACCAACCCTTGGCAGTCAGAGCCTTTAGGAGCTCCACAGGCACAAGTAGATTTCAGGTTCTCATGTTCTCAGTGAGGCAGTTCTCTGGACAGGACCCCTCTGAGATGTGGAACAAAGGGAAATCACTCCTGCCCTGCCCCACAGCTTCCTTGGATCCTGCTTGGTTCTGTTGCACAACCAAGCCACAAGTTTTGCACTTCAGCCTCCCAGGTGGGAGGTGTACATTGTGTCCCACTCCTTCCGTGAAGTTATCAAAAGGCTTTATCAGGACCTCACTCGAATCTGTGAAAGCAGAGAGATTGCCTTTAATCAGAGCTAAGAACCCCTTTTTTCTGCTGGTTTGAAGTGGGAGTTCTTTGGAAGATGATTTTTGCTGTGTTGCTGTCATTGGAGCACAGTCATTAGTAATAGAAAGTAAACACTATTAAATGTGGGGGGGCAGCCACTGTAAGCAGGCCAACCTTCAAGTAGCAGTTTTAATGAAAAAATTGTGAATAATAATGGACTAAAAGTCTGAACCCATACAAATAACAGAAAATACTTGCAATGATGCATAGGAGAAGGAATTTTAATGTTTGAGAAAGCCATTCTGCGAACATCAAACTAGAGCTGGTTGATGTTTTTCCATGGACAGAGAAATTAAATGGACAAAATTTGTTTACTTCAGGAACTGCTCAGTTTTCTAGTTTCCACTGAAATGACCCCTTTGCCCTATATGCTATGGCTGTTTAAATGACATTTTGAATGAAACCTTATGATATGACTCAGAGATTGCTTCACACTTCTGCTAATGTGTGTTAATAAATTGCCCCCACAGTACTGATGAGGTAAAAAACCTGAAAACACACTAGGGGTTGCAATGCAGGGGTCTCTCAAAAAACTGTTTTCCTTGTGTCTGTGCAAGCTCCTGACTCCACACGGGTAAAATAACATCACCTGAATACCTGTCGCCCAGCCTGGGTGTTTTAGCTAACATTTAAAAGTAGTCAATTTTTTAATTGAAAAAACATTAGAAACGCTGGAAATAACAGTCTGGTTGCATCCACAAATTATTTTTAAAAACCCTAGAAATCGTTTTAATTTTCTGAATATAATTTAAGACTTTAACATTTTTCTTATTGTTTTTCTTCTTCATTTTCTGCCTTCTCCTTTCTCTGTCTTTTTCCCTCTTTCTGATATTTCCTCTGTGGGGAAAACAAAATTCTAAAAAAGAGTTCTTTAAAATTCTTTGACTTTTACCAAGGATTTCCAGTAAGGAAAGAATTTACAAAATATAAATAAATGGGGAAAAATGGCATCCATAATCTGAAAATTCCAGGCAGCCAAAATATTGCTGTTTCACCTTTAAGCAGAATGACATTTGAGATGGTGTTGAAATCTTTGAGAGAAAGGAGTAGGTTTTGAATTTTTCAGTTCCCACCCAGACGAAACTAAGTTTTGTTGTGGGAATATTAATAGCAATTTGAAGCGATTTTTTAGACTAAAACATTGGATTTTTATTGAGATGCCATCATAGAATTATTTTTTTTATGGAAAGTGGAATTAAAAAAAAAATAGTAACTGAAAATCTTGACTTATTTTTCAGAGTGCAACAGCTTCTTTTAACTTTTATAATTGTGTTTATTTTGAATTCTAGGATACTTTTCTGAATCTATCATTTTACTGTTAAAAAGACATTGAGAAAATTAATAAAGACATTTTACAGAAACTGAATAATATATATGTAAAGGAATTAATTTTGTTTTAGAAAGTATACGAAAAGTTAACCTATTGAATGATAAAGGACATCTTATAAGGGTCAACATTTGAGGTGGTTTGGTTGCTAGGAAACCATCACTAAAGGTGGTCAGCATGGCAAATATTTTATTTCAAATAAAACCATTAATTAATGTGCAGGTACTACAAAATATATTAGGTATCTGTTGATGTAAGAGTATATATGGAAAAAACCAGGATTAAATTAAAATTTTTTGGTGGAAATCAAACAGCTTCAATAGGTACAGGGAGTTCTTTTCATTGGTCAAAATGTATCTATAAATGCAATAAAAATTTTAATAAGGAGTCTAACCCTGATGAAAAATTCATTTTGCTTGTTGTTACATTCATTAATTGTATTGCATAAAGAACACAAAATAAAAGACTTCAGTTCATAAAACCACAGCTGCTGACTTTGCTGTGAGTGTGAAGACTAAAACTGTTCAAAATGACTTTGGAAATAAAAGAAAATATATTAATTGAAAAAAGAAATAAAGGATGAATTCTCATGTAGGGTGACTGAACAATGAGAGAAATTTGGGCAGATAGAATAAAAACTGAGCAGGGTTACAAAACTAATCCGGGGCCTGGACTTCTTTATGGGTTGGGGATACAACCCCACGCTAAGATCACAATTTCTCCTTTGTCAAAATACAAAACCTCACCGAAATCTTCAGTGCAGCCTCGTTCCTCCGTTGTGTACTCCAGCAGCACTCGCAGAGGGTAATTAGGATGTCACCGAGCCCTGGGGAGGGATCGACATCCCGGGAGGGGCACCCTGGGCTGGCGGGGGCTCTCCCGGAGCCGCTGCTGCTCAGCCGGGGGCTGGGAGAAGGTGACACCTGAGGTGCATCTCATGTTCCAGTTGGGAGAGAAGGCAGAGCAGGGAGGAGAGGAATCCAAGCACACATCGTTCAAACCTGACACTGATGAATGATTTAAATCGCTACTTGTCCTTCAAAAATTAAATGCTTATGGTGAATTTTTTAAAGTGCTTCCTGCCAAATCAGAATAAGGTCTGTGGCTTCTAGCAGCCTTCATAAATGACATTCAAGCTTTACTCAATTATAATATTTCCGTGTTTATTTACTAGTTATAATGTTGCATGTTCATTGTTACATTCAGAAAAAATGTGATTTATAAATGTTTTCTGGGGCAGAATTGCTTAATATTTAATCCTTATTGCTGACAACATCCTTTCCAGGGTATGAAATGTACTGTTTGCAAATCTCAACACAAATCTAGCGAAATTAGTAAAAAAAAATATTTTCAAATCTGCCCAATTTAAGACATTCCATCTTAATAAAAATACTTTTCAATAGATTCTTCTGTTTTCTTCCAAATTCTAAAGACTATAGGCTTTATTAAAATCTTCTTAAGGCTTTAAAAATCTGCGTAGAATTTAATCCTGCAAATGAATGGAAGTTTGCAATATTTGTATCACAAAGATTTCTGTCAAAAACCCACAGTTGGAAATAACATGCTGTTTGTCGTGTAATTGTTACTATTCACTAAAGCAGAAAAAGCAAGTGCAGAGAGCTAAAGAACTGACAGCCTAGTCATTTAAAACTACAGGTTGTCTCCTGGATGACAATAGTTTTCCAAGTAGAGCTTAACCCATGCCGAGAAGTTGCTTGCTGGAAGTATATATAGGATAATATTTTAACACTTTAGCTGAAGAGAGATTTTTTTCCTTAAAAAATAAGGAAATATTACTCAGAAAATGTGGAGAATGCATGAATGGCATATTACCTTCTTTGTCTTTTACTTCACAATGTTTGTTTATGCTCAAGTTCTAAATTCTTGATTAATTAGTTTGATTATGGAAGTAGATTTAAACCTGAGCTGTGAAGCAGTAAAGAGGAATTTAAGAGTGACCAGTTTTCTGTACTGGAAAACCCCTGTAAATTAATTTTTCTGGGCAATAATCTTCCTCCTATAAAATGAAGATAAAAATTCCTGCTGTTAAGCAAAACTGGAATTGGGGAAAAATATTATTTTTAAAAATTGTAGAAATAGGTAAATGGCAGAAGTGACTGTTTTTTAAACATAGGTAAGATATGTGTACATGTCTATGTTTTCATTAAAATGCTGAGCAGATGGCCCTTATTTTTTCATTTGATAATATTGAAATAAAAATACTCTGTAAAATCAGATACTTTGGCTGGCAATATTATGACCTATGGCTTTTTATTAGCATAAGCACACCCTCAAACTGAATTTGCAGGCAAGTGTTCTCGTCTGATTCACAGTGATTCTATTAAAATTGTTAAGGATTAGATCTAGTTGATCAGCAGTGACTGAGCGGAATTAACAGTTTTTATTGTAATTGGTTAATTAATGGTTGAAGCTGTGATCTACACAAAGACAGGCAGATCCCCCTACTGAAACCCAAACAAAGAAAGGACCTGCAAGGCTGACATCGTGTAGCTCAAAGAGAGTTTGAAGAGGTTTAACAAAACCTCAAACAATAGACCAGAGCTTCGGAAAATACTATTCCTAGATTGCAGTGAAGCAAAAAAACCCAAAACCAACAAACCACCTTCTTTGAATAGATGGGTTTTCTTTGCTTTGTGCTAACAAAGCACATTGTATTAACAAATCTCTGGAGACGCTGTAGTAACTCTGGCTCGATTTCAGGGTAAGAAATAAGGCACATTAGATTTCCAGAGGATTTGCAAAGCCCTCAGCAGTTTTGTCCCAACTGCTACTACTATTTATTTTGTGTATTTGCTCTTCCTGGTTCATCCCATCTAGCTTTAGGCACTTAAATTAAACTCCTAGTCATGAGGCAGGTTTGCATCTCAAGTGCATTAAATTGTCCTCTGAAGTTGCTGATCTTTTTCTGTTGACCAGAGAGAAACCTGAAGCTCCTACCTCAGGTATGTCATTTAAGTGACAGATCCAATCTTTAGTGGTTTGCTCCTGGTTATGCAGGTCATAGGTTCTTGGAGAACCTCTGTTTTATTCATGCATCACCTGTCTATATTTCTCATTAAGTGTTGCAGTAAATGTGATTCTTGCTTCAAGTTCTGTTGGTGTCATCTGTATTAATTTCAGTACTTTACATGTCTTTGAATTTGGACCTCTGAAATTAATAGGTATTTTGGCACTGACTTCAAGGGCAGCAGGGTGAAATCTTATCCATCCTTTGAACTTTCGAGCCCTTTAAAAATAAACAAATAATTAATAGCATAAGAATAATGAAGGATAATTTTTTCTGACCATGAACAAAATATTTTAATAAAGCTGGATTTGATGATAACTGCATTTTCCTGTCTGCATTTGGGCAAACATTGTCCTACCAGACATAGGGAATGTGGGTACATGAACAATTATGGACTTGGGTCTGCTTGGGATGCTCTTGTCTTTCTTGGCCAGGTGTTACTGGCAGACTTAAATTTGGATTTCACCAGTAAACAAAGGAAGTACATAACATAGCCCTGTGCTGTATGAATAGTGAAAAAGGAATACTGTTTGTCACTTAGTTATGAAATATTTCAAATAGCAAAGGCTGTTTTCAAAAGCTCTCTAAACCCATACATGTGTACATCTATCTGACCAAAGAATAGAGACATATTTGTTAGCAAATAATTTTTCTGTATGACATCAGACCTTACAGCAAAAAAAAAAAAGACTGAAGTGTCTTCACCTATTACAAGTACAGAAAAAGTATTTCTATATAATTAATTCTGAAAGTAAGGTTTATATGTGTTACTAAAGACGAGACGTTTGTTCCCTGTTTTATTCTATATATTTCTTTGCTTTCAGCAAGTAATCTTTCTTTGAAATACCATGGAAACAAGCAAATATGCCTCATTAAATTTTCCTTGCAGGGAAGAAGAAGGAAAGAAAAAAAACAACAACAAAACAGAAAAAGCAGAGAATAACAAGAATAACATAGAAAGGGTGATTAGATTGCTCTTCTTAATTCTCTCAGGTTTAGTAGGATAATTTGCTGGGGAAAAGCCACTGCAACAACTTACTTCTTGAATCCCCTCACTTCTAGTTGGACTGCTTTCCAGATGAATACTGCAGTATTATTTCACATTTCACAGTCTTGCTCATCACTGCGAGATATGAATCACAGCTGATACGCAACAGGCCCTTACTATAGCTAAAATAATGCTTTTAAAAATATTTTTAAAGGACTTTTAAAATATTCCTATAAAACCATATTTTAAAGTGCAAACTTTGCATAAATTAATATCTAGCTGACATTTTATGCATAGACATGTTTAGAACTATTTCCATATTATCAAAAAGAGGGCCAGATTTCCAATGAGACACCACTAAATTCACTAAAGCTGTGCCAATATACAGCAGTTGAGGACTCAGATAAGGAAAAGTTATTAAACCAGAATTTGCAAGTATACTCTTTAATAAGGGATTTGAAATTGCTTTGTACTTAGAAGCAATTTTAACTTTGAGCAATATGCTTTGCTCTTCCTTCACATATCATTGAGAACGCAATGAACTGGTTGTAGAAGATCCGCACACCACTGTTAGAATCCCCCTCCCAGTTTGCCCAAAACTTGTCCTGTAGCTTTAACTAAGGTGATGTCTGAGGGACATGTCTTGAAATTAAACTCCACTCTTCAGAATATCCCCACAATCTTAAAGTCAACTTGGTGGTGAAAGGGATATTGATTTAGCTGAGTTAGTATTTTGCACTCTGAAACCTACTTTAACAGAAGAAAGATCAATAAATTACTTTCTCAGATCAGCCTGTGTTTTTATTTAGCTGGCGGGAGGTGTAATTCATTTCCCAACGTGTTAATTTCTAACAGTGCAAAGGCAAAGGCCCTCAAGACCCCTTTACACTGAGACAACTCAAAGCTGCAGGGAGAAATAAAGCCAGCTGCCAACCAGTGTGAGCCTGGAGGCAGCCAGAGAACATCCAGAGACAGAGAATGCCTGAACACCATAAGGACTGTGGGAACAAGCACACCCTACTGCTCCTTGAACTCTTGTATCTGGGCTGAGTCCCCATTTTGGATAGTCCTGGAGCACCCAGAACCCAGAGCTGGTTTCACCACCCCTTTGAAAAACGCTGAGAAGGCCAAAGTTGGTGAATTAGCTGGGTGAGGAAGAGCCAGACTTCATCCATGCATGGACTTCCTTGGAATGGTGTCCAGCTTCCCACCTCCAGAGAGCTGCCAGTTAAACACCATCCGAAGGGTTCCTCTCACTGAATGCCCCAATTTTTATCTATCTGAAGCACATTCACGCAAGCAGCTCTGTGATCCAGTTCCTGTATTAATCCCAGGCCATTTTCAGAGAAATACAGTGTGTGAGGGGTAGCTAACAGATTCAGCAAAAACATACTGATGAACTAAATCTAGAAATTGATTTCCAATTAAAGGCTTAAAAAACCTAACAAAATTTCCCTCCAGAGGATCAGAAATGCAACAGCATTAACCCTGTGCCAAGAAAAGTGATAGATCCTAAGCTGATTGTCTATTCAAGCAAAGAAATAAGTCATGTCAAAAAAATATCCACATTTTGAAAATGATTTGGTAAAGCATCTCAAGCTGTTCAGCCCTGCTGCGGCCACATTGCTAAAGGGCAGTAAAGGCAAAAATTGTCTAGGATTTCCTGGCATGTCACTGCCTTTTTGCTGATCCACAAAATCCAAAATGCCATTGTCTCTAGGAGGGAAACAAGTGCCTATAACAACATTCTCAAGTGGCTGTACAGGACAACATTGTGGGTACACCACAGCCCAACAGGTCATTAAATAATTGGTCAAAAACATATATTGTGTGGGAATTTTTTTACTCAGAAAATTATTCAGGTTTATAATTCTATTCCTATGGCTGAAAATTACAGTTCTCTGAGGCATAGAGAAAACTCATCTGTACCTTCAATGAAGGTCGATCTTTCTGAAAGGCAAAGGTGTTAGTCTGAAGATTTTAATGGCAAAATGTGTTATTCTAGTTATCCAACTTCCTAGATGACAATTATCCCTTTATAACCCATGCATTTAAGCTTGATGTTTTTGGTTGAACTAGAGCACATCCTAGTGCTAAAGAGAGACTAGTGGAGTGACCTTCATTCTTGATGGGAAAATTTGAAGTGATGGAAATGAAGAGAGGGTGAGAGGGCTTCAGCTGGAAAGAGAAGGTTTAGAGGTGTCCTACCAGTGTATAGAAATACGTGATGTGGGAGTAGGGAAGACAGAGCTGGACCTTTCTCAGTGGTGCTCAGTGACGGAACAACAGGCAGAGAGCACAAATTCAAATACAGAAAATGCCACGTAAATTTATGAAAATCAGGTTTATGGTATCAGTGGTCAAATACCCAACAGATTGCCCATGTTGCAAGTGCCTGTCCTTGGCGATATTCAAGTCCCATCTGGATTCAGCAGCCCTGAACAAGCTGCTGCAGAACACTTCTTTGGGCAGTGGTGTTGGACAAGATGGTCTCCAAAGGCCCTTTCCAACTTCAACAGTCTTGTGTTCCTGTATTAAACACTTCTTCCTGTAATCTAATAACCAACAGCAAATAACAGCTAATTACCCTCCAGAATAAAATTGGTATTTATTTCCCATTTAATCTTATCTTCAATTTCTAGCGGTTGGATCTTGGCTCATGTCTGGCCACTTGATTAAAGAGCTCTCTTCTAGCTGCTCTTTAGGTACTCTCAGATCAAGCCACCTGTTAACCTTCTTTCTGATAAGCCAAAGTGTATTTCCACAAATAAATATTCCATGTTATTGGTTAAAATGGAAATTGAGCCCTTAATCTAGCCAATTTGCAGGAACAGGTACTTTACTGTCCAAGTGCAAGCTGAACAGATTCTGACTGTTGAACTCACATCCCTCATTGTCTCTTACAACTTGTAATGAGTCAAGATAATAAAATGAAAAAAGAAAAATCTCCAAAGCCGCAAAACCACCTCTCCCACCTAAAAATGACCCCTAGTTCCAAAGCCAACAAGAGATAATGAGTATTATATTAGGTATAGTAGAGTCTTTTTAAGATTCTGGCATGATGTACAGATGACCAGGAAAACAGTCAGCACTGAAAAAGGTCAATTTCAGGTGCTAAGTTGCAGAATCTACCTGACCCATCTTTCCATTTTCTTTTTTTGTTTAATTTTTGGTAATAAATATATTTACATTGTTACTAGCTTTCTAAAATACTATAAACAGTGAGTAATAATTGAAGATATAACCAGTTTAATGGGTAAAGAAAAATATACAAATGTAGGCAAACTGATTTGCCACTTCACACTGGAAACACAGTGCAGTAAAGCTACTGAAATCAGTGGTGCTATGCAGCTTAAATAGTTGAAAAGTTCAGCAATGCATCAAGCCCAGTAGATGACTACAACAAACATCCAGAAACAGGGAGATTCCTTTAGATTGTATACTGAATTTATTTCCATCAGATATGTTCTTTTGTTTAAAGGGCTCTGCGCGTTAGGGGAAAAAATGGTTTGAAAATATATTTAATTTTAGCTGTAAACTGTGTTCAATTAATGTTCATAGCAATGGGCTTTGTGGCAAATCTTGAGTGGATTTTGTTGTACACAAAATCTTGAGTGCTGTTGATTAATGTCAGCTATGAGATGATGCAGGAGCCTGAGTGCCAGAGTTTCTCTCTGAGTTCATCCCCAGCTTCCACAGTCTCATTACTCAAAGACCATCTTAAATTTGGACTGAAATGTGAAGGCTTCTGCCATGAACAACAAATACTACTTACCAAAACAACATTTAATCACTCTCCTCCATCAAATATTCTATATTGATTCTATTCTATTTTTTATTTCTTCTACTTTTACTTAACCTTCACATAATCTCTGACACAACAACAGTGACAATGAATAATTCAATGGTTAATCACAACCTTGCTCCCTATGCCAGATCAGTGGGGTTTTTGTTTCTCTATATATTCCAATATGGTAGGAGGGAGTTTTGTTTATGTGTTTGCTGTTGTCTGTTGTTCCTGCACCTGTCAAATCCTCTCTGGAAATGAAGTTTATTGTTTTCTCAGTTTCTTTGTGTAAAAATCCCAGTTCAATTAGATTACCTTTTCAGAAAGAATGGAAGATATAAAAGTACAGCTGCTTAAGCAATTAGCAGAGCAGCATGACATGTGCAAGCCTAGAGCTATTGGAAACTCACCTGGCTTCAGATGCCATTATGAACTCAGAGTTTGGTTCGGGTCACTGGGAGGGACACGACCTGCTGGAGCAGAATCAAACTTGCTGGTGAGCTCCTCTCCATGACAGGAGCCACTTTTCAGCCCTTCATACTAAAAATATACCTATTCCAACATTCCGGGTGCAATCCATCTCCAGGCTAAGAAATGTAAATGCAAGCATCTACGTGTTGCTCTCTAAACGTTGCTGAGGTGGGTCTGTTTGCACCACTTTTGGAGCACATCAAGCCAACATGACAGCCTAGAAAATTAAATGTTCAGCTGACCTGCCTTTGTGTGTCTGGTTTTAGGTGAGCTGAACTGCACAGTGTGTTTAGGAGGTGACAGCTGGAGACTAAACTGAATCACCTTAGGGCATTTTAAATGGCATAAAACCTCCATATTAGGGGAGCCTTTTGTTTGTTTGTTTGTTTGTTTCCTGAAATCAGTTTCCCTGTTCCACTTGTATGGAACCTTCCCACATACTTGGCATTAGCCTTAATCCAATTTTACATTACACATCAGCAAGATCAGAATTATTCAATGCTGAGAATTGTGGATAACCTAGTGCAAGTTTTGCTGTAGTAGGTTCCCAAAGCCTCCTCTGCTTAAATAAGCACATTCATGTGATTAAGGTTATGATCTTCCACAGCTACTTTGTTTCCTTTACAGGGGACTTTAACTTGCCTATGTAATTCCAGGAGAGATAATAAACAATGTCCACAACTGAAAAGATAACAAATCTTATCATAAATCAATAAAGAAACTTTTGGGAGGAAAGACATTCCTTGTTTTCATTTTACAGAAAGCAGAAAAGGACAGAGAACAATTAATGAGTAGTGACACTTAGGAGATTTCCAGTTAGCCAGAAACTCAACTGAGTCCCTTGAAACATGTTTTCCTGCCTCAGCCACCAGCCCATGTACTTCCTCAGACCTCTGCTCAGTTTCTCAGCAATAGCAACAATTAGAAAAGCACAGAAATCACTTAATTAATCTCCATAGAATTTTTTGTTGTTCAATAGGATGTGGGAGATGAGACACGAGAAAGGAGCAAGCAGAAGTGAAGGAAAGAAAAACACAGTAACTGAGAGTTTCAGACAGTGGTCTAAGCTCTGGGGAGGAGAGGTTAAGTCACTGCTTGGCATAATTTGCAGTAACTTGAGGTGAAAAATTCTTCAGGCAAAGTGAATATCCATGAATCTGACCTCCTCTGCTTTTGGGATCGACAGACTTGTATTTAGGGATAATCTTCTGCAAAAATGTGGTTCTTATCACAGTACAGAGGAAAAAGAAAAAAAAAAAAGGAGGTGACAGGGGACTTAAAATAGTTTTTATAACATGAAATTGGTGTCTTCCATTCTCATCATCAGTGCTGAGTTCTGCTTCCAGAGAAAGGATGAGTTTGCAGCAGCTCCCACATGTACTTGTTCTGAAGCTGTACTAGGTCATCTGCTGCTCTCAGCTACAGATATATTTTGCAGTGGCAGCCAAATAAAGGTCATTTTTCAGAGTGCAGTAAGAGCGGGGTGATTACTGGGCCTTGATTACTACTGTAATACAAATAAAGAATATTAATAAGCTAAATTACATTCTGAGTTCTTTTACTGCAGCTTTGCAAGAAGAAAAAAAAAAAGCTGACTAGATTGTGAAGGCATTTCACTAATGGTTAATGAATATTTATTACTTTTGAAGAAGAAGAAAACTGTGTCAGGGTGCTGCATAGCCCTCTGTATAAATGGTTTATTCTTGCATTTTTCTCCCCATCAACTGCCTTCATCAAGGTCTGAAGGAAATATATCTTCTTTTCATTTCAGGCTGCACAGATAATACACATTCTGTTTGGAAAGTCCTGGGAGAAAGCACAGCATTTCCAAACCCTGTGATAAAGCTGGTGAAAAATCCCAAAGGTCCCACTCTGTATTTGGACCATTACAGACTGACAACTCTGGAAGGGAAAGTGACATTCCCAGTGATTCATTAGATCTAGGGGTAGGTAGGGGCTGTGCTTGGTTTTGATGTAGAGTTAATTTTCTTCACACCAGCCAGTCCTGGGCTGTGGTTGGGATTTGTGCTGAAACAGTGTTGATAATGCAGGGATATTTTCATTATTACAGGGCAGAGCTTGCACAGAGCCAAGGCGTTTCCTGCTCCTCACCCCCGTTCCTCCAGCGAGGGGGTTGGGGGTACATCAGGAGCTGGGAGGGGACACAGCTGGAACAGCTGACCCCAACAGATCCCAGGGACATCCCAGACCATACGGGGTCGTGTGCAGGTCATAAATCTTGGGAGAAAAGAAAGAAAGGGGAGGGGAGGAAGAGAGGCAGGGGGGCATTTGGATAGATGGCATTTGCCATCCCAAGTCACTGTTACATTGATGGAGGCCGGTTTTCCCGGTGATGGCTGAACACCCATTGCCCATGGGAAGTGGGCAATGAATTCCTCGTTTTGCTTTGCTTGTGCACAGGTTTTGCTTTACCTATTAAACTGTCTATACCTCAAACGATGGGTTTTCTCACTTTTACCCTCGAAATTCTCTCCCCCACCTCAGTGTTGACGGACTTGAGTGAGCAGCTTTGTGGGGCTGAGCTGGCTGGGGTTAAAGTACGACAAAGCAAAAAGGTCCTTTGCCATAGGCACATTCAGGAATAATCCAAAAAGTTATCAAATAAGCATATCTCTCCAGAGCTCTCTCTTATAAATATTTTAGCAAAACAGGAAGAGTTGGTGACCCTTGATATTTTTCATGGAACTAATAAACTGTCAAAGGGTTTTTTTGTTTTCCCCCTTCAGCAGGAATTAGGTTTCCAACTTCCAGTGATTCAGTCTTTCTGGAGAGCAGTCTTTTCTTACTGTGTTGGGATTTTCTTCTTGCATTCAATGCAAGATCTGATGATTTGGGGAGAAAAAAGTCAAAAAAAATACAAATAAAAAGGGAGGGCTATACTGGTGAGAGAAGCACTTTTCAAGTTCCATTTTTGTGTGCTCATTAATATACCTTTGTGTTAAAAACAGAAGCGTTATAAAACTCACAGAAGACCCTTTTTGTTATTGATCACGTATTTTTTAATCTTTCCTTTTTTTAAGACTTCATAAAAGGTTAGTGGTTTTTTCCCGGTTTACTTTAAAGTTGTTTGTAGAAAAAGTTGATTTTTTTCCTGCTTGGGATTTCCAGGCACAGACTGAGATTTCTTTAATTAAAATACTAAGGAAAAGAAACAGAATTAGTTTACTTGAGTTTTAACTTTAATAAACACTATTTTATTTGATACTTCAAAACAACCACTCTGTGCTGCCTATTTCAACATTTTACTTTTCTGCATGACTATATGGGGAAGTTGTGTCTAAACAGCAGTAATTTCCCTTTGCACATAACCTTTTGGCTAAATGAGATCACTCAACATTACAAACTCAAGCAGTGAAAAAAGCAAGGTTCAAAGCCCAAAGAACTTAAATTCCTATAGTGAATATGTGAAGTGACAACTGGAACATCGTACAAAGATGAAAATGGGGATCTGCAGTGTGCACAGGTTCCAAGGAAGGTTGAAAGTTCTCTTCAGCAGAAGTTATGTAGTCGAAACACAATTTACCATCAGTGTTTTCCACCAGGAAGCCCATCTGAACGCCTACTTTTGATGTGTTGGATAGTCAGAATGGGCATCCAAATTGTCCAGGATCTGAGTGTACCCAGTTCCCACTCTGATGTTTCATCTATGAACCTTGAGGATCTACAGTTTTGGCCCTGACACTTGCTATGCAGTAATTATTCAGGCATATTTCCTGATTTTTCTACAAAGAGATACTTACATGACCAGGTAAGTGCTGGCTGCAAAAAAACCTGTGACATCTCAGATCACCACAAAAGAGATTTTAAGGATTATACCTTTACCATCTAGTTAGATGATTTTTAATGCACTTAACGGAATTTTATTTATTTTCAGTCTTACACGTCTGTTTAGGTTGTATTGTACATAATGGAATCCAGCTCCTGGTGTTACACATTTACCCTGTAGGACCCATTTCCAAAGATTTTACTGAGGGTGGCAGTTTGTATTCTGCACTCTGGGATCCCTGGGCATGTTATATGGGCACAGAACAAAATATCAGTTCCAGAATACTCCAATGTGCATTTTTTTAAAAAGGAACAGGTCTTTTGCAAAAATTAGAAGTTTCTGCAGTTTAGAAACTTTCTTACTGGCCCACTTATATCTGTGACCTTCTCAGTTTTTGTGAACATCATAAGAAACTTGCTAGTTTTTAATTAAAAGTTTTTATTATACTGTATCAACTTCAATTATCCTCTACTTCTTGCCTTCATCTTTCCTTCCCAAAACCACCAAACAAATGCTCTCTTCCCACGACAGCTGGATATTGAGGGCATTTGTTGAGCATATGTCTAAAACCTCTCTGTAGTCCATGGAACTTTAGCACATGTTTAACTGTTGTACTAAATTGCATTGTATGGATCTGATCCAAAGCCTTTTGATGTCAAAGGAAGAAAAGCTCCCATTGACTTCAGTTAGATTTTGATCGGTTTTTTTTTTAAGAGAAAATGATTATGCACTTTTACTTTTAAACATTTATGATGAAAAGCGTCAGCAAATAAAAAATTATGAATAGACTCCCACAAAACAAAAGTGTCAGGAGCTGAAATGCTGGGGTAGATGGGCTTTCAAGATCTGTCACTCCACCAGCATTGTACAGTTTAAAGGCACCGCATGTACTCTGCTTTCTGAGAGGGTGTGTGGACAAGAAACCGTTCTCATTCATTACATTTTAGCTAGAGAGATTTGATCTTGGAGCCAGATGATGACTGGGACCTTTTGCACAATGTTTTGTGTTCATCATTCATTGCATTGATAGAATCCTGGTAAACTTCCTAAGAGAAGGTTTTATGCCTTTAATGTACTGTGCATTTCTGTTTAAAACCAAGAAATTTCTAGTTAAGATTCCACCACAACGGAAGTTTAAAATAAAATATATGCTAATAATGTTTCTTTCTCATATATGGCTTTAGGTTTTTTATATAATTAAATAAATTTAAAAGAGTCTTAAGATAGGGATCTTCATTTGTATGAGTGCATTAATGGTACAGAACTGTGTAATAGCATGACGCTGTGTCAGAAGAGAGTTAGATTAGATATTAGGTAAGGACTATTCACCCAGAGCATGGTCGGGCACTCGAACAGGCTCCCCAGGGAAGTGGTCACAGCACAGAGCCTGATAGAATTCAAGAAGCATTTGGACAACACTCCCAGGCACGTGATATGACTCTTGGGGTGTGCTGCACAGGGCCAGGAGTTGGAATCAGTGATCCTTGTGGGTCCCTTCTAATTCAGGATATTCTGTGGTTCTGTTTTTCCAAATCAGGAGATAAGGCTGACCAGCACAAAAGTTGGGAATAGAAGATGCTTATCTTGAGCTTCATGCCCCAACTTCCTAAGAACATTGCTTCCTTTCTGTATTTAGCACATTAACACCTGCCTTTTTCTCATTTGATTTTAAATAGAACTGAAATGCCCCATTTTGGTGGGTAATAGTTAAGATTGTTCCTCTGGGCAGCTCATACATCCCTGGTTATCTTTCTCTTCCAAACACAAACATGATTGCACTTTTGAAGCCTTAGCTAAGCACTGAAAAATACACAGGGTATATATGGAGCAAAGTATTTGCAATACGTACTTTTGGGATAAGAATATCTATAAGTAAAAAAGGATCACCTGCACCATTACCAACAAATCAAGCAAAAAGGGCCTGGGGAAGGACAAAACCCATAGGCTGGACAGACACCTTCTCTGATGGAAGACATCTATATCTGTGGAGCTAGTGAGAAAGTTTCTAAACATTGGCAGAAACTTTCTTTTCCAATTGTGAGAGACAAAGAATTTTATTTGACTTGTATTTCCATGGAAAGAAACATTTTCATACACCTAAGTTGTGCTCTAGCAGTTATCTTACCAAAAAATCTAGACTTGTGAAGAGTTTATTACCTATGCTTTTTACAATATTAACTCTGGCTTATTTTTATTTGTCTTCTTCTGGAAACTTTCTTTTTAGAACAACTTTAGCACAACTCTGATGAATTGTAGGAAGTTAAAGATGATACAAGATGATCTTATTTTAGTAGAGTAGAAATATTAAAGTAGTTTCTTCTTAATGATAAATGTATTAATTCAAACCTATGAAATGTAATGACTTAATAGACAGTATTAGAACCGTGAGTACAACAGGCCCTGTAAGAATTTGTCAAAGTGATGACATTTACAGCCACAATTATTGCAGACAAAGTTGAAAGAAATGGATAAGGCTTGAAAACAATACTTAAGTCTTTTAAGTAATTTTACATAACTAAAAATTGGAAAACCATGTTGATCAGAGCTAAGGGTTCTATAGAATTTTTGATACTCACCTGCATTTAGTAATAAAGAGTACATGAATTACTATGATATCCTGATCTTCTCACCATTTTAATGTTAATTTTTTCAAATTTATTCAGTTCAAAATTTTGTTGGTATTTTCCCCTAATTATCTGTGCCATGTTATTTAATTTATCATTCCTTAAATTGATTAAATGAGCTGTTTCTGTTTAAACACATACATATAAGGATCACTTTCCTCTTTACAAGACAAGGAAATTTTTTAAATTCACTACAATACAAAATGTTATTTTCACTACATATTATAAACACTCCCTGGAATATAACATAATCTTGAATTCCCTTTAGCAGTTTCCAACATCCACATCAATCTTGTATCAGAGAAAATATGACAGAATCAATATTGTGATGATAAACTGTAAAAAATTACTTTTGTCTGGATTCAGAGGAAATCACAAGTGGTCTGATTCAGCATGGGAACATTGGAACCAACTTCTTAAAATGAACAGGCTGTTCCAAAGTAAAACTAAGTTCGTGTTAGATGGAAGTGAGTTTATTTCATTCCTTGTTATTAACCAACCTTTTTATTCTCTTGTCCTTCCCATTCTCCCTTACTGGATTAAGATAATTTTTCCTGTTATTTGGTTTAATTTGGGATTGGAACTGATACACTGCAGCTAACCTCCAGCATAACACAAAATATCCTAGCAGTATTCCATACAGAAATCCTCTATATGGACTTTGGAACATGTTCTGACAAATATTGACCTCCACTCTGCCTAAAATACCAGTGGGTGGTTCTCCTCTCTAAAACTGATAAAAAACACTAGATCTGGAATAAGGGTGTGACTCTTCCATGACTGATCTACTGGAAAATTTTCACTAACCAAGATTAACCTTTACCAATACAAAAAAGAGGCAAAATAAATAGCAGTTTCAGGAACTTCCTCAGCTCCATTGCCTTTCTCTGAAGCAGGGTCCAGCCCCTCAATGTCTTCATGGTCATGAGGGGCCCAAAACAGACCCCAGGATTTGAGGTACAACACAGCGCTCGAGGTGCTGTGCTTTCACATATCAAATGGTGGCAATGCAGGTGGATTATCCAGAACAGATTAAAGGCAGAAGATATCTTTCGTTCTTAGATATTTACTTTTTGCTAATTCGAAACTCTCTAAAATAAAATGTTTTCATCCTACCACGGAATCAGCCAACAAATTTGGTTGCAAAAGTGAAAATGCAGTATGCACAGCTCAATTTAAGGAAAGCCAAAGCTGAGAAATTATATTGCTGAGCACAACTCCCTGTGCTGGTGTCTCCAGATCACTCCCTCAGACAATACTGAAGTGACTTTGATCCCCAGGCTGTGCTGAGCTGTCAGGACAAAGACAATGTGCAGAATTAGGGCTGTTCTAATGATGCAGTCACTTTTGCATTTGCAGGGGAGCCTGGGCTTTTTGAACACTCTGTTGTCCACATGCTCTTAAAAGTGTCAGTCAGCAGTATAGATCTAGCCAGACTACACACTGCTTGACAGCAGAAGCCTGATTTGGGGAAAAAATAAATCCACAGAGCAAACAGATAGGGTAGAATTAATCTCTTTTACTTCTAGCTTTCAAAAAGTGATCTGTCTAGTGTCAACTAGTCCTCTAATTGCCTTCTAAAGTTAATGGAGAGAGAAAACATATTGACATTTCCTATGTGACTTGGGATATATTATGCAACATGAGCTTGTTGAAAATGCTAGTTCAGGTATTTTCAGTTCAAATGACATTAGGTTATCTCCATTCAAACAGAGATGATATGTAGCAAAACCTTCTGTTTATTCTCTCAGTGATTTACAAGACTTGATTTGTGCTGTTCCTGTTTTGCTTCTAAGTTATTTAAGGTGAATTAATCTTCCCTAATTTAGATGCCTCGTACCTACAACTGAACTAGAAACCCAGACTTCATTTGGTATTCGCACACAAATGAGCATTTTTGAAGCACGTTTCTATGGCTTATTACAAAACATGTTTTAGGATTAAAATAAACCTCTGAAAACCAGCAATTTCTCCTCACTTGTTAGAAATGAGAATAAATATATAGCTCAGGTCAATATAAGTGTCTGAAATCAGATGAGAGTAAACTCTCCCTTTAAGTTTGCCCTTTGCAATGGTCTAACTGTTGTACTTCATGAACTGCTGACTTGGCTCATAACTTCTGTGACCAGCAGTCGAAAAGAAGGGAAAATGAAAACGTCACTGAAGCCACTAAAGGATGACACAAGGAAATTATATTACTTGCCTTTTAATAAAGAGTGACACTACGTGCTGACTCTTACCAGCTCTTTTTTAGGAATCAGTACAGCATAATTTTTTCCTCTCTTCTTTCATATCACAGTTAACCTATGTGCAAATAGGGAATAATCTAAAACTCTACAGAGACCTTGTTGTTATTTCATTGCTTGCACAGCCATGACAGCTCGTGCTCTGGGACTGGCGTATTAGCAAGGTTAAGACAGTCTTTTCTTCCAAGGGTAAATGTGGATGCCAGCAGTGTGGAATCTCAGAAGATTCAAAAGAAGTCTGCAATGATGACAAAATGAAGGCACCTTAGACTAATATATTTCAGACCATTAACACTGTTTAGAGGCCTGAGGAAATTACTTTATTGTGCTGATCTTAGATGGACTGGTGGAGCTACAAATCTTGGAAAGGATAGAGAGGGCTTGAGAACGGGATTAAAATGTGAGCAGGGAGCATTTAATCTACAATTCTGAGTTAAGTTTACTATGAAATGTAAATGCACATGAGAAAATCCCTCTAGAGGTTCAAAAAGTATTTTCCCATACCCAAGAAGTTGCTTAAATTAGAATCACAGAATATAGAGAGCTGGAAGGGATCCACAAGGATCATCAAAGTCCAGCTCCTGGCCCTGCACAGGACAGCCCCCAAATTAGATTAGATTAATAGATTAATTGACTGTAGAAGCATCCTAGATAGTTAAATATTATGTCAAACTCCTAGAAGGATATGTCTGACAATTCAATAACACCCTTGTTTTTGATGAAGATATATGAGGTTTTATCAGTAATTCTTGGAGACCACAGTTGCTAGATAGACACAACACAATGGAAATTCATGTTCTGGCACTGGGTTATTGACCTTCACAGTCCTACACACCATCTTAGGTTTACATTCCAGGAGCCAACAGGAACCAAGTGTGCTAATCCATTTGGGGAATATTCACAATGCAGCTAAACACCTGGAGGGAACTTTATAACAGGTCAGAATCTGGAACTGTGATTCCTTATTCATGTGCATAGTGTGACTGGGGTGATCCGTGACAGCTGACAGTTTTTTGTCAGGCAAGGGACTATGTGGTTCCTGCTTCCTTTTAGGTTAAGTGGATCCCATGGATCCCATATCAATCTCCCACTTGTGTTTAGCTGCCTCAGAGAGAGCTACATACCTCTGAGGTTCTCCCTCTGGATTTGGGCTGCAGCACTGGGGGGAAAAGACTAATGAGCCAACAATGAGGTAAAAAAGAATATTTCCTGTGGAAGTGTACAGCTCCTCCAACAGGGCACGCACACATCTCTGTGCTCAGTAACCTAAAATGTACCAGCTCAGTGTTATGGAAGTGTTGAAGTGACTTCAATTTGCTTTTGGGTGTGAAAAAATGGATTAATTCCACAAGGTTTATACGCTGCACCAGTTAATGAAATAGTTCTCACAAACACGGATGGTCAGTAAAGAAAAAGCTTGTAAAAAAAAAAATCCTTTCAAATCCAGAGAGCATGAAAAATAAAGACTCGTGACAAAGGGAGAAAAACATAAAGTTTATCTGTAAGTGAAATACATGCCGGTGTTACTGCAAAGGAATTTAAATGTGTATATAATGAGCAGCTACACATGCACAAAAGTAGCTGTCACACACTATATAGTATGCATAAAAGCTCCAACAAGTTGCACAGTGTGAGGAATGGTTGCTTCTGGATCAGCGCACAGTCATTTAGTAGTTCTATCAAGCTGACAGCGAGCGTACCGGGCCCGATACACATGACTGCCCAAGAAGAGTGTCTCTGGATGTCAGCCTGGTGTACGTCAATGAAACAAGAGTAGAGCAGAATCAAAACAAGTTAACAAACCAGCAGCGAGCTTGTTTCTGCTGCAATAACAGAACCATAGGCTAACCGAGGCTTTCTTTATAAAACTTGTAAGGCTATGTCAGCGACCCCGGAACCACTGACCCACAGATGCTGGATATGGTGAGGATGAAAGGGTTGGTTTTCTTTATCCAAATTCTTTTTTTTTTTGTTCCTTCTGAATTTCTAGATGTCTTGCACTCTGTTCTGAGGCGACTGAAACGCTGGCTATTGTTCTCCCTCAACCTTCACAATAAATCCTCTTTTGTTTGCTTATGTTGGTTAAACATCATTCAAAATCTGGGCTAATGAGCATTGTTGGGTAGTCACTTCTGATCATTTTAATGATCAAGCCTTTTGAAGGCTTGGATTCTTTTTATGGTTTTAATGTTCTGTGTCTACCACAAGATTGTCTGCAATACCCCGGTGGTTTAATATGTATCAGGTACTATCACTGTAACCAGAAATCTTGACTGGACCATTTTCATGGACAACCTGGAGAGTGAGGATAGAGTTCAGTTTGATTAGAGGATAAATTTCTCTCAGAAAAGGAAAATGAACAGGTCACTTTAGGGAAAATGAGATATGAGCTTCTTTTTTTTTGCTAGTTACCACTATGCACATCCTACTACCACGGCAAGATACGAATCAAAGCTGGAACCTGGTAGGGTTATTTGGCTGGAATGAACTTTCCTTCACAAACTGATATTTGGGAATTAAATCTTTCCCATAACATTTTCTAAATAAACAATTTAATTTTCAGGGTGGACAACTGAAATGATGAGTGGAGTAAAGGCACCTGCACCAGCTGTAAATGAAAACTGGTTTAATATCAAGTTCAGCATGGACTAAGAGCTCTGGACTCTGAAGGAATTGCAGTCAGCCCATGATGAGTTCCCCAACAGCAGAACAGCTGTAAACATCAGTTTGGCCACTTCAAAACTATGTCAAGGATTAAATTGCAGTGTCACAGTGACCTCTAATTCAACTGATATATATTTCTAATATTTTCCTCTCCCGAGAATGTGCATTCTCTCTTCTCACTGCCAAAATGCGCTCTGGCCTGCCAGAAGCTCATTGCAAAAGTCACAATTGTTCAAATCAAGCCCTGATTTTAAATTTGAATTGCTTAAATGTTTGGAAACTTACAGTGAATAGTCTCCAAGTCCCAAAGTTCTAACAATACAGTCAGAGGAGCATTCTGTCATATCCAGCTGCAATGAATTTTAGAAAGGACAAACTAATTAAAAAATAATGTACCGTGCAAGTATAATTTTAATGTTGAAAGCATAAAATGCATGGGGCACCTTGATCATATGGGAAACACTTTGTTTTAAGGTCTGTTAAAGAGTTTAAGATTAAAAGGATTCTTATAAGTTCAGACTGATAGACACAATCACAAATACATCTCCACATCTGCTCCATTTTCACAACTAAATTAAGGAACATTTTCCCCCCAATGAGTTTAATTAACTTTAAGAACAAGCTAAATTAGTTTAAAAGCCAATTAAAATGCAAGCATATAAATTGTAATTAAAACTGCATGCTGTTTATAGATATTTTTTTCTAAATATTTAAAGAAGATATTTTCCAAATGAAAAGCAGAAGTTCTACAGTCAGTAAATAATTCATTTCAGAAAAATAATAAAAACAGATTTTCTTACACATGTAGATTTTAAAAACTCTAATTTGTTTGAAATTAATATTGCAGAATATTGTATCAGCATCCCACTGGAAAATAATGATAATTTGCTTTTCATATGTGGTTTTTTTAATGGTGAGATGAGATTGGTTCTCCATTTTACTGGGTATGGAGAGATCAATATTTATTGGGCTGTGTTGAGTATTTCTGGGTCAGTTTTGCCTGAATTGTTCTTCTGGCAGTGCAGGGTTAATGCCTGGACTCGATGATCTTAGAGGCCTTTTATAACCTCAGTGATTCGCTGATTCTTGCTGCATTTGATGTGGTCAGTGTTTTGCACTGGGCACTGCTCTTTTTCCTTTATATCTTCTTTCACTCCTTCTATGTTCATGATCTTGAGGACATTCCCTTATTGGTGTCCTCAAAACTGTATAGTTAAGCCTGCCAACTTTTAAGAGGTGTTTTTTCTCTCTTCCACTGCCTTTGAGCAACACAGCTGATGTGAATGGAGCACACACCGGCCCTGTCCTCCAAAAGGGGTATCACGGGTCCTTTTCCAGCTCTGCACCCCACATGGTGCAGTCACACGTCCTCTGCCCCCAGGAGAATCATTTCACCTCTCTGTGCTTATCTTGTCTGCTGACCAAACATATTTCGGTGAATTGGCAACTGCCTCACAGTTTGGAGCATTCCTGGGAAAACCAAGGTCTTGGCTCAGGCAGTCACGTGGGTACTGCAGACAGAAATTACTGCAAGTGGCAAAAGTACCGTGAGTGAGAATACATCTGACAGAACATGAATAATTGTGTGAATATCCATTATAAAAATATGACACTCTGGGGATTTCTAAACATTTTCCTCAGACATCACATAACCTGGGGGGTTGTCTTTGAGTGAGTAATGGTGATCACAGACTGTTGCAAACTGAAACACTGTGTTATTTGTTCCCTCACAGTTTAATGTTGTCAAAAGGAAAATTCCTACTGAATGTATGGCAGACAGGATTCAAACATCACAGAAAAGGGCTCACAAGTCGTTGATCTTCAGCTGTAGAACTAATTTTTAAAATACGTGTTCAATAATGACTATATAAAAATCTGAGTGCGAATTTCAATAATTAACGTGAATAACTGAGGCCTAGTTTTGGTTTTGATTTTTTTCATGTTTCAAAATTTAAAATCTTATATAATCTTATAAAATCTTACAAATCTTAATAAAAGCTTAATAAAAATCTTATAAAAGCTTAAATAATCTCATCTAAACTTTGTGAAACTACTGAGATGGATTTCTGACTACAATAAACTATATTCAGCCAAAGCCATTTTCATCTGAGAATAAGGATTTTTATTGAAAATCAGAAATTTGAGTTGCAAGAGTACACTTAAAATATCTATCACAGTTCCCAATTTTTACAGCTTTAAGTGAGTAAAGTTCTTGAAAGTGTAGGAGTTCTAAAGGATTTGAGACAGTTTAAAAATCTGTAATTTGTTAGCTTTCTAAAAGAAAGATACATAAATATAAAGAGTAAGATAACAGCACAAAAGGGCTTTGTAACTGCCAATGAAACAAACCTACATATTTCACCAGAGATATAAATGTTACAGCTTTAAATAAAAAATGGATAGAAAATTAATGACTTGTTCTTTCTCTCTTCAAATTGGTGGATTTGAAGGGGTTAGTCTTGTTTCTAAATCCAGAGAATTTTTCTTGTTTGTCTTATATGATCAAAAAAAGATAAGAGCATTCAGGTGGAAAGATGTCTACTGTGTATAATAGGAATAGTTTGATTTTTCAGCACAACCCTTATTCATAGCAGGGATACTTCATAAGAAGCTTATGAATTTCTATTTTAATCCACCAGCCAATTTCCATTTTCAACTGTTTGCAAACAACACAAGAATTTCACTCAAGAGCTGGTTCAAAAAAAAAAACCCTAAATACAGCAAATTAATTTTGACTGGGCTCTGACTTGAACTGATCTGAAGTTTGTGGAACTCATCACCAGAAAGAATGTTAGATCTGGTCCATCTTTAAATAAAACTAATCACTCAGGGCACACACATTGACCACCAGGAAGGAAAAATCCTAATTGCATCAGCTTGTTGACAAGTTGCAGGACACGTAAAGAGAATCAAGCATGTCTCAGTTGCTGTGCCCCAGGGAAAACCCGAGGTAGATTCAAGAAATAACAAAGCAGTCCCAATAATATAATTTATGCCACCACAAAAGAGGAAAGAGGTCTCATGGTTTTATGTATTGTAGGGACAGAATTATATTCCTACTTGATATCCAATTTATTTTTGTTACCTAGATATTTGAACAGAAGCGTTATTGATGATGTAATTGTCACTTTGTGAAGCATCAGATATTGCACATTGTCCAGCAAAACTAAACTGATAGCCTGCATCACTTGCAGCATTTTTGCTATCAACAATGTATCTTAGATTATTAATTACTGTAATTAAATTAGCAATTACATATTGCTTTTGTCTATCATTATATCTCAGATATAATGGATATATCAGATAAAAATGGCCTTGGGGAAGGTGCTTGGAATATCTACTAAATCTCATATCAGAAAGTTTGCTACCACTGAAATGCTGTTCCACTGTGTGGTTTACTGAAATAGGTATTTTTTGGTTTAAAATAAAGTTGTGAAATCTAGGGAATAAAATAAAAAGGAAAACCAATGAGAAGAATTTTTCAGAAAATTAGATTAATTTTGGATCTGCAACTAAATACAAAAAAGCTGGCACTTTTTCTGTTTTTTTTTACAGCTAAAACTTTATTTTTTCCTTTTTTCCCATTAATTTCTTGTCTCCTGAGGTATCTGTATTAACTTCATCCATTTATTTAAGATCTGTTAGGAAACTAAGAATAGAATAATGGTTCCATATTTCCAAGAGGGTGAAAATGTCAAATGTTCTAAAGTTGTCTCCTCTAGTTGCTGGAATATCTTTGTTTAGGGATTGGATTTTTTATTAGGGACCCTTTTTGCACAGTGAGCTTGTAATTGTGAAAATAAAAATGTCCCCTTGACCTTCATCTGACAAAGTGAAAGTTTTGACAAAGACCTCAGAAAAGTGACATGAGAACACCTCTATAATAGTAAGCATGTATCCATTCATAATTGAGAGAAAACCTTCATTTATTCAGAGCCTTATTTAGAATCTCATTATCTTCTTCTAGCCTTTGATAATAGGGTCATGGGTTTCTAGAATACACTTTGAGTTTTAAAGTAAAATGCAAATTAACAGTGTGCTTTCTCTCACCATTTATGTGAACTTTATTCCTACAAGCACACCACAGCTCCTTAATGACTGCTGCTCAATGCCCATACAAGTTTTCATCCTGGGTGAGTACAGAGAATTGAACCAAAAGGCCTAAATGAAAGTCATTTAGTGGAAACAATCCCATTGATTCCCGCCAACTTCAGGAGTGTGATCTTAAATCATCACATTTATGTACGGAATTTGCTGAGTACACACTGGAAAGAGACTCCTGGTAATAGAAGACAAATTGGCTCACTATTGTGGTGCTTTTTGTAGAATTAAAACCTTAGAGTGCCAATTATGTGTAAGAAGTGCTTCTTCCCTTGCAAAGCTTTAATTTGTCAAGTTAAACGGTTTTTCAAAAATGAAAATAAATTTGCTTTTCATAGAGAAGCTTTGAACTCAGTGAGACCTAAAGAAGAGCTTATGTGCCCAGAAATCTGTCTATTTTTTTCCAGCTGTGTCAGTTGGGGTGATAAGAAATATTATCTCTCAAGACTTATTTGAAGAGCAACCACAATGTCATATAGTGGGAAACTGGGAATCTCCATCTATTCAGTTCTTTGAAGAGTAGATTATTTGCACTCTTCATGCACAGAGAGAAGATATTTTTTATAGTAAATAACTCAATAATAGCATGCCAGGATCCAGTAGCTGGGAGCTGAAACTAGACAGATTCAGATTGGAAATAAGACACCCATTTTTAACAGTTAGGAAAAATTGCATCAGCTTCCAGAGTGAGATAGGTGTTTAAGATAGGAGGGATGAATCATGCTCTTGTGATGTGCCTCTCTCCTTTGGTTGTTGAGAGACCCCAGATAACCAGGGCAGATGTCTAACTTTCAGATGGATAAAGGTAGGTAAGATAAATTTGACTTTCTTAAATTGAGATAATATTTTGTGTGTTTCCTTATTGAGTAACAGCCACAGCAAACAACAGTTTAGCTGTAGAACTTTGGAATATTGCTCTGGAATATTGCAGTGTTTTTAATAACTGAGAGAAGTTTAGGAAGAATTAAACATCCCAAAGTATTTGAGTACATGTGTGTAATGAAATTCATTCAGTTAGAAATGGGGATTACAGTCCTTATGATTTTTAAATCACTCTTCAGCTTACCTCTAGAACAGGGCAGATCAGATTTGTTAAATCAAATCATCTGAATGGTATTTGCATGACTGATTTCTAAAAGCATTAAATTGACAGAGAAGGGAGCATGAGTTATGCATTTAATACAGATTTTCTAATGATAATGATGGTCACACAACTTTCAGATTATGTACCACGTAGATTGTTCATCATCTCACCATACTGATTATTTTTTGATTTTTTTTGTTTTTTTTTTTTCTTGCAATGTTTCTTTTTCAGGCCTTGAAGATGGAGAATATCACTGAAGCTCAACAAACATATGAATATTGTGTAAGACAGAAGGAAAGTTCTTTCAGGGTTTGGAGGACTTCTGGCAAGAAATTTTGAGTGAGACTTTAGAAGTTTCCTGTTTGGTTCTTAAAACAGGAGGCAATTGGGTACACTTACATTTGCTTTATGATCGTTCTCTACACAAGTAACCTAAACCACATAGGTACAGAAATGTTTTAACCCCTGTTAAAACAATGTTTTTGTAAATAAAATGTTATATGAAAATCTTCCACATGAGAAGATTCTTGGTTGTAACACAGAAATTATTTCATTATCAAGGGGTAAAACTCTGTTCCTTTTCCCCCAGAAGAAATTTCTTAACAACCATGTTTAAAAAAATCAGGGTCCACACCATGTGCTGACTTCATGACTCTTATTTCTTTGGTCAGCTGTATCCCAAATTTATGGCCTTGTGGTTGGAAATGTGCCTTAGTAAATGGAAAATGTGTGTAGAGGATTTTCTAAGTTTAAGAGAACTGAAACTCCTAGTTTTGACAGGTAACAAGACGGGCTGTGTATGTTTAAGGCCACTGAGAAAAAATTTCTCCCTTTCTATTTTGTCAAGCACCTAAACTCTGGAAAGGAATGGGAAATGAGGTAAATATGCTTTTAAGTGACTGCAAACAGCCTTTCCTCTAGGCTTATCTGGCTCCTTATAGACAGCAATTTTTCTGTATTTATTCTATCAGGACATCCTGGATGATTGTACAAACTACAATTTTATTCACACACAAATACAGCTATATATGAAACGTCCATATTTTATTTATTTATTTATTTATTTATTTATTTATTTATTTATTTAACTACATAGCTTTTTATATTCTCTATTTTGTCACCTGAAATCACTTTTTGTGCCTGATTCCCTGATAATACAAGCTGCAAACCCAAGGCAGACTCTGAACCTTCTCTTGTCTCCATTCTGCAGTCATAGAATAAAAGTGTCCATCTGGTCATCCAGCGCTAGGTATTATTCTAACAGGAACTGTCTCACAAATTGTTTAGAAAATTTGTCTCTAAGATGGTTCTGGTTGCAGTTGTCTATAATGTAATTATAGAGGAGACTGTTTTAAAGTATTATCAATTTGCATTTCCTAAATGAAGACGCTTGAATATAGCCTGCTTTTCAGAGCATAGGACTTCATGACCATCTAAAAAATGTAACCTAAAATCATCAGTCTGCTTTTAATATTTAGACTTGCATTACCAAGAAAAAACATTTATGAACAATAACATGTTCTAAAATAATTCTTTAAAGCCTATTGAAGATAAGATATTAAGAATAAGATACTAAGATACTCAGAATGCTTTATCTTTCAGCCACTTAATTGAGGTTGCCAAAGCCACAGCAGTCAGCTGATGCAAGATTTGGAATAGTTTATTTCCCTATGATTTTGCAAGCAGCCCTTACATTGACATTGAAAGTCTGATTATTAAAGCTTTGCAAGATGTGGAAGGATCCTTGTAGGAGACTTCTACCGCCTCTGTGTTGAGGACCTGGGATGGATATGGAGATGCTTCCAGAGCCAGTCACTTGCAGAAATGACAAGTCTCTTCTTGAAGTAATTATCAGGATAGGAATGGTTACAACTTCCCTCTGATGTAAATGCTGTTTGGAGGATCTTTTATGTATTTTAAGTACTAATACATGAGAAAACAGTACCCCCACAGGGTCACATGGAAAAAAACCCCCAATTTTTCCTAACAAAATAAAAATTTCATGAAAGTTTATTAAGATTGTCTTTCAATGGGCTGAACAAGGTACAAATCACAGAGAACATCAGGATGTAATTACACACTTATAGAGAAGTCTACTATGAAAAGGAGAGGTTTTGTTGTGGTTTTTCCCCCCTGAAAAATGAAAATGACAAGCTCAAATTATGAAGTCTACTGTGAACAATCAACTGTGAGGAAGTATCAGCTTACGAATCATTAACAGCCCCAGTTTCATGAACAGAGCATTATCAGCTCCGTGAGTCTGAACAAAGCAATTGTCAGCTGCCACCCTCTCTCATCTAGACAATCAAAAAATTTCATGTAGTGCAAAGTGGAAAAGTGAGATCAAATTCAGCAATGCTGCTGCCCAGCAGATGCAGACAGATCTGTCACCTTGCCTAAGCACAGCCTCTTCCAGGGGACGCGCAAGAAGATCAGCATTAACATTCAGGGGAGGGTCTGGGCAGAGACCTGAGCATGAGGACACCTGGGTGCTCTCCACGGGCTTGAGGAAGGTTATTCTGGGCAAACCCTGCCCTGCTGGTGAGGTGAGGGTGAAAGGAGTGGAGCAGAGGCAACATCTGCCTTGAACTCACGCCAGCTTGGAGAACATGAAAGTGTTTTGAGGCAGATGGGACTCATTTTACTGCTGTTTAAAAAAAAGTAAGCAGTTTATTGGGAAAGTATTCATTGGTATCCTTGTTACCTGTGCAGCTCAGCAGAGAAGAGGAGCCCAGCAGCTGGTGAGCCACATTCTTCCACGGGCCTGTTGTGTGTGTAAATTTATTTGCAGCTGCACTGCTATTCTATTTCCTTGTATGGATTGTCTTTCAGCTTTCCTGCTATGGAAAAAAAGGCTCTCTGTGCTGCTTAATCCCCTAAAATATCAAAGCACAGCACCAAAGAGGATCTAGGCCTTACCTTACTGCGTTCAAGTTTATCCATCTGTGAAATTAGTATAATAGCATTGTTCTGCCTCACAGGGATATTGTGCGTCTGCTTGTTTCTAAAGTGATGCTCCAGGCATGCTTTGAAATGCTTTCAGTTTCCAAAGTGCTTTGTTGGTCTTGGACAATAAGAAGAATGTGTTAACTTTGAGTGGAAAAGACAATAGATTTCTGCACTGGGCTGTGAGTCAAGGGCTGGGTGGGACCTGGGAAAGCTTCTTTGGGCTGCTGCAGGGGATCACTGACATGGAATCAAAGACTCAAAGAATGGTTTGGATTAAAAGAGACCTTAGAGATCATCTCATTCCACTCCTGCCATGTGCAGGGACACCTTCCACTATCCCAGGTTGCTCCAAGCCCTGTCCAACCTGGCCTTGGACACTACCAGGCATGGGAGAGCCACAGCTTCTCTGGACAAACTGTTCCAGTGCTTCATCACCCTCACCACAAAGAATTTCTTGCTAATATCTAATCCAACCCTGCCCTTTGGTATTTTAAAGCCATTTCAGCCTCACTGCTGTTCCCATCTCACATTTTGTGTAGCACCGTGGGCCTTGGCAGGGGAAGTCACAGGGGTTTGTAGACCTTCCCTTCTCTTGTGCAAAAACATTTCAAAGACCCTTAGGAAACAGGATCATTAAGCTGAATGCTGAATGGAGAATTACAAGTATTTTGGCAGCCATCACTGCAGGAGGGTGTGTTAAAAAGCAACCAGCCTTTGAAAGACCCCAAGATCAACACAAAGAACATTTTTTTTTCAATTGAAAAAATAGGTTGGAATTCACCTGTCACACAGTGAGTTCTCTCTATGAGTCAGCCTCATTTCCTGATAAGTGTTTTATGTTCCTAACATTCAATTACACTGGAAATTACTTAGGGCAGAATAGATGTTTATGCCTGTGAAAGTTTAGTGCAGCGAGACGTTTGTTCTGAAGCTACTGGAAGATGAATAATGGTGCTAATAACAATAACATATTTAAATCAGAAAGTGCATTTGTTCATTTGTATTCTTAGATCTCTGATCATTGCTCTTCAAGAGCTTCTTGCTCCGTATTTTTGCTTAATGTAACTGCATTCCTCAGACAAGCTGCTCTGAAGGCTGTTTACTTAATAAGTGAGTTGCTTGACTGAGTCAGAGCTGAGAGAGAAAAGCAGAGAGAGAAAACATCGGCCAGCTGAAAAGCCAGGAGAAAGCAGCAGAGAAAGATGGTTTTGTAACCCATATCTCCCTTTGGGCTATTCATGCAAAATTGTTTATTTCACTTCTGCAAAACTGGGTCTCCCTTTTTTGGAATGACATTTCTGCTGATTTCAAGGTATTTACAGCATGCAGACATTCTGTTTGATTCACTCTGTATTCCTTATTGACACAATAATGCTGATCTCCTTGGTATTCAATGTAAGAATAACCTGTGGGTTTCTCTTTGAACATTGGGGAGCTCAGTATCAATAACCTCAGCCTTTGACAACTGATGAGTTTCTCCCCTTCTTGAAAGACAAGGTCCAGTGTTAAAAAAAAAAAATCAGATTTTCAGAACTACAGAACTAATTCGATTTGTTTTCCATCTTGCTTTAAGTGTTGTCTTGCATTTTCATACTTTTTTTGTGGATGGCAAGAAGCAGAAGCCAATCTTTTACTAAATAAAAATTGATTCTTGCATAACAGGAGTCCTGGAGCTAGGCATGCTGGAATAAAAAGAAAAGCAAATTTTGAGCCTCATGAACAACAGCAGCATCATATCATTAAATTCATGTCAGCTGAGAGTTTGAAGTAATATTTCAAAGGAACTGAAAGTTTCTAAGAGATCAAGTTCTATTAATGAAAACAATTAGATGTTTATGTATCATTTGTGTCTAGGAGAAAATTAGGGACACAAGTAATTTCCTAGGAGATATGAGCTGCGGGGTTTTTAAAGATTTTAGCTAACAGTAATATACTGCTGTAGCCATGTAACCATCTCTGAAAACCAGACCTTGTGTCATTTTTAAAGTGGAAGTTTAATGGTTTTGATGATTTATCCTTCAAACCTTGGATTCTCAGCTTGATCATAATTTTATATTTAATTCTAGTCAGTTCCAAAGACTGCAAGTGAACTCTCATCCTGGAGAGTCAGTCCCACCAAGCAGTACCCACTGAGTACCCAGAATTTATGGGTTAAAACAATTTTTGGAGTGACTTGGATCTGTTTTCTAAGCCTGTTTTTCCCTCTATACTTTTGGGGTTTTTTTAGTACTAAGCTAAACAAAAAAAATTAGAATTTTAAATTATGCTTTCAGCTTGAGAGTCAGTCTCTTTTTGTGGGATGGTTTATTAAATTAGGGATTAAGATTTAAATAGAATTCACAGCAAATGTTGCATACAGCACAAATCTAACTCTGTGTACAAGAACTAAAAGCAAATGTAGTATGAGTAGTCAGAGCAATTTTAACTATTCAAATGACTAATAATTGTCCTTTTGTTGCAGGGTCATGTGAATTTTCCATTCTTCACTTTAGGCTTCATTGACATTACCTCTGTTTTGTTTGAATTTTTCCATATTCTTTTGTTATCCTCAGAAATCTGAGGACAACCATCTTAGACTGTAGATTAATCATTTAATATATTGCTTTTATTTTACCTGGATTAGTGGTTAAGCCATATTTGCTGAACTGAAGTGTATTAATCAGATCTCTGAGAATATTTTTTTTTGCCTGTAGGATCTGCATATTTAAATTTCATTTGCTCTCTGAGAAACCTGTCAAAGTCTTTTATTATATCTTTAACATCCTTTCACTCAAATTAAATATATTCCATTATATCTTCAGTGAAGTAGAAATACTCTGAGACTTGCAAAAGTTTTAATTGAACATTTTTAACAGTATATCTAATGCCAAAAAATGGTTTAAGTAACACTTTTTTCTTTTTTTGGTAGTAAAAATAGCTTCTGGAATTATAAATTCTTGATTGTCCAATAGGGTTAATTTAAAAGTTTTATTCTCATGAGGCATGAGTCCTAGATCTCTGAAAATAATTTCAAACTTATATCCCAAATTCCTAAACATTTGGACAGAGCAGCAGATGATGAAAATTAAAACTCTGATGTTTAAATGATTTGTTTAAATTAGGTCCTAAATATGCTACCACTGCATTTGAAAATGAGCATCTGGAGAATGCACCAGACTTTCTTTTATAGCTCACATCTATCAGTTTTTATAACCTGATGCTTGTCTCTCACAGCTGATCAGAAGTATTAGGGAATGGGATCAAAAAAAAAGGGATTTTAAAAAAGCTGAAAACCCCCCGTTCTTCTCTATCTCATCTCTTTTGTGAAAGTCTTTAATTAAAATATTTACCAGCAAAGCTACCAAAATCAATATGAAATGATAAATATTTCATATATTCCACACAGGCTTTCCAAAATGCTTTTTTCTTTAATATTCTGGGAATATTCATTAGGTTTGTGATAAATATTAATTCATTTCCTATGAAATTCTTAACATAAGAAAGAGAAAATTATCCAGATAACTGGCATATTTCCCACGTAAAGGAAACAACCATCTCAAGATGTGTATTTGTTTCAGCACTATATTTGTCATTTGGTGCCCAGTAACAGGACCAGAGGCAACTGGTACAAAACCAAAACACAGGATGTTCCCTCTGGACATTAAGGAAACACTTTTTAACTGAGAGGGTTTCCAAGCAGTGGCAGAGGTTGCCCAGAGAGGTCATCTCCTACCCTGGAGATATTCAAAAGTCATCTGGACGTGGTGCTGGGCCACTGGCTCTAGGTTGCCCTGCTTGAGCAGGAAATTGGACCACTTGTCCTCCCGAGGTCCCTTCCAAACAGAGCCACTCTGTGAGTCCTTTGGTGTGGTGTCACATAATAAAACAGGCATATTTTATACCTCCTTTCAAATAGTGCAAAGTAAAGCAAAATGATCAGAAGAGTCCATTGATTTTAGATCGAATCACAGAATCAGAAAATTGAAGAATTATAGCAGGGTTTGAGTTGGAAGGAACTTTAAAAATTATCTAGTTCCAAGACAATTGCCATAGGCAGGGATGCCACTCACTATCCCAGGTTGCTCCAAGCCCCATCCAGCCCGGCCTTAAACACTTCCAGGGATGGGGCAGCCCCAGCTTGTCTTGGCAACCTGTGCCAGGGCCTCACCACCCTCACAGTAAAGATTTCTTACTAATTTCTCACTGATATCCAATCTAAGCATACTGTCCTTCAGTTCAAAACCAAAGCTTTTTGCCTTTTGGAAGCTTTCTCTGTATCTTTGGTGTTAAAGAGGATAAATTAAAATTTCATTATATGAAGGCTCTATTCTGGCTAATGCTCTATAAGTAAAGAGTGCCTGACTTTCCCAAGAGCTTTTCTGTGCCCTGCCGAGGGTCACACAGGTATTTCGTGACAGAGCAAACACAAACACAGAAAGACCTGTTTCAGAGTTCACCATATGCCTAAATTGCACTTTATCTTTGTAATTTTTTAATGCTGCTGCTTCAACTTCATTTTCTCCTTCAATGAACTCCTCAACATTTTACATCGAGTCATTTTATTTATGAGCTCTGCCTTCACACCTTCTCTACCTCCCTGCAAGCAACCTCCATATGTTAATCCTTACAGTGAAATGAGACAGTCCTACCCCAAGAGCTGGGGCACAGGGAGCTGTGGGCTGGAGGCACAATGATGTCTCCTGAGCTGCCAGAATTATCAGCATTTAGGGACCTCTCTGTGGTTCATCAAGGGGTGTGTCCAAGAGACACAGCATCAATATATAATCCATCTATCTGAGGCAGGTAGGAGAAAAAGAAACAGGACAGTTGTAATGTAAATTTTCATCCCTGGTGGTCTCTAGACCTTTGTCAGCTAAAATGTCTGGCAGGAAGGAATTCATCAGGATTTCATATTTCCTGAGTGAGACTCATCTCACCTAACTTTAGACATGGAAGTGTGAGTTATCAAAGCCTGTTAGTCACTCAGGAATAACAGGCTGAGTATTTCTTAAAATAAAGAAATAAAAGGTAATTCCAGAAGGCAATTTAGACAAGTGCTCGGGATAGCTGGAATGAATCACACACTGGAAATGCCCATTTCTCTCCATTCACAAGAGGAGGCAGCTGAATGACTGCTCCAGAAGTCTCCATGTGAGCTGGGCACCCTTGACTCCCCTCAAAGACAATGGAGCAAAATAGGCCCTTTTTAAATGCAATTCATCCAGGCAAATGCACACAGATGATTCACAGCCTACATGTGCTTTTCCTCAATGGCTATTCAGGAGCCTGGGGAGACTTGCTCAAAGATCTCTGTGCTGCAATGTTTCATTCACTTAATGAATCTCACCAGGACTCCTTCCATAAATTGAGCCCATAGTTATCCATTTTTTCTTTTTCTTTTCTTTTTCTTTACCTTTTTTTTTCACCTTTTTTTTTCAACCTTAGCGGAAGATTGTGGTTCAGCCAAATATGATATCCAGAGTTCCTGGATCCTAAAGGAGTGTGTCAAAAAATTCTGCGTTGTCTTCACTTTGCTTTACTCTTCCTCAAGTCCTGCTGCTTCCATCTCACAGAATTCCTTCCTTCCTACTCTGTGACCTTAGGGATCAGTCATACCCATTTCCTTCCTAATCCTGACCCTTAGCTCTATTTTTCAACCACATTATATCTCACTGGTTTGCATTCACTCAGATTTTCTGGTCTCTTCCACTTTGACTATGTTGCTGATTTAAGCAAATTCTTTTCCATGTTTCTCTCCTATTTCCTCTTGCACCAGTTGTCATTAAATCACTGCCTATATCTCAGAGCTCACAATCTAGAAATAATATGTAGATACAGGAGATTGAGACTATCTCTTTTTCTATATGGTATGCACCATCCAAATCAAAAGGGTCTTTATCTTGGACCACAGAACACCCACATTTTGGCTTCAGTTAGGACAGGAGAGTAGAACTACTGAAATAAGTCCCAAAATGCATGATATGAATAAAACTAAATAAATTAATAAACCCTAAATATGCTGGAAATTGTCTTATTTCCTCCAGAAACAAATGATTGTAGCTCGTTTTGTCTCTGACATAAAATATATGTCTAGAAGTATTTGAACTACAACAGTCACATCTCTTTTATCTATTATGCACAGAAGAATAATTTGCAGTTCTACATTTTCACTCATAGGTGGCGATAGAAAATTGATATATTATTTACCATGCTTTTGCTTAAAGATGCTCCAGAGAGACTAGAGAAAACATAACGAACTCTTTCAGACATTTAGAGTGATGGATTTTTCTTGTTTTGTGCACTAGGACATTCGTAGAAGGTCATTTTAAATTGTGTCTGCACATCAAACATGCCTGTGTGTACCTCTCCAGACAAATATGTAGGAAGAAGTCAGCGTTTGTCACCTTAGCTTGCTCATTTTCTTTCTTCTTCTCTTTCCTTCCTTCCTTCCTTCCCTCCTTCGTTCCTTCCTTCCTTCTCTCCTTCCTTCCTTCCTTCTTTCATTCCCTCCCTCCTTCCTTCCTTTCTTCTCTCCTTCCTTCTCTCCTTCTCTCCTTCCTTCCCCCCTGGTTTCTATGTTTCTTATTTCCTTTTTTGTTTCATTTTTCTTACACTCTTTCTTTCATTTTCTTTATTTTTCTTTTTATACTATTTTCCTTATTTGTCTCTCCTTTCTGCATACTCACCTGCTAACTTGCCTGTTTCCTTCCCTTCCTCCCTCTCTCTCTCTCACCATGAATTCCTTTTTTTTTTTTTTTCCTTCTTCCAGCTTCATTCCCTCCTCTTTTCCTGATTGGAAAAAGAATCAGCAGTTGTTTTGACCGTTTTGTCCCTCTTGAATCCCAAACGAAATGGATCCAAGGGACCTCTCTGGATCCATGTCCTCTGTGTGTGCACACCGATGCCGGTACCTTTCCCTCTCCCACATGTACCTGAAGATGTAAATGGTAGTTCCCGGTGACAATACCAATATGTTCACTTTCCTATTCACAGCTGTCAGAATGATGCAATAAAAAAACACCCTGAACTTTATGGTAAATGCCTCAGGGTAAATGTAGCTCACATATGCCATTACAGTATCTCTTTGTTTTGTTCCTTGGAATATAAATGCCTTCATCTTGAAACATCGTCATATTATCTTCAGCTCAGAAAAGAAAAGGAAAAAATATCCTTTGAAACAAAATACCTTAAATCTGCATGTTCTACCTAACAGGTGATCACTCTGGAAGGTATTCACAGTGCTTAAATTAGAACATTTCACCTAGGCTGGAAACCAGACCATAAACTTCCTTATGGTCTGTGTCCTATCTGGTGACTGAACTTGCCCTCTGGAAAAGTCATGTGGCCCACTGGGAAAAATCTACCTATATCACATCAATGAAATTAAAATTACTTATTTGGATATATATCTATCTTCATCATTTCAGAATGCTAGTTAGAATATTAGATGGACACAAATCTCTTGGCACTTAACTAAGGCATAACAGTTAGGGTAGTAGTTGTACAAATCTCCTTTTTACAGATGATAGATAGAGATTTTAAGAGAGCAAGTCAGACCTGAGCTGGGCTAACTCAGGTTTCCAGCTGATCCAGCAATTACATATGTCCAAATAAAGCAAAAATCCATCAAGATTTACATTTCACAAGCATTAACTTGTAGCAAGCAAAGCATCTTTCAGTCATTCCCACTGTTCTACTTCCTACATTAATTTAAAGATTCAATCTTCCTGTTGCTAAACCAGAACAAATCTGACAGACAAGTTACTTTGGAATCACGTTTACCACTGTGAACAACACTGGAAGTTTTATAATGAAGAGGCCCTAATAGACTCCATCAAAACCTTGAAGAAAATTTTATTCTTCACTTGGCACTGAACACTGAGTTGGTCTTATTAATTTTGTCCTCAAATGTACACTAAAATTCTTTTGTGGAAGGTTTTGTTTTGGCTTTGTTTCTTTCTTCCTGTAAAGAATATTGTGTGATTCAATTTTCAGAGCATGAACGAGATGATAAGAAAATATTCCTTTGGTGGACTTTGCTCTCCTGTGTCTCCTGGAAACAAACAATCCCAGGCTCCAGTAAGGGAGTTCTCTCAGCCCTTGGTGGCCACCACTTGCCCACTCCAGCTGTTCTTTGGTCCTCAACTAGTTCTCAGACCAATTTTAGGGCGGCTTAGTAATTTTGTGACTGTTTTGATATGTGCTGCAATCACTTTTTTTTGCAAGAGCTCATGGGAAGTCTATTTACATGTATCTTGGCGTGGAGTATCCACTCCAAGACAAAACAAAACTCTGCTGGAGAAGCAGACAATACACAAATGTCTACCTACACAAAAATGTTCATAAACTCTGCTCTCACTGGAGCTCATCAGCACAGTCCAGCTGCTTCTTGTTTACAGTGAGGGCAACATTTTCCCTTACTGGAATAAATATGACCAGTCTCTTGTAACAAACATGAGAGCTCCCAAGAGCTCTTTCAACAAATATTTAGAAAGTTATGGTATGATAAGAAGTAAAGCTAAGACTAAGAAATGAATCTGAAGTGGGGTTTCAGCTCCACTCTTAAGTCCAAGGCTGATATTTTAATTTCTGGTTTTAGTGCATCTCTAGGAAAAGCTGCGCTGTTCTGGTGATCGAGCTGAGACCATAATTAGCAACAATTTTTGCTCAGCTATCATATTTATCTTTCAAACTTATGAATGTACAGATAATGAAAGTCTTAAGTGAACTCATTATTCACTTATTAATATTAATGTATTTCTTCAGCAAACAACTTTTATCAGTGTTTTGTCAAAATAAGGAATGGTGAATATTAATACAATATAAATGATCTATAATTTGGGCCACACTACTTTCCAGCTATGAGTGGAAAGAAAAAAAAGTCTGAAAAAGGGGAGGACAAAGATAGAATGAAATGGATTCAGCATAGAAATTATGAAATTTTAAGCACCGTTTTCTAATTCCTCCCCCACTTCCAATCCTTTGTTCTTTCTCTTTTATGTTTCCTCAGTTCCTTAGTTTAAAATTAGGAAAAATCTGGATGAAAAAAAAGTTCACTTTTCTCAGAAGTTCTATAATTTTTCCTAAATTCTGAGCAAAACCAACATTTTTTAGCAAAAGTAAAAATTACCCATCCTCGAATATTGTAAATTGTTGACTACAAAATATCACTTGGTAAAGAAATTTCAGCTTCTTTTCACACTCATGTTCTTCAGATCACTGGAATATCTGAGTATAACAAGTATGTAACAGATATGAAGGTTAAAAATTTAAATTTTCATTCATATATTGCCCAGTATTGAGGAAGTTGTTTGGGGACTTTTCAACCTTTTATTTAGTTCTGAAGAAATTACTTGTTTTTGTTAAAATTACACATTTTCAGAACCTCCTTCACTGCAGTATTTTTTTAAGATATGGTTTTAAAGGAACAGCACAAATGTCACATTTCAAGGTGTTCAGAAGTTTCACTGAGGTGAAAGAATCATATTTGTAAGTTTCTTTCAGGTTTTTGTGACACTATCTTCTCTCAGAGATCTTCGGTCCTTGTTCTGAGAGAAAGAAAATGAGATCATTCCTCCGCAGCTGTAATCACAAAGGTCCAGATCATAATATTGTCATATCTCAAGATTTCATCCTCAGTACCATAATATTTGTCTGTTTTTCTTTGGGTTATTTTTACATAAGCTTCTGGTCCTCAGTTTTGATTTCAAGAAAACTAAGTTTCTTGGCCCTTTGGAATAAAATTTCCTCTTTGAAAATATGAGCTATTGGAGTCTGAACAAGCTAAAAGACAAGCTAAAATTTCCCACACAAATTATGTTTAAGTTACTTTTAATCTTTAGGCAATTTTTCGGTGATCCTGAGCTTCTGACCTTCTTTTAGTTCTGAACAGGTGCTCAAGGAGGTTATGTTATTAATATCAATAAGTCCAACATTTTTCTTTAATAAAAACCCTTTAATGGAATTTTGATAATATGAATAATCTTCTGTTAAGATAAGACAAGAAAAATAAAGAACTAGCCCAAAGACCTGCTTAGCTTGTGTTCAGTTAGAAAATGTCTTTTCAAGGAAGGATTTTCTTAACTATAAAATAGGCCCAGATCTATCACTTGGAGAGAACCCTTTGGGGATTTTACTATATTCATTTTAACCCTGAAAATTTCCTATATTCAAATTAACCCTGAAATTGCTTTCAGATTTTTTGCTTGGCTTTGAAAAGACGTATGTCCAAAAATCTATAGGGTTTAAGATGTGGATTGTCAGGGAAAAAAGGAAAAAAAAAAGAAAAAAAAAAAAGAAAGACGGTTGATCTGTGAAAATAACTCCTGGAATTGTTTGGATCTAAGGTTAGCTTCCTGGTTGTGTGGGAAACTAGATAACTAAATGACAATGCATTTATATTGAGTTTCTAAAGAAACAGCTCTTAATTAGATACCTCGATGTTTTTGTGAGCTCAAACCCACAGCAGCTTATTCTGGTTTTTAAATCCCTGCCAGGATTCGCTGTTTAATGGAGTTTGATGGAAGCCAATGGAAAAGCCATAAGAGGGTTTTTAAAGCCAGACATGAGTACCTTTACCCTGCTCAAAGGGTGCGAGACTTGTCAAGCACCGTCGTTGGGTCACACTCACACACTGTAAAGTGGCCATAAGTCATGTAAAAGAAATGTCAAGCTGTGCCTGCTCCTGAAGCCAGAGATTCCCTGCTTCTGCTTTAGCAACTGGTCAATGATTGAATTTGTCATGAAGCACTAGAGGAAGGGCTCCTGTGATAAAAGGGAGAAATTAAAGAACAATCTTGAGGTCTCCATCCTTTTCCCTCAGTAACACATTTATTGAAACACAAAACTCTTCAGGGTGGAAAGTGCACTTTTGCAAATGTGCTGGCCTTTCTAAATTGAGTAAAAGTGTGCAAATTTTAGAAGTGATAAAGCACCTGCAATAAGCACAAAAACCAAAGGAACCCGTGGGTGTTCAGCATTTGCTTTACAATTTCACTTCCATTTAAGTTTCAATGGTGTAAGAGCTATTTGAGACACCAAGAGGGAGATTTTCAAATGCACCTTTACTATATGTAGGAACAGAACACCACCACAGAAGCTGGTGGGATCTGTGTTTCTAAATCTCTGGCTAGATTACACTAAAACTTAAAAAATCTCTGTCAAAACCAATCCCCCAAAACACCTGTAAGTTTTACTTAGAGTTAATCAAAGAAAGGTGATGATTAGATGCAGAAAATGCAGAGATTGAGGAGGCTGCTAAAAAGATTGTGGCAAAAACACAGAAAAAGAGAAGATTTAGTGTCTTCAGCAAGAAGTCAGTGCACTATTTTGCTAAAGGGGCAGAGGGACAAAGGGAGTTTAAAGTGTGACCAGAATGAGGAAAAGAGAAATTGGAGATCTTCCTGAAAGGTGTCGCAATTAAAGATCAGCAAATGTAAATGATAACTTCATTTCTGGGTTGCAGCAGAGATTTCGCCTGATCATGTTCAGTGTTGTCCCTAATCCTGTGTACATCTAATTAAAAGACATTAATTTAAATATATCATAGTTGATTTATACCAGATAGGGTCAATCACAGCTGCTGACGCCTTTTTTTACAATTTAGCCTACAGCAAAATGTTAGAATTCATGCCCCCAGCATTTCTGCAGTCAGGGATATCTCGGTTGCTATTATGTCAACATGATGAAAGTGTTACAGATTCGTCTTTAATACTACAAAGTTGCTCTAAAAAGACAATGATTTAACTGGAGGGCGTTACCTTCATGTTGGCAGTAGAGTGATAAAATGGTTAAGAACCAAGAAATGCAATGTAGAGAGCAAACACTGCATTTTCTTAAAGAAAACAAGAATAAAAATAAAATTCCAAGCTCTGGAGCCCAGTCAAGTTGAATTAGAGTCAATAGAGTTTACTTTCCTAAGCAAAGGAAAATGTAAGAAAGCAGAAATTATGACAGTTTTAAAAATAAAGATTTGTAGCTGGGAAAGCTGAAAAGTAGCTGAAAAGCTCCTCTGAGGAATGGAGCTGGGTATGGAATGGTGTCAAAGACACACTGGAAAGACACCACTGGAAACCAATGCATGGTAATGCCAGGAGACTGTAGATAGCTGTGACCCAGACTATTAAAATGAGAAGGGAATTAGGCACAGATATTCTGCTGAAATTCAATTTAATCTGAGTTTACCTTCTTTTCATTAGGGGTCTGCTAGTTATTGCTTTTTCTGTTTACCTCTTTTCAGGAAAACTCACAATGTTTGAGTTGATCTGAACTGAGATACTTTTTTCCTTGTTAAAAGTCAAACAAAAGTTTTGCCTCATCTAGAAACACAGCATTTTCCTTTTAAAATGAAGTCCTGAGGCAGAATTGAGAGAGTATTGGAGTTTTGTCTTTCACTTGCAAGCACAAGGTATTAAATGCTATTATTCACTTTTCTTCCCTAACCTGAATCATCCTGTCCATCCAGTTAGGGGCAGGTCCATCCATGCAGCTGAGCGTGCTGAAAGCACCTCTTCTCAAGGGCTTGTTGCTTTCCTCCACTTGCATGAATGACATTTCCAATGGGCTACAGAAAAAAACTGGGACTTCCATCATGCTTCTGACTGGACTGTCCAAGAGGAAGTCAAATCTGTGTCACACATCTCACACTAGTTCATGTTTAACTACTTTGTACAGAGATTATCGACATCAGTATTGAGATATCAGCCCCCATGGTCGAAGTAAGTGGTCATTCCAAGAAATCCTAGCGATCTGAGGAGAATTTCAGAGTCACTGATCCTCTGGATCAACATTTTCCGTGAAGATGAGGTGAGACTGCACCCTGCTTTGTGCAACTACATAAGGTAATGAATTTTGAGATTTAGAGGGGGACAGAGAATTAGGAAGTAAAAATGAAAAGGAGAGTCTTAGCCACCTCAGAAGAGAGTAGAAAATCATCTGAGTTGTGGGGAACTTGATTTGAAGGCCAGTATAGTCTTGTGGATCCACAACTTGTGGATCATAAAGTTGCACCACGAAAGGTTTAAGTTGCACATTAGGAAGAATTTCTTCACTGAAAGGGTGATCAGACATTGGAATGGGCTGCCCAGGGAAAGGGTGGAGTCACCATGCCTGGAAATGTTTTAGGAAAGCCTGGACATGGCACTCAGTGCCATTGATGGTTGATTAGTCAGAGGTTAGACTCGATGATCTCAGAGGTCTTTTCCAACCTAATTGATTCTGTGTGATAAAACTGCTTCTTATTGCCAATCTGATGCTAAGGTTCATCAGATGACGTATTCTGAGCAATCTCATATATTTATAGGATGAAACATGGAAGTCTTAAAATAGTTCTCCTGCAGGTGTCTACATATCTGAGCTCCTGGTATAGTGCAAAAACATGTAGTGAAAATTCATTGGGTTCTAGAACTTAGTTCATTTCCCTAAATGAAAGTGTCAATTGCCATTTGAAGTTCCTTTGTGGACCCCACTTGGCTTTCACCTGCATTTTCAGTAGGGTTTATGTCACCAACAAGAGCATTTGTCCAACCTATGTACAAGATACAACTCCTCTATGATGTCTCCGTGACTGGAATCAGTGATATTTGTGGTGCTCAGATTATCCGCTCACCCTAAGGTTGTTATCTAGGACAGCATTCAGTTGCCTAAATATAATCTTGTATAATTTTAGATTTCGAGAAGTATCTTGCATGACCTCTAGCTTCTGCTTCACAGTGATGTCACCTCCCATAAATCCTACATTATATTTGTCAGTCCAGTAGGAATGCCTTAGGCATTTCAAAAGGCCATAGATGTTTAAGTTTCAGAAAGTTTAAACAGTTGAATTCTACTTTTCATGGCTGGTCAGCTAAAAAGTTTTCTGGATACAATGATTGTCAGCTGTACCTATCAGGAGATTAAGTACTCTGCTCATATATGGATACTTAAACATATGTTATTTAGTCTTAAATGGGATCCCACCCTAGGAATCACTCATGGATCATTTGAATTCTATATGTTAATCTCGAGCATGCTGGGTACCAGAAAAAAATCCCTCTCATTCCCATTTCCAGCAAAACTCTTGTTGGAGACATCTTGTTTTGAGTGAAGAATGAAGAAATTGAAGTATAATGACTAAAATAAAAGATTTATAGAGACCATAATTAAATTCTTAGCAAGAGGACTGGGTGTGTATTGCAGGCCAAGAGAAACTTGTAGATGAAGTTTCACTGAAGATCATTCCTGGAGATGGGAAACCAATCTTTGGTTGCAAACTGTTTATCAGGACTGTGTGTTTGCCACTTATCTTAGTGCAAAGCTTCTTGTAAATAACATATAGATAAATTAAAACATGCTTGAAAGAGAAAGTGTGCATTTTCTAAGGAATGTCAAATAGTGGGATTTTGCTCATCACCCATTTTTGATGGGAAATCCCTTTGCCTTTTTCAATTTCCGTTACATTTAGATTGTTAGAAATGTTCCATTAAACCAGTAGACTTGACCCCTCCTGAGCCACTGACGTCTGAAATATCCAATGCATCATTCTCAAGTGGATATTTTCCCTCTTCTTTCAATATACTCAGCAAAAACTGAAGAAAATACTTTTGAATCCATTGGTGGTAGTTCTATCCAGCCATCCATTAGTGTCAAATGTCCCATTACAATTTCAGCTGGTGAAGAAACCAGCCAAAGTCTACTCTAAAACTCTAAATCAAAGCCATCATTATGAGGTCAGGTCAGGTCATGGCACTGGGAGCATTTACCAGCTCAGATACCTGTGTCTCCCTCCTTGTTATAGAACTGAGGGCAAACACTGTAGTCCTCACTCAGAAATTTTAAACTTGAGACAATAGCACATGAAAGATCAGGGCCAGCAACTTTACAATGATTTTTTTGGCCTACAGATTATTGTTATAGTCAGTCTAAAATTAGATCCTGGTCACTCAAAGAACAAGACATCTTTCTTTAAAAGAACCTTTTTGAAATCGGATATTTAATATTTAATAGCAGGAGCAAAACTGGAACCTTAAAAAAAATGAAACATTTCTCTGCATATTCTTTCTTTTCTCTGTAGGAGATAAGAAGACAAAAGGACTCTGATCCTGAAAAAAAGAAAATCAGATGTAGACTTGGATGGAATAGAATATATTCTATTTGGACTTGGATTGAAATAAGTAAGAGAGTTTGAATTTGAAGGAAAGTTGAGGTCTTGGAACAAATTAAGAAAGAGAACATTATTGGAAGAAAGATGTAAGTATCTTTCAAAGGGAGCTCTGTAATATTTGGAAGAATAAAAGAATCATTCAATACTTAACTAAAATGGATTGAGATTCCAGTCCTTTCGGAGCTTGTCTGTCTCTAGCCTTAGTTACTGTGAGATTCCTTGACAACAGTAATAAAGCATTTACACTGAGAGTCTTGACTTTTGCCCACCTGAAACATTCTTCTTCTATTGACTTAGAAAGCTTAGGGGGCAAAAATTGTGTGAAGCAATGAGGCCATTCAATATTAGACAAAGGGATAAAGCATACAATACTGGAAACATATTTTCCCTTTGCCTATGAAATGTTTCATGTGAAAACTGCTTCTTTCAACACGGCAGACCTTGTGGGAAATGACCTGTACGCTGGATAAGTTGACAGGCACAGTAGGGGATTTCATTACACCTCAGAATTTGACTGGCACAACCAGCTCTCTCTGGCTCTCTGTAACCCCTGGAAAGTGCTTGGAATTGAATCTGTAAATGCTAATCAATATTTCAGGCCTATTAAATAAAGAAAGGCATTGTGGAAATCAAAGTGCTAATGGCTAGCATGATGCTCTACACTGACTTCCAGGCCACCAAAAACCTTGGAGGGAGCAAAAGAGCAAATGTTTTAATAAAACAATTACCTCTACAATTTCAAACCCGCAGAAGAATGTTACATCTCCAGCCCTATCACACTAACTTAATTTTCATTTCAAACAGGTCAGTGAACAGGAGCAACTCAATACAGATATTTAATGAGTCTTTAAGGTGTTGTCCTAAATCTTGGGAAAGTAAAAGCCCACCATGTGTTTAAAACATCTGCAAGCACATCCATTTCCTCTCAAAGATGAAATAGGGCAGAACGGTACCCAAACCCTAGGGAGTTTCACCATGGATTTCAGTGGATAGAGGCCCTGAGTGAAATTCATGGGTGGGACTGATTTAACACAGCTGTAGAAAGCCACACCACAGGCATCTGGGGTTGTGCTGGTCACCTGAGGCTCACTCTGGAGAGAAATGAGAACTTCTGGAGTGTAATTTATTTCATGCTAAAGCCAATGTCTAAAACAGGTCAAATGAATTGTACCTTAAAGCCCTCTGGTCTCTGAAGCGATTACGAAGAGAGCCACAGGTAGCCAAAGCAGCTGAGCAATAGGATCCAAAGTCAGAGGAGATGAATCACCACATTCCTGTGAATCTTGTAGTGCATGGACAAAACCAGACTGTAAAAGGTAAGTGAAATTGTGTTACTCTCAGGCAAGTGTGTAAAAGGGTAATATAGAAAAAAAAAAAAAAAGTTAAATAATTTCAGGATTTTAAGGTACTTCTCTGTGGTGAACTTTGAAATAGGTTGATAGGAGTATATGTGTGTATAGAAAACACCCACTGAGTGAAAAATTATCTCTAATTTCTTCTTCCCTCCACAAAATAAAACAAAAATCCAGCCACAAAGTGGTAACTTGCTGCTAAATGAAGTAGCAAGTCTTGTTTTCTTCAGAGTCCTGGTATATGTGGGAGATGAATGCTGATATGGACAAGACTAAATAATGCTTGTCAACTTTGTAATCCTACCCTGCCTCTGAGATGGGAAGCAGCCTCCAGTTTCATTCCTTTGCCTTCAAGAATTTCAGGAGAACCAGGTACTCTGACCAAATAACAAGGCCAGGTATAACTAATTGCAAGTCTTCCGGTTGTTACTGAGCAAAGTGTCTCCTGCAAAAGTGAATTCCCACTTCTTGACAAGGTAATCACCATGAAGTGTTAAAAAACAAATGGAGAAACTTTCAAATTCTTTTGGATTTAGCTTAAAATTTTAAAAAATGCTATTGGCAAATTTAAGATTGTGATGTATTCATCTCATTCTGACCAGGGAAGACAAGACAACATTAGAATTTCTTTACTACTATTGTATTGAAAGGAAATATAAGGTAAAAAAAAATTAGAAAAAAAAAAAAGAAAAAGAAAAGGAGACCGCTACTCATTTATGAAGATGCCATGAGAAAAGTAAAGAAACTGGTGATGGATGGACATCTTGTGTAATTGCTGGATGCCTGTACTATGCTGTGTCTCTAAACAATCCCACTGTAAACTGGATAAGGACTTTCTTGGTTAATTACATAGAACTAAAATCCTCATAGGCAGGTCCTGCTTTTCAAAAAACAAGTTTTTGAAACTGAATTTTCTGGTAAATTGTGTTCTCTTCCTGGGAGTGGTATAACTAGTTGTTTTGGTGAATGAGTTTTGTGGATGTTTTTGGAAGGTGAAGAGGAAATATCAAGACTTCCTCAGAAGAGTCACAAAAACTCTACAGCTGTGGAAAACTTAGTTCCTTGCCAGGATGGGCAGAACTCTGCAGGTTGGAGGAGGCTGGTGTTCATAGGAGACCTTCTGACCTCCTGCCCGTGAGCCCACAGACATGCAAAGGGACAAAAAGAGGCACAGCACCATTCCTCCCCGTCATAGCCTCAGCCTCTGACGCTCCTGGTAAAACTTTAGCCCTAATAAATTTTTTTCATTTAATTTTCATGTTCTCTCTCCCTTGTTAAATAAAGCACCTGTTATTTAGAGCTCTCATCAGCCTGCTCCCAACCTAATGAGACTGCAGAAAGTTTGCCTGCAAACTCCCACTCCTTCTGTCAACTTGATTGTCTGGGGATGCCTTGTGAAGCTATTCATGCTCTATCACCACCTCCTGCTTCCTCACCTTCTTTCCCCTCTCCTTAGCTGAGGTATGTACTTGCCTGTCATCTTTCCTCATGTCATTCCTGCTGGGTTGTGTAAGATACAAAAGCTACAAAGTACATTTAATTTACTAGTGTTGTAACATGGGCCTTCCCCCACCGTGCTTCAACTATCCCCACTGTAATTTGAGGATCTGTCATATTTTCACAATGACAGAGCAAGTTCTCCCAGCGGTGCTCTGGTTTTCCTTTTTCTTCAGCTGTGGCTGAAAAATAGGAAGTCTGGAAAAGGTAGCTTTAAACCCCAGTAAACAAGGAAAGGTTTCGAGGCTGTGCAATCAGAGTACACCATGCAGCTCAGAGCATTAAGAGAATATTCCTTCAAGAGGACTGAGCCACTGAGGTGGCGTATGTGAAACTTTCACGAGGATCAACATAAAATGTTCTCTCAGGAAAGCTGTTGCTGAAAGTGCCATGAGAATAGTTACTGAAAAGTTATCTCTGTGAAAGGTAACTGATGCAATGACAAGCATGTAGTGAGTCATAGAATCATAGGATGATTTGGGTTGGAAGGAACCTTAAAGATCACCTGGTTCCAACCCCCTCCCACTGGAAACCTTCCACTAGACCAGGTTGCTCAGAGCTCTCTCCAAAGTGGACTTGAGCATTTTCAGGAATGGAGTATCCACAATTTCTCTGGGCAACGTGTTCAGTGTCATGGATCTTGGGGAGAAGCTTGGAGCCTGGGGATGGTGTCTGTGAACTGCCAGAGACACATCCTTTGTGTGGAGCCCAGCACTGAACTGCTGGCTATGGTGAAGATCTTACTGAACCTCCCTCAAACCCACAAACCCTCGACACTGTCATTAGTACACTGTTCCTCACGAAATTTGGAAAGATCTGTCATGTGAATGTAAGCATCATTACAAATGAGAGGAGGCAGTGAAGTTGGCATGGATCTGAAATACCTGAGATGGACATTTTTAGAGAAAACTTAGCAATGACTGGTAATGTTGGCATCAAGGCAGTAAGGCTCAACAAACCCACTGTTTAAGCCATAATAATGATAATGAACTCATGTTATTAACCCATCAAATGCTGTTGCAGCCCAACAAAGTCATTCTTTCAGCATGCTGCAGAAAACATTTATGTTCCTCTGTAAACCAGTCCTAGCTCTGATCACTCAGCTCTCCCTGCCTGCCTAGAATCCTGTTCTTGCTTTCTTCCACCTATCTCTTCTTGCACCTAGGCCTTCTTGCTTGTCCCAAGCTTGCCTTCAACCTGGTGCCTGACCTGAATTGAGACATTTGACTTGTATTAAGGTATCCAAATCTGTCTTTCTTCTCCTCCTTTTGCTGTCTACTGCAAAACTGAGAGTGTGTAAAGTTGGTACTTTTATTTCTCTTAAGCTGCAAGTTCATAAATCTCTATTATGAGTTACTCAGGGAGGTCTGACATGGTTTGAGATTTCCTACAGGAGCAGAATTTCCTGGCCAAGTGAAATAGAAGTACCTTACTTAAGGATCATGGGCTGCACAGCAGACTGGATGGAGAACTTCTATTTACGGAATGCAGGTTTTACTCTTCTTGGATCATTTTTCTTCAAGCACATGGAGAGATAAGCAGAGTTGTAACATGGACAAAGTGGTAAATAATGCAGAAATGCTGCCAAATTTCATGGGATGTACTGGACCTGGAAGTGTCCATTCCTCCTGAGTTTTACTTGTGCACCAGAACATTCTCCTCTTTTCACGACTCAGACCTGTTGAAAGAAGAACTTTGTAATATAGATATCACCCTTGTTGGTGCCAGGGATGGCTGTGGGACACAAATCATTGATTTTAAGATTAAAATGTGCCTGCAACACTTAATTGGAGATCTGTTTATTCAAGCATTTGGGTTTAAATTCTGATTCATTCATACCAACAAGGAATAAGACCTCCAAGGTGAGAGTAACAGCTAAGTGACCCTGAGAGGAGTTTAGATGAAGAGCAGGTTTGTGTGAAGGCTGGGATTGTGCCTGAAAAAGTCTGAATTTTTTTGTGGCTGTAGAATGTTTATACCATGAAATGCTGATGGAGAAAGCCTAATGTTGTGTCCATTCCTGATTTCTCCATAACTCTGTCATGTTTGATCTTTGGATGGATCTTGGTGCGAAGTCAGTGTTACCTGTCTAACACGGTGACTGCACAAAAGGCTTTCTCTATATTTAAAATATATAAACCTTTCTGCTGTTTTCAGAAGGATGGTCTATAAAAAGGAAGGCTGGAAGGAAGAGGGAGACAAATTAGGCAGCACTATTCATGTTTCAGCAAGGAATATGGAGACATGGTGAAAGGAACTCTCTGAATCGGTTTCACATGACACATTCCAAGAATATTCCCAAGGGTTTGGTGGTCAGATTTGTCCTCTATTTGATTCTATATTAGCATATATGACTCTAAGGGATAGTTCTTTTTGTATTTACATATCTAGTATCATTTGGGTTTGTTGATCAATTATTCTTTTCTTGACTTCTCCTCATAGGTCTCATGCAGACCCCCCAAAACAAACAAACAAACAAACAAACAAACAAACCAACCAACCAACCAACCAACCAAATCTTCCTACCTTTTTTAACAGTTTGAATCCTAATATTTGCAGACTAACTAAATCACGGTGATCAAAATTTCAGCAGGAAATGAATCATCTAATTGATACTCAGAGTACCTCCTGTTCCCAGACTCTCCAAAAATTACTCCAAGGTTTGTTCACATCTGTCCCCAGGCCTTTCTCTGTTGTTTGGCTTGATCTTCAAAAAAACTTTGTAAAAGCGGTAATTTGGGACAGGACCCCATCCCATTGATATCCACTGAGAGGCAAAGGAGATATAAAGTGCCAAGTAAGTTGTATGATATTTCCCTACCCATAATTGAATAGAAATATAGGGGAGAGTATATAACCACAGAATACAATCCTATTGCTTCAAAAGATCCATTCTAAAAATAATACCAGAAATATGAGAGTCAGAATAGTTACACATAATTCCCTTTAAAATATTGAATATTGGGACATGAACTAGGACTTTATGGATTAGAGCAGGTTATTAAGAAGTTATTTCATCATTAAAACCATAACCCTTCTTTCCTTAGGAAAACAGATTTTTTAATTATTTTTGCTTCAGAAGGCTGTTCAGTGAAACTCATATAATGACACCTACTGTCAAACTCATCATGTCTCAATTATATTAACACCTTCTTTTGAAGTTTCTAACATGTAAAATGCAATTTACTATAAAAGATTTCAACACCTACTGAAAAGAATTCAAGAGTAGAGAAATGCTGCATTTCAGCATGAGCTTCAGCATTTCAGGCAGTTTCTCTGCTGTTGCTTAGAAGTCTTGTATGCTGGGGAAATTGGTAGTGTTCTTCAAGACTAATAACAGAAAAAGTGAGGGAAAATATCTCTGTTTATTCAAGATGTGTGGAAATGTTCAAATGTAACCTGGATGGTGATCTTAGGGATCAGCAAAGCAGATCATTTAGCACAAAACCAGGCTCAAATAAATTTAGTAAAAAAACCCTTTTTTATGTGTGGTTCTAATTCAACTCCACTTGATGAATGATGACCGTTCTCTTCCTTTTTCTCTCCCTAAACACCAAAAAATTCTGCTGAAATCAAATGGAAATATATCTTTGCAAATCCTGCATATGTTGGGGACAACTGAATTGAGGGTTTCTCCTGGTTTTTGAAAGTTAAACCCTTTTGAATAGTTTTTCTCTCCGTCTGGAGGTAATGTGTGAAGTCTTGTAAACACACAAGACTTCACCGTTTCAACTATGATGTTACTAAATCACTGAACATCATAATTGAAATGGTTACACTCATGGGATGTGTGGCTTCCCCATCCCTGAAGGCGTTCAAAGCCAGATTGGATGGGGCTTGGAGTAACCTGATCTGGTGGAAGGTGTCCCTGCCCATGGCAGAGGGTTTCAAGTCCCTTCCAACCCAAACCCTATGATTCTCTGTGGTTATGAGGGTATAGTTACTCCCATATCTGGTAAAAAGCTGTATCAGTGTTTTAGTTTCATACCAATATAACTGATATCAAACACAGTCATAACTGTATCATCGTAAACATGGCATAGTTTCTGATTTCCATGTTTCAGTAGTTAGGCCCTTATCTGAAATCAGCTTCTGAGCACAAAATCAATAGTGACAATAGGTCAAAAAACTGTTACTTGAGTAGCAGTTATAAGACACTTATAAAGATTTCTTTTCTTTACCTCCATTGTATTTCAAAGGCTTAAATTATCCCACATGAATATGTTTCTCCATCTGCAGCTGCCACTCATTTTCTCTTAGGCAAGAATTTTTTGTTCTTCCGTTTCTAGATGGTTGACAGGGATTTCTGGTTTTCAGGGAGCTGGAAATGCTTAATATTATAAGGGCTCCTTTCAGAATAATTCCAAGTGGGACACCTAAAAACCCACAAAAGTATTCAAATCCCAGAGCAATTTTTGAAATCTTAGCAATGTGCTTTCAACAAAAAATGACACGAATCTTGTTTTAGAGAGCCTTCTTCCAATTGCTTCTACCTGGAAGTCATGATTCTGCAATTGAAGTGAAAGCTCTTTGAAAGCTATTCTTCTCCTCCCTAGGTACAAATGAGCTAATTATTTATGACTGAAGGAGTGTTTTCCTGTTCAGCTATCATTTTTTTATAGTTAAGTTATAAATAACTATTGTAACAAAGCCTTAGGCTTCTGAGCTCAGGATAAGGCTGAATGCACTTTATGAGAAGCAGAACATCTTTGGACAAAATGCCTAGAACAGAAACAACAAAGATGAGTGGATTATGTAATGTGAACACAAACAAACCTCTTCCCCCCTTCGAATCGCTGTCCATTGAATTCTGCATCACACACAAAGCACAGAGTGCATTCAAACAAAGCTCTAATTTGACACTGTCGTTACCTTGTGCTGCGTTATTTACTACAGCTATGGAAGATTTCTGGTGGGAGAATTTCACAGCTGAGCAAGATCTTGCTTTATGGTGAATAAATATAAGTGATTTTTGTTTCCAAAGATCAAGGAGAAAAAAATAAAGAGACAAACATTTTCCTGTGTAATTATGCTCGTGTTTTCCCCACACATACACTTTTCCACAGCTCTTCAAATGAGGAGATCAAGATGAAGACTGTTGAGCTGATAAAGGTAAAGTTTGCCTTTATATAAAGCTGTGATTTTATTCTTCTAAAGAAACATCCAGTTCTTTATAAATATTAGATAAACTTGAGCTCTCAATGTAATCTTATGGTCTGGGGACACGAAGTAATTCATACTGAAAAACAAATCAACCCCCCACCTTTAAGATCTTTTCTTTAAATGTATTTCCATGGATTGGAAGAGTTTCTCTAAATAACAAATTCAAACCATACTTCTGTATATTTGCCTCCAAGTTTATCAAATAAGTGTGTATTTAAGCATTATATAAATGATACACCATCTCAGAAGTTGCATGCGTACCCTGGCTGGTAGGAAGAACCATGAAACACTATTTGTTACTTTGAAATCAGCAGAAAAGGATAAATTATTTTGTCCTTGTTTTCACTGAGCCTTGACACAAAGAGTTTTAGATAACTGATGAACTAAACAGTTGCAAGAGCTTTTACCATCCTCAGATGACCACATAACTTAGGGAATGCAATTGATACAGTTATCATTGTGAATAGACAACAAACAGGAAAGTCAGGAATTAATGTCATTTATTATAGAGACTTTCTCTGTTATGATCCCTCCTAGCTTTGTTGCCTCTCCTAATCTGCACTGCAGTGGAAATTTAGTTGAAAAACATCTTTTTCTCTACATTACTGTGCCTGATTTTTGGCATCCAGAAAGATTTCAATAGAAAATGCATAGTGAATTTAGAGGCATGCAGCTCTGCAAAGGAGATATGATGACTTTGGGGTACAAGCAGATAAATTCCTATGCAATATCATTAAAGGAGATCTGATCCTTCTGTGTAGAGGTGCCATTTAGTCTGCATGAAAAACTAGTAATTTACAAAGATTAGGACTTTGGAGAATGCAAGTATGATGGATACCTTTAGCAGCAGTTGTAATGGACCTGGTGAACCCCCAAAGCGTCTGCAATATGTGTCTGACTCATGCAGAGCTCAGGAAGATGGTCAGGACAGGGGCCATTTAGCAGCATGGTCAGAGCTGAGAGAAGTGTATCAGAAACCCCAGCTACCAGTAGGATGTTCTGGGATGAGATCCAGGCACAATTACAATTTCTAGGAGGGAAAGGTATGTACCTTTAGCTCAAAAGTTCAATAACTTGATCATTACCTTCCCATGCTTTGGGGTTGGCTTTACACTGGCTGCTGAGCCCTGTATTGTTGCACTTTTGCTGAACTTAAGCTGGCTAAATGACAGAAGTCTCTTTAACCTAAAATCACTTGAGCAATAACCTGTATTGGTATGATAATATTATGATAAATGTACTTTTGAAAAGGTTGTAGTCTCAAGTGATTTAATCTCTGGCTTTTCTTTTTCCCATCCAGGACTGTTTGCAGGCCACCCACGATTGTGTTTTCTAGGCTTTTTCACCAGGGAAATAAAAGACAGAATTCTGACAGCACATACTCAAAGCACCGTGCAGACATTAATTAGCAAGCGAGAGATGATGAACAAGTGGTGAAAAGTTTCAATGCTTCTGTCTCGCCTTGAAAACCTGAGCAGAATGGCCCAAGCTTCTATGGAGTAGCCAACTATAAATGCCAACCGGGAACAGCATGACAGTGCTCAGACTCAAAGTCTGCAGTCAAACTGTCAGTGGCATCTAATTAGCAGAGTTCTAGATCAAGAATAAAATGTGTTTGACTCTTTATAAATATGATGTGTAAAAATGTTACATAATGACATGCTGCTGCTCTACATCCCCCTTAATGTTTTGACAAGGGGCGTCAAGTAGTGAAAAACTGCAAAGTGCCAAAGTATTTCAGCTACTGCATGTTAGCGGCTGAATTCTCCATTTCAGTTTCTTATGCGCCAGGGTCCAGAAATGGGCCAGGCTCTGTGGATAAGTGAAGGTTGTTCAGTTTAATGAGCTGTTAGATTTTTTTATTTTTTTAACAGAAACTGGAATATGTATAACACGTTAGAGAGTAGACTTCAACTGAGAGAGGCAGTCTAAATGATCTGTGGGGGATCCAAACCCAGAGCTACTCCTTCAGAATGCTTTCTATATTCCTAGGCACATTGTTTAAACAAAAATTCCTAATGTTGGCTGTTAAATGTGTGTTTCACACTTTGTGTATGCTTGGCATAGGATCTGCAGGTCCTCTGATTTGAAGAAATCAAAGACCTCACAAGCAAGGTTGACTATCAGAACCATTCCTCCTAGAAAATAATAAAGTTATGGAAACAGATGCACTTTATAAGTGGCCTTTTTTTTTTATTCTCAGGAAAAATTAAGCCTTGCATAACCCACTGGTAAATGGGAGTTTCATTCTGCCCCAGTCTACAGTGAATTTTTGGCACTATGAGAGTTAGAATCACAGTTCCATTATGCTCTTTTAGCTGAAACAAAGAGACACCAAGTTAAAATCTGTGCTGTTCTGCAAGGACCTTCTTTTAACTAACAATAGATCAAATCCGAAATTATTAAACTATTGCCTTATGTACCAGAGTTATGCAACTAAAATAAGTGAGATAAAACCAGGTCAACCATTGCCTACTCTTCTCCTTCTCTAAATATTATAATCTCTTTGTCTAACAGAAATGCTATGCACAAAAATTCAGTAATCATTGTCAAACCCATGGATGTTACAAAGAAGAAGCAACGGGGAAATGCTGGGAAGAAATCAATCATTCTGTCTTTGGAGCAAAGTCTGAATATTGTACAGTGAACAAAGCTTGAGAAAATTGAATGAAATCAAAAACCCAAAGTATTGTCTTGCTGTTCATCAGCAACTGGCTTTCTAGTCTGTTCTCTAAACAAACTTGGAACCTTGTAGAAAAACAGTCATGTAGTTAAAATAAAAGAGACAGGAGGGGTGAGTAGATGTTTTGAGGCTTTCTTCCTAAAGCTTAAAGAATTGGCTTTTTAAGTGTGAATTTAGTTATAAGATTTTTTTTACAACTATTCAATATATACAATATATAAATTTATTTTCCTATGATTATATTTATTCATCATGAAATACTTTCTGGTGAAGTGCTGGAAAATGTAACTGATGCAAGACTATTAATACATTAGTAATTTAGGTACTGGAGAGGCTGAGATGCAGGTGACTATGTCTATGGAATATAAATGCCAGCTAATGCAGCACAAAAGTGCAGAGTGACTAACTAAAATTACCTAACTGTTACAAACTGGTCTCCACAGCTATAAAACAAAGATCTGGATCTTTGCTCATTTGTGTGAGTTTTATGCTTTGGGAGATGCTAATTTACACAGATGTCAGAGAAAAGAGAATCAGCCCAATTATAGTCTGAATTTATTGTGCCATCACATTAGCCAATTTAGCTATTTCAGTGATGACCACATCATTAACATCTTTTCAGGACAGCAATAAGGGAGTCATTTTTATTGCTGTAATTAATATTGATGGCAATGAAACAAGCAATATAGGTACTTGACTCATATATATTGCAGAAAAGTATTGCAAATGTAAGTAACTTCCTGGTAATTTTTTCTTGTTATTGTTAGTTATACAAGCTCATACTTGTCAAAGTTATTTCAGGTAATTCCATATAATTTACCCTGAAATATAAAAATAATCCTTAAAATAAATTTCAGCCGTAGCACAAACATCTTTCATGAGTCACAGAGAAGTAACCTTGTCATCTGTCTTAGATAAAACATCTAACTATCAGCGTTTCAGGGTCCCCTAAGGAAATTTATGATAGAATAATAAAATATAAAGAAGGAAAAATATCCCAAACATTCATTTTGGGGTAATCCCCAAAGAAAAAAGTCCTTCACCTGCAAAATATTATCCAGCAGGAAAACAGAGCAAAAAAGGTTATGTTTTTGTATTACTCTTAAAAATAAAGGCAGTTGGGAGAAGACTTTGGTCATAATTTACTTTTATGACATAGAATCATAGATCATCTGTACCTTACTCCTTTTGTCCCTCACAAAAAAAAAATAGAGACTTTGTCGGATTAATTGTAAATTTTATAAATTCTCTCATAAATTTGAAACAAATTTGCAGTTACCTGATTTAAAATATGATAGAAAAGTCCATGATTTAGAGACAAAGAATTTTTTTTTTCCAGCAGGCTCACTATGCATTTCCATGACACTACAAAATTGCCCAATACAGGCTGTAAGACTAACTTTCTCCAAGTCAGAATTAGACAGCCCAAATTCTGACTTCCCAACACGTGTGTATCCCTAAAAATATAAAAATTGTCAGTTTGTACCCCATTCAAACTACTTTCCATTTGGATCCATTAGTTCCTGTCCTTAATACAATTGTTATTTCTTTCCCTCTAAGAGCTGCTTTTGGATCTTTGTACTGGTATTTGGCATCTGTTTCCCATGGGAAAACATCGTCAAAAATTTCAGAGTATATTTAAAAATATTTTTAAACATGGCCCTGATTCACAGTTGATGGTGTTCATGGCTACATGAAAATACAGCTTGTTCCACTATTTTATGTCAGTCAAGGCTCAGAAACTAAACTCGAGTTTTTGCAAGAGGCTTTGAGAGAAGAAGATCTTTTTAACCATAAAGGGCCATGACCTAACTTGTTGAAACAGAGGAACCAATTTTTATGGGGAGATAACTTCCCTATAACTCCCGAAAGCTGCTTATAAGACAGTTTCCTTGTATGTGTTTATTTCTCTTTTCAAATACAGTGGCAACTGGTTATTTTAAAATGGAAATTCAAGCATTTTGAAAAGAACATTTGCAAATATCTCTGCATTTTTTGCTGTACTTTCCTTTTGAATAAATGCTAAGTGAAAAAAAATAAAAATATTTAGAGCTGCAATTCTCTAGGAAGAGAGCAGACATTATCAATGATTTAACCAGCACTGAGGTATTAAACTTGATTTTGTAAGGAAGGAAGCAAATCCACCATCCTTATTTATAGGAAAATTCCAGGATAAATGTCTTTCACACTTTAAAATTATTTCTGTGTTTTTCAGACTTTTACTATCCTGGACCAACTTTTGCAACAGAGGAGAATTTATTCAAATAATTTCCAGTGGAACAGAAACCATCTGGGTATTGTTTAAAATATGGTAGGATGCCTACAAAATGGATAGGAATTGCAATTCCATCTTAATGCAAAAACTTTCCCATGGTCTGGCCTAAATTAGCTGTCTTGCTCTCAGATGATCTGTGCTGTCTAAAAATCTTTCCTTCCCCTCCCCTCCTCCCCCCCATATTTCTTATTGGCTTTTTTTTCTTCAGTTTTAAATTTTGAGATAAATAAAACTGGTGGAGAAAGAATCAGACGGAACAAGGTCTTATTACAAGGTAAATGACAAAATCAGTATCAAAACTTTGAGACTAAACTGGAATAAAGTAGATAATACCAGAGAGATGATTAAAATCGGTAAAAAATTTGCATTAAAAAAGGCTAAAAAAGATATTAAAGTTTTAGGTGTCAAGTTTCAGAATTCATGCATTTTTCAGCTAAGATTATTCTTACTGCTTGCTTTATTTCCATCCTACAAGACTGTCTCCCCAAGTGGTTCAGAATGGCATAATGCTTTAAAATGTACATAATGTTTTATCTATATATGATTTAAATAAAATTATGACCATTACAAATGATCCAGCTGCTATAACAGGGTTTTATGTTTGTCATAAATTTTTAACACATAAGAAAATGAATCAAAATGTATCTCCCCTATGGTCATTAAATAATAACTCTGCTTTGCCTATCATACTTAGGTATCCTATTTTAAAACCTTGTGAAGAAAAGGGATGTAATTAGACTGATGGATATTTTTGATAAGGGAATAGTAATGTCTTTTTCAATGATAATGCAAAAGGGTGAAATTCCATCTAGTCATTCTGCTGACTTTTATTACTCAGGCATTACACGAATGCAATTTGGGGAAATGAACTGAAGGAGACTCAAGTGAATATTTTGAGAAAACTGAGTGATCAATGTGGTGACAAGAAGTAAAGACATGTTTGATGCCTCAAATGGTTACCCATGCTGAGGTGAGGAGAATGAAAACAGAGCCTGAAAAAATGGGATGGAGGACTATATGGTCTCTCTCTTTCCTCACTAACCAGGCTGAAGACCTCTTTATGTGCAAATTTTAAGAAATTATTTGAATGCAGTATGAGTTTCACCACTTTCTTAATATCTTTAAAGTTCTACAAAAATCCCTGGAACAAGGTGGAATTTATTTAAACAAACGTTGACATCTATATGTTTCAGTGAGTTGGATGGACACAGTTCACTACATCTCTTTGAAGACCCTTATAATCTCCATCTCTCTTAAATCCAACTTTTAAAAAAGGAAAATACTCACCTACTTAGAGTAGGATATCTTCACAGATGATTCTATGGCTTTCAAATGTGACGTTGTGGGACCCCACCTGAAAATGCACCTTGATTTTTGGTGCTGGCAGGGTTGGATTAAGTGAGGCAACTGCAGTGTCACTACTTTTAGAGACTGTGGATTTTCCAAAATATTTAAGGTGGAACATCCTCATCTGAAAAATGTCAAAAGAATTCGTAGAGTTATAGAATCACAGAATGGTTTGATTTAGACAGAACAATAAAAAGATCATCCACTCCAACCCCTCTGCAACAGGCAGGGACACCTTTCCACCTTTCACTAGATCAGGTTGCTCAAAGTCCCATCCAGTCGGACCTTGACCAGTGAGGAATAATACACAACTGAGAAACCTGTTCTATTGTTTTGTTACCCTCATTTCGAAGTATTCCCTCTTTGTATTCCATTTAAATCAACCTTCTGTCACTTTAATGCAGTCATTCTGTCAGAGAACGTTTCATACATGGCCTCAGTTACAAAAATGGCAGCTCAGTTCACTGACACATGGAGGATGCAGCCAGGTAAGTGTTCACTGAGTTTCTGATAAAACCTAAGCTCTTGCTCAGGCTTGTTTTCATCTGTAGAAGCTGGGATGAAAAATTGAATCAAAATACCAACAGTGAGTTTTACAATGTTTTTATGCTTTAAGTAACTCAATTAGTCTTCACAAATTGTTCCAAATTAAATAGAAAGAAAAACCCCGCATCAGTTGTGTGCAGACAATTGCATAAATTGCTTGGTTTAAAAAATAATCTTGTTCTGACATTTCTCGACTGAAATTAGCAGGAGATTTTCTACCTCCATCACTGTGAAGTCAGCCAGAACTTTCCAAATTCCCACACTGAAAGCTGGAGAAGCGGGGCCAGGGAGGTAATTTTTTAAATACATACCTAGGAGATGAGACATAGGAGTAATCTAGTGTTTAAAAGAATGAGATCTCCTTGAGTCAGTGGAGAGAAACAGGCATTCAAGAGACATTTCAACCTAAACCAGGTAACTCAGGTCAGATGAATCACCCTTGGAAGCACCTGTCTCTTTAATTGACTACAAATGAACATCCTGCCTACGCTGAGAAGTTCAGAAGTCAGTGTCTAATTTTTAAATGCCTAAAATTTAGTGCAATGAATTCCGCCCTCGCGGCCAAAGTTTGATTAAAAAAACCCAACCAAAAACTCTTAATGTCTTCTTATTGTAGCTATATATCTTTGTAAATGGAACAGAGGTGGATTTGAAAATTGCTCTTGGTTTCTCAGAATCAAAATAACTGAAAAGATTCACTCAAAGCCATCAGTCTTTTTTGGTGCTATATTCATTTAGATTACAGGAGAGAAATTATTCTAAAGAGACATCAAATGAAATTTAAGAAAAATAATGTCTTAAAATGCAATGAGACTCTGGGCAAATTTTTACTCTCAGAGGCAGAAAAAGTAAAAATAGGTAAACATGTGTCTTCAATAAACGCTTATGCAACCAGTGGATACCCTGAAATTACTAAATTAGGAGATATGTGCTGGAATTAGATAGAGGATCCCAAACCTTATAGAAGTGTTACTATTCTAGCTTCAAAAAACAAGGCTAATTTATATTTTGTAGATTTGTAAAGTTCGGGTTGTTTGTTATACAAATCAAGGAGTTGTTTTGCAGAGATTCCTTATTCTAGGTTAATACACTGTTAAAGAAAAAATTTAACACACTGAAAGGTCTTGTAAAAATTACTACTAAAAAGTAATACTAATATAATTTCTATAGTGGTTTCTAATGAGAGAAAATTTAACACTCGATAGTTACGATTTTTTCTCAGAAAACCTTAGAACTTCTTCGTAGCTGTACAGAGATTTTTTTCAAACTTGATCTTTCTAAATTTCAAATATTTTCTGTGATTCTCAATGAATGAATGGTTGAGTGAATAATGAGGGATGGGACAGTACTCAGGGACAGTAGCTTGAGTGGTCCTTGTTTGGAGGGGTGGTGGAGGATGCGGGGTCCATGGGGACTCTGCTGGTACTGCAGGAAAGAGGTCATAGTGCCATGGCTCCACACCGCATTTTGGAGTGGAGAAGTGGAGGGAGGCAGGACCTCGAATTACAGGGAAGCAGCTCTCATTAGTCCCCCTGTGCAGAGAACAGCAGGTTTTACATCCAGAGTTATTAGGAAAAGATCTTGGGCTTTGCAGTGTGGGGTTACTAGCAGTGGACTAACATGTAGGACCAGTTTTATTTTCATTTCCACTCATGTGCTTAGAGTGCTTCTAATTTGGAGGAGAACTACTAATATTTGAGTCTGAGCTTCTTTGGGATCATAAGAAAAAGGACTGTAATTTTTTTCTGCATTTTTCCTATTCAGTAGATTCTAATTATGACTCTTGACTACCTTGTAATGAAGTCCATACAATTCTTTAGAACAAACCCATCAGTGGAATAACAGAGCTTTATTTTGTGTATACTTTGAGATTTAGAGTTACTTTGGGATTCTATTACTCTCTCCCATTAAGTCTTTATGCATAAAACATGCATTAAAAATTTGGAAGTATTTTGGAATTCGTCCTTTTAATGACAAACAGCTGAAAATTGGGGGAACTATAATGATTTAGTTTGGACACATTTCTGACACTGGTTTTTGACAACATATTCTCTAGTCTTAATATCTCAAATGGGAATAGTGGGAACACATAAGAAGACATTTTTCCATTTAAATGATGGTATTGAAAAAAAAGGAAGCTAATATCAAAACTGTTCTTTCTGTCATTGCACCTCTTTCAGTGTCAATTTCAACAACATTTAAAATATTTCCTTTAAACCCTAAGGATGTTGAAAAGTAAGCAGACAAATATAATTTTTTTTTCATTTCATAGGATTATTTTTAATTTATTTGTTCAAGACCGAGATATTTCGTCACTTTGATTATTTTTTAGAATTTTAACTGATTTGCCTTTACCTGGGGATCCCAAATGTTCCTCTCTGCTTTCAGCTGCACTCTCCCTCCTGACACTGTGTGTGACAATAGAGGGATGACTATAACGAGTCCCTCAGAAACATTTTTACTCCCAACATCCAATGAAACAAGTTAGAATGAAACTGAAAATTAACATCATTGAAAAGAACACACACTCGAGACAAGCATCAATCTGATTCCTCACATGCAAGTTTTTATTAGACGTGTGTCAAGTTAAAAGAGTGGAGACTTGCAATTTGGCAATGCAAGTGCAAGCCTGAAGTCCCACTTGATCTGTGAAAGTACTTGTGATTAAACACTAAATTGGATGCTGAGAATACCCAGGTGTGACTCCAGGTCATTAGTTTTCAGTCATTCACTGGATCACTTTGTTCTCAGGTCACCTGCACGGAATAAGTAAGTCTATAAATATTTAGATTTTTTGAAAATCTGCTGGTGCCTGTGTCTCCACTAAATAATTCCCAGCATGCCTGGCAGTCTCTGAGCTGTCTCCAAAGCTGCCACCACTTTGGCAGGGCTCAGTGTTTGACTGCCAGGTCTGCCCAGGACACATCAGCAAAGCTTTCCTCCACTGTGCATCCCTTGAGGGGCAGTGTGATGAACACACTCGTAATGAGAACACTGATTTTTTTCAGTGTAAAGAAGAGCTGATGATAGGCATTTTCCTGCAAAATATCAGGAGAAGAAGGTGGAGGAGGAGGAGGAAGAAGAGGAGCAGGAGGAGGCAGAAGAGGAGGAGGAGGTGACACCTACATTTATAGAGGGTGCAGAAAGATGTGCAAGACTTTTGAAAGCAGAAGGCTGGAGTGAGTTAGAATCTCTTGGGGTATCATCCTGGAGTTGGGATCCCTCTGTTTCTGCTTCAGGGGCTGTTAATGCAATTAATCCAGCATTTACTATAAAATGAGTAGATGGGGAAATTACAGAATCACAGAATCAATATGCTGAGTTGGAAAGGGCCCATCAGGATCAAAAACTCCACCTCCTGTCCCTGCACAGGACACCCCAAGGGTCACACCATGTGTCTGAAGGTATTGTCCAAATGCTCCTTGAAGTCTATCAGACTTGGTGCTGTGACCCCTTCCCTGGGGAGCTGTTTCAGTGCCCAACCAAAATCTTTTCTTGATAGTCCATGTAAATCTCCCCTGATTCAGCTTCAGGCCATTCCCTCGTGTCCTGTCACTGGTCAGGAGAGCGTAGAGATTAGAACCTGCCAGAGATGCTGTAAGACAACACTGTCCTGAAGGCTTTAGGACAGCCTAGGGATATCATGTCACATTTTGCTCTTGTATCTGTGAATGGGACTTTCATTTACTTTAAATTTGCTTTACCTTTATGCAGCAGTTTTATATACATTGGGGTACTCTGAAGTTGCAGAAAGTTTTTCCCCATCAAGGAAAAATTTTCAATATCCTGCCATCATTATCTAAAATAATTAAGAGAAGAAAAAATCTCGTCTTACTCCTGCTTCACAACAACTTTGATGCTGAAGAAGGGATTTCTTGAGAATGCCTAATTAAAAAAAGCAGAAAACGGCAATGAATGAATTATCCCTGTAGTTATATGAAGTCAAAAAATAATCAGTGCCAAATTAGGAAGTTATCTTTTGTATAATTTCATAATTATAGGGGAGACTTACACCACCCTGCCCCTGGCATCAACTTTGTCTGCTATTTCATCACTTAGGCTTTAACGCTCTCTTTTCCTTTCTATGCTAAGCAGTCAGGGATATTTCTCATTTTGGAAGACAATCAGTAAAATCTGGTAAGAGGGCACCTGCAAACTTTTCAAAAATAATGAGTAGAGAATTTATGCATTGTCTAGGCCCTGCGGTGCCTGAATGAGACTTTCAAGCTCTTTGCTTCTGCATGATGTTTTTTGGTTATTTTTACTAAACAACTTAACCCAAATGACAAAGATTACTCCAGAGGAGATATGCTCTGCTGTACATGCAAGCACGTGGACCCACATGAAAAGCATAAGTATGAGATTTCAAAGCTTCTTTTCTCACCTCTGGCCAGCTTTAGTCCCTCTACTTTGGAGATTTCATCCTTGGATCCTTGTCTTCTGATCATAGGCTCCAGCATTTGGACTCCAAATGCACCTTCCACTCACATCTCTGTTCACACTCCGTGCAGTAACAGCTGCTTTTCTCCATCACCAGTGCCAAGCTCATCACATCTTGGATGTGTTTCTTCATCTGGAACAGGAAGCCTAAATTTTGACTCTGTCCGGGCTGTTGTGAGCAGTGCTGGCTGCAGAAGTGAGATCTGATGCTAAAAGCAGAGGCAAGTCAATGAGAGCTGGTGTTTTGGTGCTCACTGCACAAAGGCTTAACATGAGATGAGGGAAGGAAGTTGCCAGAGAAAGCCTGGAGTTGTTTTCTGCATGACACTTTGAAGTATTTTATACACCATTTGTCTTTGCTTGGAAATTTTTGAGTTCCATCCAAGTATTTATGAGATCTCACTAATATTCAGAGCCAAATAGCACAAACAAAACCATTACGGTAAGATCAAACATTTAACTTTTCATCAGTTTACCAAGATTGAATACATTAAACTCCAGAAATGCCTTTTGAGAAGGTATAATTGGGTGTGTTGCCAGTATTACTATGTCAAATTTTTTTATGGATCTCTTGAATTTTTACAGTCTTATGGACAAAGTGTTGATCCACACTACATTGGCCACACCAGGATGTTCCACTGAAGCATATTTTAAATATTTTGGAAATTAACACCAGATGCATTAGTCCAACTTCAAAACAATTCTGTTCCGTAAATGAAGCTCACTTTTTATCATTATGTGACCATAAAATGGGTTGAAATCAGCAGCTGAAAGCAATTCAGAAGACAGCTCTCATTTTCAAAATGTGGTCATCAAATGAGATGCTTTGCCCATACACAAAACCAGGTTAAACAGGGACAAAGATATATGAGATTAATTTATTTGAATTTTTGAATTAAGGCAATTCATGGAGTTCCTTTGAGATCAAGACCCTTTTCTGGACGTAACAAGACATTCTCCATCCTGGAGAATTTACAAATTAAACAGACAAGGCTTCCAAACAGAAAGGAAAAGCAGAAAAATTTTTGGACCTGGGAAAACAGCTGGAACAACCTTTGGAGGGTTCACAGTTATCTGGCAGGAGACCTTGGAAGTGAGTTCCAATGCTCCTAAATTTCCAAACCACCGTCCTGTCATCCAGAACATAAATATTAATATTATTACCATACCAGTCATGTACCATTGCCATTTGTTGGCTGCAGTGTGCACATAGTGACTTAGGACTTTTCAGAGAAATTAATGGAGTGGAATTTTCATGCCAGAGGTAAAAATCTGTGTCTGCCTGGTCCCCACAGCTCCTTCACCAGCTTTTCTCCATACATGTTACATGAGTAGATGGAAAGAGAGTAAAGTTGTTTACTAAAAAACTCAAATAACTATCTATTCTGCCAGTCTAACTGTTAGGAAATTTCTAATTAGATATTTTGGTTTTAAAATTGCTGGGTCTGGGATTTTGCATTGTTTGGGTTTTTGTTGTCGTTGGTTTTGGTTTTGTAGGTTTTTTTGTTGTTTTATTTGTTTGGTTGGTTTTTGGATCTTTGTTTTTTGATTTGGTTTCTTTTTTTTTTTGTTTGGATGTTTATTTCATTTGTTTGGTTGGTTTTTTGTTTGTTTCTTTTTTTTTGTTGTTGCTTTTTGGTTTTTTGGGGCTTTTCTTTCCTTTTTCCTGGAAATATCTAAATTCTTTGATTTATTCTGATGTCTGTGGTCACAAACAAATTTTTTATGTTTTCATGTTTTTCATCCTTCAAGCACAGAAAAGAATTATAGGAACAGAAGCTAAATTCACAGTCAAGAAATTAAGGATTTATGAAAGACAAGAAATTACTCCTGATATTACCATGTAACTGGGGAGAAAAAATTGTGGAAATAGTCGCCCAGAGACCTCGTGGATGTTCNTCATGTAATTGGGGAGAAAAAATTGTGAGGAAGAAAAAACACTGGAAATAGTCTCCCAGAGACCTCGTGGATGTTCCATCCCTTGAGGTGTTCAAGACCAGGCTGGATGGGGCTCTGAGCAGCCCGGTCTAGTGGAAGTGTCTCTGTCCATGGCAGGGGGGTGGAAGCAGAAGATCTGGGGTGAAACTGAGTTCTAGACTTTAAGTTAATTTCTAGACTTCATCCAATGTATTGAGTGGATCTGTGTTGGAGTAGGAGGTGAGACTTATAGCAAATACATAGACATATCAATATATGAACATATAAAATAAATATATAAATTCTTACTTGCACAAGAATGAGAAATGATAAACTGATAACAATGGTTAATTGAGGTTTTCAGAGGTGATCACAACAGCCTAAATGCTTTGCAAAATCAAAGCACAAGTAGTTTGTACCTATAAGTAACAACTGGTTTCCCTCCTGGTTCCTGATGTCACTGAGGACTGGCTGCAGCAATGAAGAATGTGTTGTGTTCAGCCTGGTTTGAGCTTTATTAGCAGTAGCCTTAATTAACATCCGGTGGCAGAACCTCTCACTGGAAGCCATTCAGCAGTCAGGGTGAGCACAGCTTGGCTCTCCTGAATGGATGTGTCAATCTGGCATCCCCTGTACATAACACAAACACATTTATCCCAGAGATAACTCAGTGGTAACAAAAATGGATCCCAATATGCTTTTGAGGTTATTTTCCAGAGGCAAAACAGATTTGTTTTATTAGTATTTGTAAAGAATTATGAAAGATCTGCAGAAATGGTGCTCAGATATATGCAATTTTTTGTGGATTAATGATTAATTTCAAAATTCTTGGCTCTTCTCTGTCGAGCATCACTTTAAATATATATTTAGGTGATTAATTAAATACCATAATCTCATCATTTGTGCATCATTTTGATATGCACTGATCTGATCAATTTTATGCTATGAAGTAAATTACACCTGCTCCTAAATAACATTTTTAATACATATTAAGACCAAGGGGCTGACACAATTCTAGTTTTTAGTTCTATGCACTAATTAAATTTGTTCAGCTCAAACTTAAACATCTGTGTCTGACTGGAAGATTATTTCTTTCCAGGTAATATTTAAGGGGGAAGGAGTTGGAATGGGAATGAAGGGGGAGCTATGAATAGGGAATCTGATGATTAAAAGTAACAAAATTTGCCATGTTTTTCCTGTAGGCTTAACCCGAGAGGTGTCATGCTGGACTAGACAAGCTGAACTAGTGTGATTTATTCCTGTATGCTGCAGGAGGAAAGGAAGAATGTTTGATCCGGTGCTGCTGTGGAGATGGAAGGAGCAGCACCAACCACAGAGTAATGACATCAGCGGATGAGTTCAACAAGCAGAGAAAACGTGTCTGCTTATGAGTGACAGGGCAGACGCAGCTCCTTTCTCACAGTTAATGTTGCTGTTACCCAGCATTTCCATCTCTGCAGCTGGCTGAGCAGGGATGTGACTGAATCTCCTGCCCGGTGCCTGAGTGCTTTCCTTGCGAGCTGTGTGTGTGAATATCCTCTGACAAACACTGGCTCTGCAAGGCTGGCTGGTGGCTCTCTGCTGACAGAGGGTCCTGAGGCTGCCCCGACCCCTCTTATTTCTGCACCCTTTTCAATTTATTACACCCAGCTTTCCCAGGACTGAGCCTCCAACAGAGTTTTAAACTCAGAGTAGTAGAAAGATTTCTGAATACAGCTGGACAAAAGATAAAATCAAAAAACACAGGTTAGTCTTGACCCTACATTTGATGTCAAGAGCATCCTGATCATGGGAGACTTTGTCTCAGCCAGGGAACTAAAATAGTGGCTGATTTCACATGGATTGCAGCTCCAGCACTGGTTTCCTATAAATAACTCACAGATGTCATTTGAATTACAGTCTTCTGCAAATAAGGGGGCTGCAGGCATATGCAGGAACCTGTTAACAAGGAGATGACAAGCTTTAGGCATTTAATTGCTTTAGCTCATCACCAGTAAGACACTTGCAGTCCTACAGCTAATCTGACCAGCAATTGACTGAAAATTGAATCTAAACCAGGAGAGTTATTTCGCTGACTTCAAAGGCCTGTCCACTTCCAAAAAGAAACCCCAACCCTCTATCCTTTCAGCCAGCTGCTATGCAAGAAAGCCAAAAGATTTTATGAATTTTCTTAGCACTTTTTCCTTAGCACCTGATGCCTGCACAGAACAGTCCAAATATATGAAGTTAATTGCATTTCCAAAAGCAGTGCAGACACATTACTAAAATGTCTTCCAAAAAAACAAAGCAATCCACCACCAGACCTTGTCCTCCTCCAGTTTTGAGAAGCAGAATAAGGGAACAGGACCAAACATGTATAATCTAACATTGTGTTATGTTATAGTGGCTCTAGCCACTTGCACTGACGTAGGATCCTTAACTGAATCAAGCAGGATTGACATTTCAGGAGTGTGTGCTCTTTTTCTCTGGAAAATATCACGAAAAAATTATCCTGAAACCATGAATCTTAAGAACCGAGTGAATCTTTCTTCTTGCACAGATGTGACAGGGACGCTTTGATTTCAAAACCATGTAGATATGGGGGAGTGAGAGAAGCAAATAACCTTTGTTTTTCCACATACTACTGGAGAAGGCTCAAGTCTGCAGCTTCAGGCCTGTTCTATTACCACGGGCCTCATGGGATTTTCTCCCCATCAATGGGTTCATTCAGAGAAGAGGAAACTGCCCAAATCTTTTCTGGTATTTTTAAATGATAATAAACTGATGCTCACATAATTTTATGCTGAAAAGACTGTATGTTTTGAAAGGATGTTTTTAAGGATAAATGGTGCAATTTAGTTTTTCCTCACAAGAGTAGGAATTTCCTGCAGTCTAATCCCTTTGTCCTGGGAATTGTTTCTCTTCATGATAATCAGATGTATTCCTCATTTCTACTGTAAGCATAAGGTTGGGCTTGCCAGCCCAGCAGAACACCAAGTATGTGTCCAATTTAAACATATAAGTGGTCCAGCTGAAGTGAATTGACTTTCCAAACACCTCACGCTTATATGTTAGGAACATAAGAACTACTTACAAGTATTTGCAGGATCCTTCTCTTAGCCCACATCTTCCTAACTCCAGCTTTCTCACAAAAAGCAGCTTATTAGTTGTGCTATTTTCCTACTGCTGCACTGTCCTGAAAGCTTGAGGAAATTATGCTACAAACTCATTGAAATCCTTTGTTGCTTTCAGTGACCATGTAAACCCTGTTCTCTATTCACAGTGAGGAGCTAAAATGGTAAATATTCTGCCTCAAAGAAATTAAGATATGTAAACACATTCATTCCCCATCAACAGGGTTAGCCTGTGAACCCAGAGAACATTTCTATACCAATAGAACTGTACAATTGTATGCTTTCAGGAAAGGCAGTGCAAACTTAGGTTCTCTCATTTTCATCATTCTCAAATACACACAGTTATTCAGTACAATGCCTTTGGTACACTGCACTGCTCTGAGCCTCATTGTCACCTTACACACTGAGCTGAGGCTCTTTAGAAAAAGGAAAGGACACAGAAGAAGCTGGAAAATGTTTATAAAGATGGGTATGGTCAAAACCTTTTGATATAAAAAATAAACCATTATATTTAGCAAATGTTTCACTTGCTGGTAGAAAATTCTCTCTCAGGGCAAGAAGAAAGCAAAAGCTTTTCTCTCTTTCTTGTTGACTTCAATGGAAAAAAAAGGAAAGAAAGCTTCCTTCAGGTTTTTAAAGTTCCTAATAAGAGGTGTTTGAATGTCTATTGTAATTTGAACAAATGTCTTATTGTCTAAATAAAACAGACTCCACAAGAAACACTTCCTCTATTATGGATTTTTCAGGCACTGAAGGTGATTTTTTCCCCCTATTGGCTGTATCTGTTGTCCTTCCTTCAATATTAATACTGACACTTCTCTATTAACTCATTAAGCACTTGTGACACTGGATACAAAGACTCCATAATTACTATCCTGGCAATTCCACTTGAAGATTTCCACCAAGGCTGAAAAGTCTTGTTTTAGACACTGTACAGACAAACGAAAAAACAGTCCTTGTCCCAGAGAGCATTGTATTTGAAAGGACAAAGCTGACAAAGCCAACAAAGCCAACAAAGAAAGAAAAAAGGCTTAAATAGATTTGTCCAAGATCATACAACAGGGTTGGGTTTTTTTTGTTTGGGGTTTTTTTGGGGAGGTTCTTTGTTTTTGAGGTTTTTTGTTTTGTTTTGGTTTGGTTTGGTTTTTTTAGTTGGTTTTCGGATTCAGATCAGGGGTCAAACCCAGGTCTGTTGACTTTTCATTAGCTTCCCATCCACCTCTTCATAATCCCGTATAATTAATCTCCATCTATTTCAGAGTGTTTGCACTCTCAGGTCACATTCTTCCAAATGGTTTCTAATGGTCAGGTGACACCTTACGGAACGGTCACCTGCAAGGCCTGGAAAAAAGTATGGAAGAAAAACAAAGTCAGGGAAGTATTGAACTATGGCAGTGTCCAGCCAAAACTAGTACACTGTTATCTTATTATCTTACAGGAAAGAAATAATCCATCTCTTAAAGAATAGAAAATCCTAAACTATATGTTCAGCAAAGTGTTCTGCTGCTGTGCTGCTCATCAGTATCTTGCTTCACTGCCATGGGCAGGGAAACATAGAGACCACCATCCTTCAAGGATGTGAGGTCAACCCTAAAAAAATGTGGAGGTTTTGGTGCTAGTATGTTAGGACTAGGAATTTTCTTTTGTTCAGCTATATGTTTAATACAAATTTAAATGTTTCGTTCCCTGTGCCCACTGTTTCTAAGCAGATGGGCTGCAGGTGGTAGGAGGGTTTGTGGAGGTCTCTGTATTTCTGACTCTTTATCCACCATCATTTGACAAAGAAACTCAGGATAACACTTGTCAAGCAAACACCTCTCAGCAACTGGGCAATTCACATTCTTTCCTCACAGCCAGGATCTTGTAGCTTGAGATGCTCATGACCTCACTTTCTCCCAGTCTGTGAGGTGAGAGGTACCTGAAATGTGCAGTCAAGCCCTGGGGAATGACTGGCCATGAAGGAAACAGCAGGATGCTTCCCTTGTGCCAGGGTATTCAGAGTTAGACTTTCCCTATGTAATTGCAAAAGAGGAAAACTAAACTTAAATAAAAATTATTAATAATAATAACAACAATAATAATCATCATAAAAGTTTCTTTGCAATAACAGTCCTCTTTCAACATGAAAGGCTGAGGGCTGAGGTCTGTGCCCATGATGTGACAAAGTTTCTGAGCGCAAGTTCTTCATCAGCATTTCAGAAAACCACGCGTTGATGTGATTTGTTGAGTGATGGTGCCCAACACCTGAAAGTAGAAAGCTGGTTGTCTTTTGAGCCTTTCTCTTTGAACTAATTCTATTCCTTGGCCTCCTTTTTACCAATAGTGGCTCTCCCTTAACATCACCTTGATTCAAAGAACCAAAGAAGGAAAAAAAAAAGGAAAAAATGAAAAAGCAATTGGATTAATAAGACTGGTTGGTTTCCATTTTTTTTTCCCCAAAAGAAGGGAAAGAAAAAAGTATGTTTTTGGCTTGGCATCTGTCTTTCCTATTTTCTTCAGGCTTTTGCAACAACATAATACGTATTGCATATGTTACCATTTAGGGAATGGTAAATCACTACTTTATAAGGTCCAAAAGTTTTATTATTCAGTTTCAGAAAATAAAATTATAAAATAAAATAAAAATCCTTCCAAAGCAAAAGAGCTCTGGAATGTTTTCTAGAACTCAGTGTAAGTAATACAAGACTTCATTTTGATACACAGGGAAGTGATATTTATAACAGCCTGGCCAGATTGCAAACAGATGTTGGTAGAAACTCAATCTATTATTAAATTAATTTGCCTTTGCACCCCCAAGAGACTGTAGAACACAAAGTAGATACATTGAATAAAAATAAAGTTTTCCAAAAAGGTTCAGCACTGGAGCACATGCAATATGACAGTGCCAGAACCATCTTCTCACAGATCTGGACATAAATATCCCAGTCCTAAGAGGTTTTAGTCACAGATAGTTTTAGGGGCAAGTGATTGCCCAGGGTGGAACTATGGGAAATTTGTAAGGAGAAAGCAGATGAACCAGCAGAGCTGACATTTCCCTATCCATGTCCGTCTCCCAGCTGATGGACAGATGCAATGACTAGCCAGTAGGGATTGTGATATCCAGAATTATAAAAGAGGTTTCAAAGGGGTGACTTTCCTGTTAGCACAGGAAAAGATTTATCTTTGATCACGGAGTGGGATAGGTGCATGATCCTGTTGTGCATTTCTGGGTGTTTGGGAAGAAATCGCTTTTGGTGAGAAACTAAGCCGCAATTTGTCACTTTTACTGTTCTTTAGGATAAAGTGGAAGAAACCAGGGAAAATTCACAGGTGCTTAAGAATTGATTTTATGTCTACCAGAATGTGATTGTCAGGTTATAGCAACATTCTTATTACAGGTGTTCAAGCAATGCTAAAAGAAAATGTAAATATCATGTTTAGTGAACACCCAGCTTATAGAGTTAGACAAGAAACTAGCAAATAATGGTGCATAAGCCTGTTTGCTCAGCTGGCACATGCCTGGTGTGAGCTGGGCAGCAGAATAAAGCATAGAATGAAGGATCATTTGGCTTGGAAAAGACCTATAAGGTCATCTAAGCCAGCCATAAAAGAGAGCCTTAACTTAGCAGTAGGGACAGAAATATCTGCTACTGTATTACAGCTACTGGTGCCCTGCCTGGGTCATTATGTAACTTAATAAAAAACTCACCAAAGTAGAGATTTCCCTGAACACTGTGTATTTCCTGACGTTCTGTGGTAGCCAGTACAGAGTGGGGTTCACACTTTGGGCTCTGCTTGAAGTTCATGCAAACATTAAAGGGCTGGGAGGGGTTGACTTTTGCTGGATGCAAGGTGCCCGCTAAGCCTCTCTGTCACTCCACTTCCCCTTCTGAGCTGGACAGGGCAGAGAAAATAAGATGGGACACAACTTGTAGGTTGAGATAAGTTTACTAAAATCGAGATAAATTTACTAAACCAAAAGCAAAAGGTTGTGTAAGCACAAGAAAAGAAGTCGGGGGGAAAAGCATCAGCAAGTGATATTCGGCCACATCCCGGAAAGCAGGGCTTCATCACATGGAGGGGGTGCTCCAGAAGGCAAACATTGTAAATAATGAATGGCCCACCCTTCCTCCTCCTTTTCTTAGCTTTTATGTTGGAGCAGATGTCATACGGAATGTCCCTTTGGTCATTTTGGGTCGGTGCCCTGGCTGTGTCCCCTCCCAGGATCTTGTCTATTTCCAGCCTGCTGGTGAAGGGGGAATGTTGGAGAGGCAGCACTGGTGCTGTGCCAGCTCTGCCCAGCAGCTCCCAAACACTGGGGAGTTATCAGCACCTTTCTAGACACCAGTGCACAGCACAGCAATGTAGGGCAGCTGTGGGGAAATGAACTCCAGCTCAGCCAGGCCCAAAGCTGTTCTGACAAGCAAATCTCAGGTTGGAGTGATTCTTGCACTTGGGAGTGCTGCTTCCTAAGCAGATGCCTAATGGGAGTGCATGCTTACCCTCAAAATGCCAGTGGCTTGGGAATTGATTTACAATTTCACTCAGTCCAACCTTGCAAAACTATTTTATTGATCCCCTGGATTGTGCTAGTTTACAAAGAAGCTTGAATGTAAATACCATAATTGGGGTATCCATGCTGCCCTCTGTGTTTTTGTATTTGTAATCTATTTTGCCAGGAGTCCGTTTATGATCTGGAAATTCAATTTAAACTGAATTCTTGAAAAGTGATACCATGTTTCTGAGGTGCTGTAAATGGCAATACTGCAGGGATGAAAAAAATAAAATAAATTGTTTAAAATATTCTTGGCTAGGAATAGGACAAAAGTGTATTCTGACAAGTAATAAGATTTTAAAGATAACATTTGGGCTGTCAGGAAGGATTTTTATTTTAATGAAGTGATGACTGGGGGCCAATCTCATTATTTCTATCTTTCTTACAAGTCTGAGAAAAATCCGTAAGGAAAATAGAAGTGGGAAACTCTTTTCCCTTTTTTTCTTCCTGCCAAGTAGAGAAGGATGAGAACTGAGCCTTGAACCAACTCTCTCCAAACTCTGAGTTTGCTCCAAGAGCTCAGGCCATCAGCATCATGAAAATCTGTGAACTGGAAGCAACTCTGGAACTAAAACCTGGTGTTCCCATATCCTCCTGCCCAGCCAGAGCACAGAGGGCTTGGAGCCCTGTGGTAGCAGCTTTTCCCAGAGAGCCATCACCATCCTTGCTTCCATTCAGACTGGATTAATGTGACATCAGCCACCTGGTGTGGCTTACACCTCTCTTTGCCCCAACATCTTTCCAGTAGTTGTTGTTGAGCTGCTGATGTCTTTGTTCTTATTTATATATCTTTTATTTACTTTTAAATTTCTGTGTGATAGAATTCTGTGAAAAAACTTGCAACTTCCAGCGCTGACTGGATTTAGGCATTTTCCATTCCATTTCATTGTGCTCCCAGGAATGGTAGGCAGAGCCTGTAGGAAGTTGCAGTTTGACTTGCACTCATCTGGAGCGAGTCGCTGCTGCCTGGGAGCTGCTTCTTGCACAGATGCTATCCTGGCAGCCCACTAACATTGTAGACAGTATTGATTGTGATAATAAGGAGTACAATGGGCAGTTCACAGGACTGGGAATAATCATTATATTTTGAAAACGCAAATTTTTTTCTCGCTGTCATTGATTACTGCTGTTTATCAACTCAGGAAGACCTAAAATCTGAATAATCCTCATACAGTTTAAGAAAAGGAAACAATAATAAAAGCTTCCCTTTTTTTTTCAGAATTGTGGGATTTTATTTTAATAATGTAGTGAACCAAGATAGACTTATGTTCCTACTAGAATATAAAATAAACTAAACGGAACCATTTTTAATCAGGATTTTATCTGCACAATGTTCTGTCTGTATCACCCACTGCCTATAAGATTGTGTTCCATTATATTGCAGCACTAATAGGAAAGAAACTAAACTATTTGCATCAACAATAATGCAACCAATTTTCAAGACTTGCATGTCAAAAATCCATTATTCCAGACATGATTACCTGGAACTGCCGATAACAATTGTCACCAATTACACTTTTTTACAATGTAGCAAGATTTTAATTTATCTTTCCTCACCCCATCTTTTCTCCCTCTTTCTTTTTGTCTTTTTCTTCGTCTCCATCACTTAGATTAGAACATCACATTTAGTACAAGAAGCAGATGTTAATATGGAAAGACAGAACATCTCAATTTTCGCACTGTTAATTCAGCTTACTGAGCCAATTTCACAATTCTCACATTCCTCTAGTCCTAAGAGAAAATGTTAATTTAGATTGTTAAAGCTGACACAGGTTAGGGTATAAAGGATAATTAGCATAAGATCCTACACAAAGTGTTTTTAGCACCATTAATCAACTCCCACCGATGCATACACATTTTTAGACAGAAGTGGTGTTGAATAGTTCTGAAAATATTCCGTAATACTTAAAAAAAAACCCCAACCCACCCTGTAAAATTTGGTTGGAAACAGTTCCCAGTGAAAGTACCTAACATGCAGCTAAAACAGGTCTTTTATTTTACACATGAGAATTATTAAAAGCTCATAAAAGCATTCTAGAAAAAATACCTGTAGGATTTTTAAGATTGTAGGGGATGTGCAAAAATGCAGAAATATGTCAAAATGCTTTAGCTAGTTTTGAGTTTTTCTACTTTCTCATCCCAGAAAACTTAGTCAGAATTACATAAAAGAATATAATTCTGCATTTCACTCCATTTCATTTATACACACAGATTTCAAGTAAATTAGGTTTTCATTAGTACAAACTGATTTTATCTTCCTTGAAAATACTACTTTGGGTGGTAAAATCCAATATAATTTTAGAAAGCTTCATCTAGAAGTATTTTCTACATAAAATGCATGTTACAGTTACAGTTCATATGAATTCTTTTAAGTTCTTTAAAATTATATANCAAAGTGATTACATGAACTACACTGGAAATAATTCCTAAAATTAGTAAATGAAATAAAGATACTAGGAACATTAATTTAGGACAGTCAATTTTACAATTTAGATGACTGTCTTGTTGATCATTGTAGCAACTTCCATAAAGAAACAGTGTCTTTCCTAAATCAGGAAAGCACAGAAGTAAGAATTCCAGCTGCCAAGGACAGAGAGTTTTAGGCATTTTTAATGCTAAAGCAGACAAGTCAAGTAATTATTGTCTCTAATTGGCACTTCCACAAGATGTAACAATTTATACAGTACCCACAGACAAGTGGCACTTAAAAAGGTGAGAAATTATTTCCTGCCTTGGGAAAAAGGGAAAAAAAAAAAAAAAAGAAAAATCACATGTTTTTCTAATCTGAGTTTTGCAGAGGGAAAGACTGGCCAAGCACTTCAAGGTCTGAATCAGCAAATCACTTAAGCACACACTGCATTTTAAGCATGTGCATATTAACACTTGACTAAGAGGCTATTTTTATTTTCTGACTGGCATTCTTAACTGCTTTATTGGTTCTGCATGTGCCCAGTTTAGGTGAACCTTTCTGGACGGGATTTAGCTTCAGATTTTGACAATTAGTTTTGATTCTGCAGGGGCTTCTGTGAGAGGAAGAGGATTTACTGCTGTTGCACCATCCAGCATGGACACAGGGCTCATACAGCTGCCTAAAACACATCTAATGGCAGTGCAGGTAACTCAGGTCATCCTGACATCTAATTCCTGCTAAAGAGGGGCCTGAGTCATCCTGAGATCTGTGTCACATCTGCCAGCCCAACAGACCTCAAGAGGTTGTTGTGTTAAGTGTTGGAAGGTACCTAATTTAGCAATTCTATTTTCCAGTACAGTCCGAAGGGTGTGAATCAGTTTGTCCTTATTTGACATGTACTGCCAGTTGGGAGACTACTGAGCATCCCCCTTGGAGCTGCTCCTCCAGGAGGCAAAGGTCCCTGTATGCCATGTGTCATTTTTGTAAGCACCATGAGAACACCTTAAACACACTCGAGCATCTCAAATAACACTAAATGACTCTATGGTCAACGAAATTGAGCTCAGTGGAGATGAGAGTTATTCAGCTGGTCCCCCATTTGACAAGCTGAAGAACTTTAAATGCTCTGTAGACAAAAATTAACCTATTCAGTTGTGAGCATACATCCCAGACACCTCATCTGAAGCTGGAACCGCATCCAGCCCTCAGAGATGCATCCACTCACCTATGAACAGACATCTGGTGCCATTTCAGGTGCCAGGGGCTATGCACAACTGCTGTACAGACCTGGAAAATGTGATGCAGCACCTGAGGGAGACCTGTGACCTTTTGGAATGGTAACTGGAGGCCAGCACACAAGTTCAAGTAAGGAGTTGAATTTAATGCCATATTAACAGGCTTACACAGAAGCATTCATTAATGCACCGTGTTAAATCAGACCTGGGCAATCAATAGCATTGTTTCCACCAGTGGTGCAAAATCAGAGAAGGGCTCTAGGAGTGGAAAATAAACAAATCAGAGTTAACCAAGTACAATCCACCTCTTCTACTCTTTGTAAGCTAAGCTAGATTTTCATTAGACAAAAGTTTCTGGGGAAATAAACACAGATGTTGTAGAAATGATTGAAGGAGTTTTTCACTCTTTTTTACAGCTCACCCAAAGAAACAGATCTCCTCACCCAAACCCAGAAATCTTTATTTATCAGAAATAATCTATGCTCCAAGAGACTTTTTAACTGCCATGCATCTCCTTTGTTCATTATAAAGAAGCTCTTATTGACCGCAGCAAGCTCTGCTTAGCAATGGGCAGTGCACAAAGGACAGATACTTTATACTGGAACCACTAACAAACATCATTATGAGGTCTGTGCTAAAAGAAAGGACAAACCATCAAACTAGTTTACACATTGAAGTTGCTGTTGGCAAATAAAGCCAAAGGAAGAAATTATCAGTATCCAGTGGACACCAGACTAGCTGGCCCACACAAAGAGATCCAACCTGTATTTATTTTGGTTGCCATGTACATTGGTCCATGATGGAATTAAAAATGAGTACTGTCAAGTCTGCTTGTTTTCTTTTTTTCCTAATGAACAGTGAATTTCCTGATTTACTGAAACAGAAAGCTTTAAAGAAGAAATATAAAATCTCTGGAAACAGATGCAAAATCAGTAATTATTTTCAGCCATGAAGACAATGAAAAGCAAAAGGGGCCCTTTAATAAAGTCTCATTATTTTATTTCACTATTTAAAAATGCATAGTTTTACTTTCACCAGAACTAGCTGTCTTCGTGTTTTGGAGGAATGTTATACTTAAGCAAATCATATCCACCAGCAGAAAAAAGATCAAGTAATGACATCAACTAACCTTAGAAAGAAAATAAGTAAATTTATGTGTTTGTATTGATGAAACACTTGAGCAGATATAATTGTGCAATTTTTTTTTGTTTTGCTAAAACATTTTGCTGTAGTTAATTTCCCCACCTTTTTTTGTGTGGTTAGGCTCCCAAACAGAAAAGAAACTGAATTATTCACCCAGCTCTAGTGCCAACAAGTATGTCGATTAGTGTTAAGTATTGTAGTTTTTTTTTTTATTCAGCCATATGTCCACTTTGGCTAGGATTGAGGCCAGCTGCTAATTTTATACAAGATATAAACAGATGCTGGGTAGAAAATCTTCATGTTTCCTTGCCTAAGATTAAAACTACACATTTACAAGGAAAATTCTTTCTTCAGTGATTGGTACAGGTCAACCACATCTATGGTAAAGACCGTTTCAGATAAAACCACTTTTCCTGACCCGCTTTCATGGATGTTTTTCTTTTCACTTCCTTCTACATGGCTCATGGAGGAGGTAAATACCCACAGGCACATACCCAAGAAACAAGTATTTTTTCTTAGGCTCTTCACAAGCAACTCCCTGGATTCTGTTTCCAGATGGAATATGAAGGCACTCAGATGCCTTGAATAGATTTTCATATATGCTGGTCCTTTGCCAACAGAAAGACCTGGAAACAGAAGAGTTCCTAAGTGGATGCAGCATCCAGAAATATTAAGCCGTTAGGTAGATCAATTTCCTTCTCAGCCACCTGCTTGGGGATCTTGTACAAACATTGCCCCCTGCACACTGTGGTACACAGACCATTTGTTGTCTTGAAAAACTCATCACAACACTATTTATCCTTGTTTATATAGACTATAAAACTTTCAAAGTCTACTTGTTTCTAGTGCAGGACTATCCTGGGGCTAATTTCCCATTCTCTCTGTTTAAAAGCACCTTGTAAATATATCCTTTTTTTCCCTGCAAAAGCTTAATGCTCAAGCTTCCAGAAGAAATTAGCTATATAATGGTGTTTGACTTGCATATCTCGTAACTAAATGCTAATTTAAACAAATATGAAATAACTGTAGAGTGGCTTTGTTTATTTTTTTTTGATAAACAAGAGCTACTCTCCTCCAGAGTTGACACTTTTAAGACTACAGTGATGTGCTAATTTCTCACAAGTATAGATTTGGTGCTTATCTCTGTAAGGAATATATAGAATGATAACCTGGTTGTACTTCACTGTGTGTTCAGGCTCATGCAAAAGTCAAATCCACTGCCTTTTTCTAAATTACTTCGTCTCTTGATATATGGACTTTATTTACCGCCTCCCTTTGTGCAACCGTAATGCCATCACACAGGGCTTAGGTTCTGAAAACCGTAGCAATTGCCTGAAAATTGATTTGATGTCTTTTGCCCATCCCTCCCTCAGGTCCCTCAAGACATTTTAATATGAGCCATGACATTATGATGGATGAAATCTGGCATTTCACTGTAGCAATGCTACTCCCATGTGGAAAATAACAGCTTGTTCAAAGCCCATCTTCCAGCCAGATTTAGGATATACACTAAGCCACATCTTCAGTCTCCCCCTTCTCTCTACTCTTTCACAGTATCCTTTGCAAACAGCTTCATTTTGTACATCAACCTGTCTCAGTACCAGATTTTTGCTAATCCTTGCCATTCTGTGTAGCTACCTCAGAGCACACAGGCTACAGCTACACCCCTTCCCTCCCCAAACCCACTTGGACAAGCAACACATGCAAGTAATTCAGGTAATTCACTGGTAATTACCTGAACAGAAAAGGAATCTGGTTAATATGTGGAATTAATACACTGTACATCATCTCTGGCAATGTGAAGCTCCTGATGAGCTGTAAGTGCAGCGATAACCTGTTACACACAGGCTGAAGCAATGAGCCAGTTCTTGTGGATGTTTGTGTGCTTAATTTACCCAGCTGAAGTCCAGGCACAACAAAGAGGATTTTGGCTTTCTGGGTTCTGGAGAAAAGTGAACTCGTTTTAGATAACTAGAACATTTAGGAATATCTAGTGTTCATCTGGGAAAACTTATTTTGTCATCAACCCTAACAATTGCTTATTTTCTTCATAAATAAAGTTGTAATCACATTGGAAAGCATTTTGCTTCTCATTCAACCTTAAATTCTTGTAAGTCTGAAGTGGTCATCTATTTTTGTTCATTAAAAGCCCATATGGTCATAGGATAAGCTGAACCCTGAATTTTCTTCACTGACAGTGATGGGAATGCAGCATGACTAATTCAGATGTGGACGTCTCTAATAAAAACTAAACCAGGGGAAGCAGCAATACCAACCAGAGCTGCCTTCAAAGCCAGCTAGAAAATCTCAGCCGGAAACAACATTTTTGCTGCAGCACAAGAATATCTTCGGAGGCATTGTTCCATTTCTATTTCCACTGGAGATTATATGGTTTGTGTGGATTTGAGCTGTTCACACTCACTGCTGTCTACAGGGGAATGCTCTTAATTTTTAAATAGGAGAAGTGCACCATAAAGCCCTTAACAATAGATTTTAAACTGCTGATGCATAAGATGCAGGTAAGTATCAAGGAAATTTTGCAAACAGTTCTGTGTACATTGGTGCTTATTTGGCCATGGGATTTTGGCACCTAAAATGTCAGGATCCACCTTCTCTCAGTAATCACACAGGTGGTATTTAGAGGAAAAATAGGTTCTGTCAGGATTTTGAGGGCAATAAAAGCCCTCAGCACACCTGTCTTTATCCTGTGACCATCAGGTCCTGTCCCAGCAATGTGGTTGGATAACACAGTCTTACCCCACACACCAAATCCTGGTTTCATTTCACTTCCAGCAAGGAATTGTATCCCCTGCCTTGTGTTCAAATCCCAAATCTCATGCTGCAGAAAATGTGGGGGAAAAAAATGGAATACAGAGTGGCTGAGGACTCGGAGTTGAATAACGCCTTACCTATGAAGAGGAGCAGAATTGTACCCACTTTTGCATTTCTGCTGCACATTGCCCTCTGAGTCAGCAGCTTCCCCAAGCAATCTTTTTGAACCCTAGACACTTGCACATAGCTTTAAAGTGCAAATGAATGCATTTGTGTGTGAAGCAGATATTTACCACTCCAGAACTGAAAAAACTGAGTTTTCTTGTCTCTTCTGCCGTGTAACATACACACATTGTGAGACCAAATATTTCATCATCGTATGTTACTTTAACTGACAATAGGAAAGTGTCTGTATAGCTCATGGAACATTATTGAACTATGTGTTGACAGTTGATTTGATATTTAAAAAAAATAATAAAAATGCTCGAAAGGCTTTTGCCATTCATTTCAGTCCATTTTTTTTCCTACTGCCCTTTAGCAAATTTTTGATTTAGTTTAGCTATTTTATATTATGCTTTCTTTTTTCATTTTTCTCTTTTCTTTTCTTTTCTTTTCTTTTCTTTTCTTTTCTTTTCTTTTCTTTTCTTTTCTTTTCTTTTCTTTTCTTTTCTTTTCTTTTCTTTTCTTTTCTTTTCTTTTCTTTTCTTTTCTTTTCTTTTCTTTTCTTTTCTTTTCTCTCCTCTTCTCATACCTTCCTCAAATTCCTTTGACAACCTGAGAAAGTCTTGCAGCTGAACACAGTATTAATTATATTTCAAACCAAACCTTTTATTCATTTGGGGACAATCTGTGAAACTGAAATCTGTGACTGAAGCTTCTGCCAAGCCAATTACTGCAAAATAACTCAAATATGTCTCGACAGATTGCAATTTTTCCTATTGTTAGATTGTTTATTTTTGAGATCAAAAGGTTATGTTCACTTAAATTTAGACTTGCATTTAAATATTCCATAACTTTTGTGCATGATGGATCTGTAGGTGCATGTAGAGAATATACAGTGAGGTAAACAAGTTGCATTTAACTAACAATGAATATTGTTGATCTATTTCCACTTCTTTTTTAGAAATCATCTGCAAATATACTTTAAGTAACAGAGATTCATAAATTCTAGGACTAGAAAGGAAAATGATAATCTAACTTCTTTCATAAGCAGAGGAAATCAAAAAGAATTTCTAGCTCAGTCATTTTTGCATCAAACATCTCTTTTACAATATATAAAACCGTGATTTAATATCTTTCAGTGGGGAAAATCCATTGCTTTCCTAGGTAATTTTTTCTGGCAGTTAAGGATGTAATATTATCAAAAGGAAATTTCTACTATATTTATTTATGTCATTGCATACTCTTAAAAAGGAACAAAATCCTCCCAGGCCAGACTGTGAATCTTTGCTCAAATGTGAGAATTCCTAAGATTGCCAATGGAACTAACACTTCCAGCAGTGCTTGGTGTAAGCAACGTTGATACAACATGTTTTATGAATTTGTTCAGTTTCGAGTTATCTGATGAATATTTTATAGAAATAGATGATAATTTACTGATTGCTCATGACATATTTGCTACCGTAGTTATTCTATTCATAAACATCCAATTGCAAAGCAAAGTAAGAGAGTTAAATCACACAGCTATTTTTGTTTCTAGAAGAAATAAATCTTCTGCAGTGGGAAAAGACATACATACATGCAGGCAAATACACACACATTTTTGATCTGTTTCGTATGCTAAATGTGAACCTATGTTATTACTTGTAAGATATTCATACTAAAATTCATTCCTAAAAAAGTCCTTAGTCAGACTAGCATCTGTTGACTTTGCATAATATTGCCTGAATTCTCTTACTCTTTCTGGTTACAGCTTTTGCAATATCCTGGACTTGCTCTTTGACACCACATTTCTTCAACCCTTATCAAGCTGAGAAATGTCTGGTCAGCAGAGCAGAAAACAAAGAGATTGCTTCATGCACAGATTGTAACACTACCCCAAATAATCATCCTGATTAAGCTTTCAGGCGTGCCCACTGATTATTGAACACCTACTTGTGTTAATTGCATATGGACCTTCCAAAAATACAGAGCGTTCCACACCTGCTTCAAAATTCCCTGAGCAGAAATGGAAGAATTCTGACATTATTCTGTTTAGCCAACCTACAGAAAACAAGGAATATGGAGACTGGCTTGTTTTGTATTCTGGCAAAAAATTAAACATTATTCCAGCTCCTGCATAAATTCATTTAGAGCTGAAGGCAAATGTTTTAGAACTGGTGGACATCCCTAAATCCCTCTGACTTCACTGGATTCAGAGCTAAAAATTTCATTTCTGTGGCTCTGAAGAGTCAAAATGGAAATGACAATTGGTTCTGCCAGTAATAAAGCAAATCTCCTGGCCCTCAAAATCTGGTTTTTTTATGATTTTATCCCTATTGAAAAAACTTATAGATATTCATCTGTCAAAAAGAGGGAAAGTAGAATGAATGGCAAAGAAGAAATTAAACTGAGTGGTAAAGAAGTTCCTACATTCTCCAACTGTGGACTTTCTCATTTTGCTCTTTTGGATGAGCTCGAGCAATGGACAACATTTAAACCAGATCTCATCTTGCAGGGCCTCAGCTCTTGTAGAAGCTGATGCATTCACTTTTGTTTTTCTTTGAGATATTCTTTTTAAAACCTCATCTCACTGAATTTGATCTCAACACTGAGCTGTCATATCTTTCATGGTAAAACCCCTTTACTGCCCAGCCCACGACCTGAACAGGAATGTTCACCAGGGACTCTGACACTCTTTCAAGGAACAACCACGGTTTGGGATTTTTTTTGGTTGGTTGGTTGGGTTTTTTGTTTGTTTTAGGTTTTGGTTTTGGTTTTTGGTGGGTTTTTTTTGGTGTTTAGTTTTGGGGTTTTTTTTCCCAAAGGGCATGGACGGTATCCAGTTTGTTCTTACTCTGGAATGACTCATTTATAGTGGATCTTGTTCAAGGGAGCTCTCAGAAAGTATCATAGAGCAGACTATGACTATATTTGTTTGCATTTTGTGGTCTGTGATTACTGCCTTCGACTGGTGGAAAAATTGACAGCTTTACATCATTCTGTTAGCCCCACTTCCCACTTCAGCCACCTGGCATGGTTTTTTTTTTTCTTTTACACTTTGGATTATTTGTAGTAGTATGTAGAAATGGTAATCTGTCTCAGTGACTGCAGAGGGGCTTAGGTGGGTGGTCTTCAAGGCACTCTATCATCTTAAAAAAGTTACATAGAATAGTCCATCATTAACTCATCTCGGTAAGAATGCTTGGAAAACATGATTCTGAAGGTGAGAGAACCTAATTCTCTAGACATAAATATAAAGCAGGAGAAACTGGAGGTCTGCAAAATGGACTTGAATCACTCAGTTAACAGGTTAACTCACCATATTTAAAGGCAATTTTGTGATTGCTGCATGGTCCAAGAGACTGAGCCACTCAGGGAACTTGGTATTAAAACTCTTGCAAGCCCTTGAAGGCTGCAATCCGACATCTGTGTTCTAAACCTGCCAAGTATAACCTCTGGTCACCAGGCTATTGGCTCCAGTACTAAAACATATTGAGGAGGAGTGGAAGAGGGGAAGGCAATCCAGGAATGGGAGAAGCTCGTGCCAAGGAAGTGTCACACAGATATATAGGAGCCAATTACCTTTGTAATTGTGTTTTACCAATAAAAGCCAACATTGTGTCCAGATTCCTGTAAGATCTGCTTGCTTCAGTGGCAGTTTACAAGTGTAGTTAATGAGTTAATGGGAAGATACAAACTCTCATTGGAGGAGAATGACAATATTACACAAAGAGAAAGAAAAATGTTGTGGGTGTAAGAAGTAATCAAACTTACCGCCAGAAGTCCTGTTAACCCCCTTAAAGACAATTAGATACAGAGCCCCAATCAGGATAAGTCCTTTATTAACCTCTGTCTATAGAATAAGCATTAGGTGGAAATGAACTTGCCATGGAAAGGGGCACCTATTTGAAGGGCACCTTGTTTTTTTATTAATGATATCCTCGATACCCAAAGGCCAGTCTTTGCAAATGTAATTTCAGAATTCTTATCAGCAAAACAAACAAACTTAAATAAAGCTCTGATAGAAATAGTTCAGATCTGTTGGTTTAAAGAGGCACTGCCACACATTTAACTTCAAACTAAAATGTTATGCCAATAGTTGAAATGCTCACATGCATGTAAGTTGCTGGAACAAAAAGAGGGATCTGAGGCATTAATAACAGTAGGGGAAAGATTAACCATTTCTGATCTGAAAAGGCAAACCCAGGGGCTAAGATTTCCAGTAAACTGCATTTGAGTACATTATTGGTCCAAGCTATTTTTGTGACCTGCATTATCATACTACCCAGATACCCCCATCTTGTCATGCTGCTACTTCCAAAGCAAAGATTGTACTTCTATTATAACTATTATTATTCCCTTTAGAGACAGGGAATGGGGGATCGAGTCTTAGCAGTTTTTCTCAAGGTTATACAGCAAAATAAAAAAATAAAATAGAAAATTAGGTCTCATTTTGTGACTTAAAAATTGAACAAGGCACGTTCTTTTATTCTGAATTGACCTCATGGTCTGACTTCAAGCTGTTCCAGAGTCCAACCCTTCTTCCCTCTCCAGGCTCTTCCTCCTTCAGCATTTCAAATGGACAGTCAGAAAAGGGAGTCACCAAGAAGTCAAAAATCATTTCTGAAGTAATGCAGTAAGATTATTTGCCCTAAGTTATGTAAGTTACTGATCGTTACATGGAGAAGACAGAAAAAATACTGCAAAAAAAAAAAAAAAATTAAATGATGAAGAACTTGGGAAAATGGGAGTTTTGTCTACATGGAAAGCAATCATATAACAAATGTTCACTAGGCAGATGCCTTACAGTCCTGATCTGGGGATGCACAAGGAGCTGGGGGTACACCCACAGCTAATGACCCAAACTGGCCCAAGGGATACACCATAGCCTGTGAGTTCATGCTTTTAGATATATATATATGTATAAACATATACAAACTAGGGGGGAATCTGAGTGGTGAGCAATTACATTGTGCATCACTCATTTTGCATATTCTAGTTCTATTATTATTATTATTATTATTAATAATAATAATATTAATTATTCACATCCTTTTATATTGTGTTAAACTGTCTTTATGTCAACCCACAAATTTTACTTTATTTTGCCCCATTCTCTCTCCCATCCCACTGCAGTGTGGGAAGTGAGCAAGAGGTTGTGTGGTGTTTAGCTGCTTGCCAGCTTAAACCCCAGCACTTGCTAAATGTAAATCATATTTAATTATGCTTATATGTTCAGTCAGGGAAGAGAGACAACTCTTTTTGAAACATCACATGGAGCTAATATTTAAAAATTATTTTCAGCATATTTCTAATAGCCTTTCAGTCAAAATCCCTTTGAACTACAGTCCCAGAAACTTCACCTGTAAGACTTTTAGATTTCAGGTGTATATTTGCTTTCATTAGATATGGGTTTGCAGAGAGAAACTGCCTTTGATCTTATCAACATCAAAACACTGAACGTGCAAATTTTCAGGCATGCAGACCCATGCAAGGATAACCTCATCCCCCAAGTTCCTATTTATGATGACCAAGCAGATGCTGCAGTAGAAGAAAACTTTCATGAAATAGACATATGCAGGAGAGTAATGACTTGGAAATACAGAGATCAGATTTTGTTTTGCCATGTATCTGTGTGGTCCTGGGAAGAACTTTCAAGCCCCGGGAGTTGCTTCTTGCAAAGGCTTTTTGGAGTAAGGATTTTCCCTGGCTTTGTACACGTGTCCTCAGTCTCAGTGCAGGCCTTCATACTGTTTTTTCCAGGTCTGTCAGTCCTGAGGTCCAGTTGTGCATTTATTTTGCATGCAGGGATGGAAACCCTGTATAGAACATCTCATTACTGGCTTGTGTGGGAAAAAAAAATCTTGTACAGCCAACTTAGAAAAGAGCTGTGATATTCTACATATCATCTAGATCAAGGGCCACAAGTGTGGCATCTATCATAAGCTATACCTTCTCCAGGAGATATTTGGTTACTGAAAGTCAAGGATTAATAAAACCATATCTCTACATGTTGTGTTCTGGATTTTATAAATATGTAGATATAAAAATATAAGAAGCAAGTTACTTTGTTTATTGAAGAGCTTCAACTTGTTCTCTGCATCAGGATCAACAGATGTGAAAATTTATCAGAGAAGAAAGAGAATAAAGACTGAGAATAGTTTAAAACAAGTCTGATCAGGGCAAAAAAACTGATGATAATCATGATCTGTTTAACTTTAGTTTTCTACTGCACATGATACCATGCTTCCCTGGGAGATGTGAGAAAATATAAAAAACTATCTTAAATTAATAATAAATCTACAAATATATAAATAAATGTTATGTGTGTATGTATACAGAACTAAGATAACTGTTAGATGAAGTAACTGAGGAATACACTTGAAAGGATTTTGTTCAAACTGTATTAGATTTTTGCTCTAAATATCAAAACTGTCCAAATTTAAAAAGTAATTTCTTCCCCAATTCTTCCAAAATATCTGTAGCCACCAGCAGCTGAGACAGAGTCACAATACCTGTCTGTACTTGGAGTTAAATTTGCATACGTAAGCTCATTGAAGCAGTGTTGAGAATATTTCTTACCCAGTGACTTGCAGGTGTTCTGTCAGACAGGATTTACTTCGTTTGCTGGATTGACTCTCAGGCATTAAATTCCTTGAAAATTAGTTTTAGTGTGTGCACTTAGCAAATATGGGGAGACACTGGTCAAGTGGCCCTAAAGCTTCTTCCTCTTTCTTTTATTATCCTGTGAAATGGGATTGCCTGGGAGAAATTCTGGTGCTTGGACTTTAATGAAACCAAGTATGTGAGGTTTAATAGACGTGATGCCTAATTTCCACCACTCCCATTGACTTAAAATTATCCTGTATTTTATGTTCTGCTATTTCATAGGTTTAATAATTTGATAGAGCTTCTTGGCCAGAAGGTACATGCAGATCATCTAACCTGGCTGCTTGCATATCATAACCCATTATATTTCACATGCATGAAACATTTTAAACTCAAAGACTACATTTAAATGGAAGATTTCCAGTCTTCAGAAGACTGAATCCTGTGCTGCAGAGGGAGAATAGGAGGGAAGACAGGTAACAGCTCTGTCCAGGTGGCTGCAAACATAGAGAATGGATTATTTGACACTTCAGAAAAGAAGAAAAAGAACTATAAACACCATGAGCGGGTTGCACATGAGGACCAAACTTTCTGAGTCATGATGGACTAGCTGGATGCATGAGGATTAATTTTGCCCAGTTGTTATCATTGCCTGACTTTAGATTGACAGCCTGTAAATAAATCCTGGACAAATTCATGGCTGTGTTGCCACCAAGCAGCCGTAGAAAGGGAGCAAGGACAGCAATCCCAACACTCAGCTCCCTTCAACTTGCCAGGCTGGAAAATGAGGATAATGCAACAGAATTCCTGTATAAAGCTCCTGACTAAGTAAGAGCTAAAGATTTTGAATATTGATATTGTCATTCAAAACTGTTCAAAAGCTGTGACATCTCATCTCTACACAGCTGAGGTTCCGTCCTTTGTAGGCAGCTTGAGTAAAGGTTTTCAATGAACATTTTGCCGCAGCATTTGAAGTTTCAACATAAGCTCTAATTAAAAGACATAAAAATCCTCTTGCCTATCCAAAGTTTCATTTTCATGGTTCCACAGGAGTGATTTAGAATAATTCTACTTTATAGACTGTATAATAAATAAGGCCAATCTCAAAATCTCAAAACAAACTGAAGTGGGGTAAGTAGGTTATAAATCTGGAGACTCTAGTCTGAAAAAGAGATGGAATTTTCATGACTTTAATATGTGATTAAATTATTTTTAGCTGAGGGAAAAAAATAATCATACAAGACAAATATCGAGACGCATAATTAATATACTAAGGAGTGTACCATTCCAGATGTATGTCATAAACCACAAAATCTGCAGCCTCTGCTCCTACAGTGGATGACACAAGCAGGGGAGCAGGTTGCTGAAATGATTGACATCCTTGGAAGTTTTCATCCCTCCATCTTCCACGGATAATGTTTAAAATTATCACTGGAGGGGTATTAACACTGGAGTGCGAAGGATAATTTTGAATGTATAAACCTATTCCCAAATAAAATGGCATCTTCCAATGTGGTTTTCATTTAGTGAATGAAATCTTCCAGGCTTGAATACGACAGTGATAAAGGATAATAATGTGCAGCCATATCTTGAAATTCAATCCATTTCAGTATTCAACAAGCTATTGCTACCTGCTAGAAGAGGAAAATTCATCATTTTTCCTTACCCAATAAAATAAAATCAATAATTGTGGTGTGTTTCTTGCTCACCAGTGTTTCTTCTAAGGTATTCTAAACTGCATCTGCGATACTTTATTCTCAGTATTTATAATTTTTATAATTATTTCTACTCTCGTATGCACATCTGTAAAACTACATCATTTGAGAAGCTCGAGTACCCTCCTCTTGCCTTTATAAATGTGTGACTGAATGCATGGGGAATTTGGGGATAGTAAAGAACTAAGAAATGCAAATTTTCCAAGAATAAAAAATCTGAAACTTTACACCTGCCTGCAGTAGTTGCACATTGTACAAGAGCTCTGGTTTCCAGGAAGACAAAATAATCTTTCAACACAACAGGTGAGTGTTAGCTGTGGAGTGGATGATGCTGTGATTAAGGGCACAGCCCTGCCCTCTGAGGTCCAGCGTGGGTCATGCACATTTTGAGCCAAAGATTAACAGGTTGAGTGCAGGTGTTTGGGGAGCGAGGAGGCGGCAGATGGAACAGCTGACTTTTGCTAGTACTCCTGGTAAAATTTAGCAAAGTAATTTTAGTGACTCTTACATTTATTGAAATCTTTTCAAACACTTTGATTTACATCAAATGGAGTGAAAGTGTTTTTTTGGGAGGAGTGTTTTTTATAGGCATTCAAGTGGTTTTCTCTAGAGTTTCTGGAATTTATTAAAGTGGGAGGTGGTGTCCTCTGTGAAGGAGAAGGTGCTTGTGAAAAGGCACAAGTCTTTTCACTGGAATCTGTGTGGTAAACTGGAATGGAGATCATGTCAACAAGAGTTTCTCAGCAGTATTTTTACAGGGTTTCTGAAATTATTTTCTCTCCATTGCTGGTGTAGAAATCACAGAATCATGGAATCATTAAGGGCTAAAAAGACCTATAAGATCATCAAGTCCCATCATTAATTCACACTGCATAGTCCATTGTTAAATCATGTCTCCAAATGCCACATCGATATGTTTTTTTTAACATTTTAAGAGATGGTGATTGCACCACTTCCCTGGGCAGCCTATTCCAATGCTTGGATGCCTTTTCAGTGAAGAAGTTATCCTCTTGTGAAAATAGTTTAGTGGACATGAATTTAGTGGACATGAAACCAAAATGTGCCACCAAACTGCAGGTGGGTGACCTCTCCAGAAGGACTGAGGACTTACTGTTGCTCATAAGTAACATACAGTTTCCAGAAAGGACTGGGATTTTAATATTAGCTATGCTATCATTTGACCCAAACATAGCAACACCCACCTTTTTCAAGCAGGCGACTCAATTTCATATTGCTGCTTTGAATCAGGCAGAAAGTGGGCAAGAATTGGAGTTACAAGTAACTGCAGATGGTACATGAGTGATTAGACTGTTCAACAATGCATCCACTTGCTTAGAGATATCTTTTAAGGCTTTAGCCTTGATTAGCACATTTGCTATTGAAAAATAGTTTAGAAAAGCTATTTCTTACAAAAACACTTCCTGTGATCCAAACCAAAGTATGATCATAAGCAAAAGAGCAATAGCAACAATTTGGTCAATCTGAAGCAATTTGCAGTGATCGGATTTAATACAACACGTGGCTCTGAATTTGAAGCTCCAGCATTTTACAAGGATAATACTTCTGCTGGTAACAAAATTTGTACACACACAAACTGCCAGATCTTTCCTTAAAGTCAGAGCCAAGATCAATCTTTTCGTATCTGCTTGTTAATGACACGTACACTGTGGGTAAATATCACTCGCAGTTCAGAGACCTTTGATATTTAGTCTCTGCACCGTATGTGGAAATCCCAGGGATGGAATCTCATGCAATCAGTCTCCGTTAGGAAATTTGGATTTAGAAATTGAAAGCTTATCAACAAAGAGATACCTAATCTAAGCATTGCTGGGTCTTCCTATGGTGTCTCTAGTTCATTTTCTATCCAGCTTCCTTACTCCAATAATGATATATTGACAGCTGGATCGATCTCAGCTAAGAGTCAAACACATCTAAAAATGTTCAGGGTCAGAGCAGGAGTCATCTTGACAAATACTGAAATGTCTGCACTACAATGCTGTTGGGTAAAGAGGGTGATAGGAATCATGGTGTTGTAAAACATTCCTGCTCCTAATCATCACCTTTAATTACATATTAGCCGCTGACCTTTCTGGACATCATTTGATAATTACTTTAAGGCATCCTGTAGATCCTGAAATTTTCCATAAGTGCTTTAGAAAAAAATATACATTCCTTCTCCAAAAAATGCATTTTGGTTAAAGTTTCTTTCCAAAATTTTCTTCCTGAATGGAAAACCACAGAAAGATGTGGACTTTCAGGTGAATCTGAAAAAGAATTATAGACAGAATTAGGGGTTTAAGCAAGTGGGGGTTTTTTAACTTTTTTTTGATTGAATTACTTACTGAAAAAAATGTTCATGCATCAAAAGGACAAAATAATGAATCAGAAGAATTATTAATTTTTTTTAAAAGTAGAAAATATGCAAAATTTTTCATCTTAGAGTTATAAGCAAAGATAGCAACACTTAATTGGACTAACGTAAACAAAACGGTAAGCATGTTTTTGAACACAAAGAAGTGGGTTTTAAAGCTGAATTAAAACTAAAACCAAATTATTAGCTTAATAAGTATCAGGTCATAACTCTGAAAAAAGTGATTGGTAACAAGGAATAGAAAGAATGTTGTCAAGGAACACACAGATATTGATGGCCAGTGGGAGAAATATTATAATGTATCACAAAGCCATGGCTGATTTAATCCAAGTTTTTGGTAATCAATCAGGACATGAGTTTTAGTTCTCAGGCTGATCTTAAGAAGACTTTGTGAGTATTTTTTCTTCTCATGATTGAAACAGTAGTGAGTAACTGTTTTGTAGGAGAGAGAATCTCCCCGAGCAGAGGTGCTTTTGTCCCTTATTTATTGTCCACATGGCTCAATCTTGTGTTTCCATTTCACAAGTAAGACTTCTGGTGAAATTTGTGAAGTGTATTATGTTCTTCAAAAAGACAAATGAAAGATAAAAGGCTTTATGAGTCCACTGTGGAAATAGTACTGTGGTTGTAATGGAGATGCTTTACTACAGTTTAAACTTCGTGCTCGTCAATGATCTAAATCCCTTTGTCATGTTTGTGGCCTACAGGGAGGTTTTTTCTGATGATTTCAGAGAGTTGCAGGCTGTGAATGCTTGGAAGAGCTCTGAGCAGATATGATCTACCCATATAAGTTTAATGTATAATTAAACAAGTCACTTAATCATATTGTTCATCAGTCTCCCCCCCAGTTTCCAGGGTAGGATGGCCTCTAAAACATTGAGCCTGTGATGTGTGGAAGTAATTCTTGTGATGTGTTTGAATATTTCTTTCACAAGAATCTATTCCCCTGGAAAAGTGCCTTGTTGGATAAAACTCCCCTTTTAATTATTTAGGCAGGTATCATGAGTGTTCTTCTCAAAGTAAAAATGTTGGTGTCCAACGACATGGCCAGATAACACAATTTTCATGATATCTTTTGGATGTGTTCATGGAAACAAGTGTGTTGGTTTGCAGGTTTTTCACAGATTCCTGTTAGTAGGTTGTTAATTTTGATCCTGTCTTTAGTGTCCAAAAAAATGAAGATCATAGTCAAGGATTCCTGACAAAATATAATGGAATGATGTTTGTTGCTGAAACAACAATGGAAGTCAATAAAAAAATCCAGATTTGTATAATGGATGATAAATTTATAATCTTTTTTTCTTAGATACAACACAAACTTCATGGTATGATAGCTTAAAAAAATCTATCTGCATTAACTTCTATATAAACAGCTTCTTTCAGATAATAGATATAAACTATAACTAGAAACTGATATGATGATCCTTATTAAAAAAAAAAGAAAGAAAAGCTCTAGCCAACCATCAGGTACAGAATTTAAAGAAATATTCCATGATTGCTCAGAATAGCATTTTTTGTCACTTCTACTTCAACATATTTCTATGCAACTCAGAGCAGCGTAATTTTTTTTCTCGGTTCACAATGTGATGACCTTGCCCGTATTTAAGTGTTCCACCCTAGTGGGGCAGATTCTTTGCAGGTAGTGGAAAACCAGTACAAACAACACCTGGTAAACTGTGAGAAAGCCCTTAATGTGAATCCATGTAAAATGCCTTCACTGATGCTCTACCCTCTTCTCAGGATAGGGCTTTCCCTGGGATCATTTCTGTGTTTTTATGTGTAATTTGAACAGTGTGACATCCCAACAGGAACATCTAAACACCAGGCAGAGACATTCATCAGTCAGGGATATGAACAGAGGGGACAGGATTATCAGAGCCTGGGTTCTGCAAGCAGGCTGGCTACAACAATTAATATTCTTATATGCAGCTTGAAAAATTTAACTTCAAATCAAGTTCACGTCTCCAGACATATGGATAAATCCTGTTCAGATGAAACAAAAAATAAAGGGGGAAAAAAGGTAGCAAATGGAAAACCGAATGCTTAAAGAGAAAATTTAATTTATTTCCTTTGCTGTCCTCTCTAGTTGAAAACTATCCCTAGATAAACAGTTTATGATAACTCCTACTTTTTATTTCTGTTTTCTTCGGGGTTTTTTGGCTACCTTAGCAAATTTGACTTGTGTGGTCTTTTGGTGGAGCAATATCATTCAGGGTTACTGTAAGGATCACACAGAGCCATGGGAGCTCAGCAGCATCACCAAAGGTGCAAATGGGTTCAGAGCTTCTCAGACACAGGGAAATCTGGCAGCCAGGGTTAAATGTGATAAATTCTGAAGGTACTGAGGACACAATGGCTGATGGTGCTGTCCTGGTGATTTTTTGTTCCTTTTTTCCTTTACAAGAAAAAAGTATTTGCGGGCTCTTTTTTTCCTTTACAAGGGAAAAACTTTACAAGTTTTCTTGCCTGTAAGAGAACTTCTCATTTTGGGTTGAGCAAAATGACACATCTTATTTCAGCAAAAAAAACCTTCCCTCTCTCCTCCATCCCCTACCTCTCCCCCGCCACCCAAGTTTTAAACTAAGCTCAAATTTTGTAATTGTTTTTGTTGTTTTGTTGCTACCATCACTGTTTTTCCAATTTGGCGGCTAACTCTAAAAAAAAAATAAATAAATTAAAAAAAATCATTTTTTCACACAGCTTGACTCAGGAATATAAGTTGGTGCTGGGCTTTGACCAAACACGGGGCTCTCAGGGTGCCCTCCTTGGTGTGTGCTCTGGAAGGATCTCATCCCCACGGCTCCGCCAGCCTGTGCATCCTTTTTTGCTGCTGCAACAGGGGTGACAACGTGTGTCAGGCCTGGTGGGAGCTGATTCTGGTGGCAGCCACGCACGCAGCTATAGCCTGCTGTCAATTTCACCTGCCCAAACCCCTCCTGGAGTCCTGAGCCTGACAGAGTTCACAAAAACCAGGACAAACAGTACTAGTTCCTTTATTTTTATTATTATTTTTTTCATAAGGCAGTTCAGGTGCTTACAAAACAGGTTGAGCTGGGAGAGAAGACAAATGACAAGTGATAAAGGCCCACCTGTGAAAAGAGATTTTTGTCTTGCTGTTTGCACATACAAGTGAAATTCACAGCCAAATGGAACTGAACAAGGAAAAAATAAATTCTCCCTGATTTATACTTTGCGTAAGACAGTTTTGGGATCTCAGATGTTAAACTGGGTTTGCAAGCTCCTGGAAAGACAATATTCACACACATCCTCGAGCCTGTGGGAGTGGCACACCTGGATATTGTGAATTGCAAAGATTTCTCCTGCATTTTGCAACTCTGCCCAGAAGGGAGATATTGGCTGTAAAAAATCAGGCATTTAATTGAACCTGGTGAATGTTATGTGCCTCTTGAAGACAACAGGCAGAGTTTCTCTTCCCAAAATGTCTTTGGTCATTAGTAACTTTCTGTACCTTTGACTCTGCAGTGTGTTGATTAGAAGTTTGACATCATCTCTAGGGGAGAAATTCTAACTGATGCCCTGTTCCAAGAAGCCTTTAAAAAAAAAAAAAAAAAAAAAAAAAAAAAAAAGAAAAAAAAGATGATTTTCTGTACAAAACATACCTTAGCACCTTCGGCATTGCAAGGATCCCCAGCCAATGTGCTGAGGAATAGCATAGCAACCGTCACCAGGGAAAATGTCAAAACTCTGAGACATGTAAAAAAGAAAAGAAGGCAGGCAACTGGGGAAAGTTCCAGCTTCCCTTACATATCTGAGACATCATTTAATTCCCACCTCTGGTGGATAAAATGCAGTTGAACTGTATTGAATCTAAAAACACAAAAAGGGGAGGGGAGTGAATCTCACATGTTTGAAAATATATGAAGTCATTGAAAACATTTGTAGAGGGGGATGCAAACTGAAATAGCAAAAAAGTGAAAACCCATATTTTGGTAGTATAATGCAAAAAAAAAGTGCTAGTTGTCTTTAAGAATACATTTTTTCCCTAAATAATAAGTCTTCTTTTTGCACCTCAGGTCTCCAAAGAGCAAGAACTATTTGTTCTTCTTTTATGGCTGCAAAGCTTAAGGCCTGTATTGTTTGAAACAGATACTGGAGAGTAATTTTGTCAAACTTACAATGTTTGGTGCTCTTCTTTCAGTCTTTCCTTAGGGCATGATGTGAAAAATCTCGTATTTTACTTTTAAGATTGTTTTTAAACAATGATGTACCATGACAGAATCTCATGGCAGAGAACAGCCTTCATGCACATCACATTTAAATATATGAAGACATGCATCAACTGCTTAACTATGTGAGCAGTTTTCTTCCGATTTTTTTTTTCTTTCTTTTACCCATGATCAAGGAATTTGGCTGCACTGAAGCTTTTTTTTGATTGAGAGGTATCACTTCATCTCAACTGAAATGAAGGGATGAAATCTTTATACCATTGCCTAAAGAGGGCCTGCAGGAAAGCTGGAGAGGGACCTTAGCCAAGGGCATGGACAGATAGGAAAAGGGCGAATGGCTTTAAAGAGTGCAAGTTTAAATTAGATATTATGAAAAATGTCTTTAATGTGAGGATGGTGAGGCACTGGAACAGGTTGCTTGGAGAACTTGTGAATGCTCCATCCCTGGAAGTGTTCAAGGCCAGGCTGGGTGCAGTTTGGATCAACGTGGCCTAGTGCAAGGTCTCCCTGCCCATGGCAGGGGGGCTGAAACTGGATGATTTTACAGGTTCCTTCCAACCCAAACCATTCTGCCTCTTGATGTTTCTTCTTGACAAGCCCCGTTTATTTATCCTATAGGAGACTTGTATTATTACGTTCTAAGCAGTAATTAAAAATATGACAAGCCAGGAGCTTATTACTTAAGCATTAGGGTATCCAAAGTAGATGTTTTGACCCCATCCATTGCTCCAGAACTAAAAGATTTAAAATCTTTTGGGATTTTTTTCATTTTTCAACCTGGGTACAATTTTAATTTTTCAACCTGGAGAATATTTTCCGTTAACTCTGCTGAGGAAAATTGTGGGCATATTAAAACTCTGTTGGGTTTTTTAATTTATTCATTTAGTTCTTATCTTATAATTATTTACTTTCCTCTTGAATCATTCTCTACAGAACTTTAACATCATTATTTAGTTATATTAAAAATCTTGAGGTAAATGGGAAATGTTAAACTATAATTTTGAAAACAAGATTGATCTGCTGGGACCAAAGTGTAAGGAAAATTTTGCTTTTAAAAAACTGTAAATCTAGACCTTAATTAGTTAAATAGAATGAGGAAAGAGATGTTTGTCAAGGGAATATCTCCTAACTATAGAGTTAAAATAATAAATGTCACATGCCTTTTTAATATACCTCTTCCTTAATAAAAATCCTACTATTTCTCCTGTACTTTTTTTAACCTTTGCATCCTCCAGACTTGCAGGAGACATTGTATGAAATGGTTACATTTACCAAAGTTTATCTTCTGTATGTGTGCACAGTCCTTAATATTTTATAAGATTTTGTCCAATTCAGAATTGAGAAAACCTGTAAAATACATCTTAACTTACAGTTCTCATCAATCCCTAAATGTGAGAGGGTTTTAAGATAAACATACAGATTATAGTAGAGAAAAGATAAGTAAACAAGCAATCTTGCCATGTTTGAGCTGTTCAAAATTATTCATGTTACAGTAAATTTTCTGTCTTCTTGTTGCAGTCCTGATGAATGAATGATCCTGGTAAGGCAAAAGAGAGCAAGTTTGGAACACACCAAGAAGGATATCTGGATAATTCCCTGCAACTGGAAATCATTGAGACAAAATCTCTGACTGCATCTAATAAGAAACTCAATAATTTTAAGGCTATTAGCACCTGCAAGGAGTAGTAATCAAATATCACACTCCAGGGCATAAACTAATTGTCCAGCAAGTCAGGAAATTATGTGTTGCTCCTATGTTGCACAAATGCTTAGATGTCCTCTGAGTTTTCACCTCTTTTCCTGAAAATAAAAGGGAAAACCGAGAGTTGAATGAACTTCCATTGTTGGATGGAAGAAAAAAGAAATACAACTTTATAAGGGATGAGATAAATCTTATATTAATGTAAATCTCCTTTTCCTGGATAAGTCCACTATTTAACGCCTAACACCTTTCCACTGTATCTTATTCTTAAATAGCTTACATTAGAACTGTATCTGAGAGAAATTAAAAGAGATGAAGAGCCAAGGAGTATTATTTCAGGATTGCTGTCTGACAGAAGTTTACTTATACAAGAGACTTTTTCTACTGATTTCCCTTGGTGGGTAAAATCAGAGATGATGATGTGACCCCAGCTTTCCAGGGTGAAACTGTTATGACAATTAATGGGGAAAAGAGGACATGTCAGGACAGATCCCATCTCTACACAGGAACATATATTAGAGTCTGTACCCAATTTTTCTTTCTTAAAAGGCACAGAAAGAACAAAAGAGGGGAGAAAGCATCTTGCCTTAAAGCTAGGATGCTTCTATTTCATTGTTTGCCTACAGGGCTGACCTGAATCTTGATCCCATTCCATCATAATAGAAGCAGCAATCATTTTTTCGTCAAAGGACAAAGCATGGCCACTTATCGGGGCAAAAAAAAAAAAAAGGAAAAGATATGCTTCTCCTAGCTCAGAAGGTCTTTACTGGGAAAAACCACCATTTGGGGGAGATTTGCAAGGACACATCTAAGTAGTGGTTATCAGGAGCTGGGAGGGTCTGTGAGAGAAAGGTCAAGTCTATACATATCCTAAGCATTTGCTACTTGCTGTTGCCAGGCAAAGGTTAGCAGGCTAAATGAACCTTATGTCTAACCCCATGTGGTATTTTTTGTGTTCTTATCTGAACTCCTGTCATGCTGAGCAGAGCAGCTCACACCTGACATTTTTCCCTTTATGGCCTTTTAAGCTACTAAGTCTGATTGGTACAGCATCCTTAGGGAGTGGGAAGGCGTGGGGCAGGGGGGAGAAGGGGGCAGGCACTTGTAAGTCAGGAAAAGGATATCTCTCCCTCATAGGCTTTCAGTCACCTGCACGGCTGTTTCTCTCCATCCCTTCCATCAGAGACTAAAATCTGAGGTGGCAATCTGATCCTCAGTCTTCTGGATCAGTGATTTTGGTGGATGCCATGGAAAAGGGAAAAAAAAAAAAAAACAGCAACAAGAATCTCCCATTGTTAATGAAACATTTAAATCTTAAATTTTAATCACATGTCAGGACACTCAAAGTTAAGGTTGCCACAGCAACACTACAATAAAGCTCTTCGCACAGAGCAGTTAGTGAAATGCACAGTTTAATTAAAAATTGTCTCAATCAACTGACAGTTTTCATCCCCCCAAATCCCGCTCTCTCCTTCTGCCTTTCTGAAATGCCATTGAAATGAGAGGAAGGACAGAAGCCTTGGTGGCAGAGCCAGGCAGGCACGGCCTTAGTTTGGGTCATGGTGTCAGAGGCCAGTGCAATGCACATAAAGTTTGGTTTCCATCTGTGCAGGTCTCTAAATTCATCATGAGTTGGCAGAAACAAAAGATTTGCTAGAGTCTAGGTGGAAAAAAGAAACTTAAATTCTGTCCTGCTTTCTGTCTCTGTGAAGGGTCTTCTGCCAACAGAGAGGTTGGGGTTTTTGGGGACAACAGTGACGTCAGTCAGCTGATCTGCTCAAAAGAAAAAAGAAATTGGGATGATACTGATACTTCCTACAAAATGATACCGTGGTGCTCAATTTTTACAGGAAAAGTGCCTTGGGATCCTCAAAGGGCAAGTATTAGAGAAATGTCTCATTAGCATGACAAGGTGATTTTGCCTTGTGCAAGGCAGGTGTCACTTCATGTCCTCCCCCATGTCCCTGCTGGGTACCTGCTGTGCTTTCCTGCCCCTTGGTGAATCACTGGTGCCCCATGCCAGGAGTCGCAGGTTACACCTGGCTCAGTCCTGGTGCTGTCGGAGCAGCAGGACACGGTAGGTGCTGGGCCATTCACCACTCACCTTCCCCCTTCCTCTTCCCAGTCTGAGGTCAGAGCATCCCGCTCCATAGGCAGCAGCGGTGGCAGAGCAGCCCTTTAAAAGACCGCAAGAGCAGCAGATTTGACGTGGACTCATGGGGAAGGAGCCAACAGAAATGAGAAGAGGCAGCCAAAGGTCACTCTGGCCTGCCAGCTGTAAAAACAATTCAAGTGACATGGCAATAAAATCCAGGCTTGGGAGCAACCTCCTCCAGCTCCTAACAGTGCACTCGCTTACCCCTCTGCGCTCCCACCCGCTGCCTGCAGAATGCCAACACGGAGACGCAAGGAAACCAGCGGGAGGTATAAGGCAAGGAGCAAGGGTTGCACAGAGGGAGAGGAAGCTCTGTCTGGCAAAAGCCAGGGATGATTTGGGGGGGCAGCCACTGCAGGAAGCTGAGATCGAGCTTTTTAAGTACATTTCAGCAGAGCACGTTTGCTCCTAAGAAATCTAATATCCTTTGGGTCAGTGCAGGCCAACTGTTAGATATAAAGAATTCATAGCACTTGCAATCCCCAGATGAACCATTTTCAATTCTTCATGTTTCTGAAAAGCCGTTGTGTCGATCTATCAGCAGTGGCTGTGCTCCATAACGAGGGCCATCTCCTGCCTTAATGCCAAAGTGTAAATATTGCATTGCAGCAAGCAGCAGTAGATAATGCATAATAATGAGCTGGGTTTGTTATATGATGTGCTAACCACAGCTCTTGAAAACAATGCATCAAGTTTAAAAAAAAAACAAAAACCAAAAACAGAGAGAGACAGCAAAAAAATATTTTCTCCAGAAAAATAAAATAGCCTTTATGCTGTATGTAGAAGTGAAGTAATCGTTTACAATTCTGAAAAATAGATAACATGGTCAGAAACATGAAGACAAGGATAAAATACCAATTCTGATCTGATAAGCCATTGGAGTCATCAGTATAAATTCACTTAGACACCAGCTGAGCTCTAACCAGAGTTGAATTTTCATGCTGGATAAATGTATGTTTTTATATAGTCTCTCTTATGTAATGGAGCAGGAATTCTTGCACATGATTACACACGATGAAAAGAAATATTGTTTGAGCCAATAGTAATCAAGTGTGAGTTTCATGATTTTCATAGCTAATTTTTCCAATTCTCATCAGTAACACATTTTTTCTCCCTCAAAAGGCAAGGTATAGCACTGTAATGGTTGTCAATCTAAGCCACAAGCACTTTAGAAATTACTGAACCACTGTTTGGCAGAGGCTGGAAAAATCATATGAATGCAGTGTGAGTTATGCGATTCGTGTATCTCCATCCAAGAATTTTAACGATGTGGTCCAAAACGAAGGGCAGTTTGCTCTCTTTTTCATGCATGATATGCTAAAGTGTCTGTGGCAGGAAACGAGCCAGTGGCCGATGTTCAAGTTTCTCACTGCTGAGGGGATGTGATGTTTGCATGCGCCCACATGGATCCCACCTGGCTCCCCAGTGCTCCCTTGCCTGTGCAGCTCTCAGCAACTCAGATGGGATCAAGGACTGACAAGTTGCTAAATATCATCAGCTTTCATCTCAAGCAGTGGGAGCTGGTGGAATTCTGCATCTTTCAGGATTCAGTTCCGAAGGTGCCAGTAGTTTTACAATTCCATCAGCTAAGAAACAGGCTGAGAAAACATTTTGTACAAATCAGCACACAGACTAGGCAGCAACATCTCTTACTCATAGCAGGGCAAGGATCTCTATGCCAAAGGCTCTGCAGGATGTATTTTGTCCACAAACTGTGATGATGCTGTTTCCAGGTGTTTACTCCTTTCTGAGGTGTCCAGGAGAACAAATATTTGGCAGGTAGTCCATTTTTCAAAGATTTTTCATCGTTAACATTGAGCTGAAGAAAATGGTTTGTACAAACCCAGTTCAATCCTGGGAAAACTCAGAAATCCCGATAGCACCTAAATCTTTGAGACATTTGTACTGTCTGGGATTTGTCTCATCCAAATATGACCATCTAAGATTTAAGCACCTTTACCAATCATCTAGGTTTTCTCAGTAGTACGTACAGAAATAATACATCAAAGGCAAAGGGTCCAACTCTTTCTTTTGACCTACATATCCACTTTAGGCCAATAATAAATCATCTAATGACACTACAAAATTCTTCTGCACTTTCTTTTGAAATCTTCTACATAGATTTTTTTTTTTCCCAGCACAAGTTAAATAGGAATACAAGGCAGTAAGAACACCTAGGGAGTTATTTAGCATTAGCAGTGAGACAAGCCCCAGTGGTAGCTCATACTCCCCAGGAATTCAGTTGAGAAAAAGAAGTTTGTTTCAGAAAACAATACAGTTCAAGCCATGACTTCATAACAAAAATGGGTAACATTCAATGTGAGATGATTTAAATTGATTAAACCAGGGAATAAAATGACAGTGTGATATTAGGAAGCTTCACAATAGAATCTAGGGGCTTCCTGGTTATATGGATTAAATTTTATCTAGACAAAGTGGTAAAGAAACGGGAGTGATTAAAAAAATAATAAAAACCAAACCCTAAAAAATAAAAAAAGACATCCAGAAGGAACTGAACATTGTATTTCCTATTTCTTATTTCTCATTATAAGGGAAATTTCTTTTAAGCACATCTGATGGGAAAAAAAAGACTCCTTGAGCTTGGGTACTATCACTAAGCACTATGCAAGAACCCTAAAGCTTATCAGACACATCTTAAAATGGATTACTTTCTTTTTATGATACTTTTTTATATATACTAAGGATAGACAGCTAAAATCCAAGAAGAACATTACAAGTTAAGACTAGATGCAATTTATAGCTGGTAGTACGGACATTAAATACAGCAACATGCCACAGTTTCTATTTCCATATGAAACTGGTGTATTTTGCATGCTGGACTGGAAACTAACTGGTTACTTTTATCCTGCCTATTGCTATTTGCTAGTATGACCCACTGGCAGAGAAAAAAACCCTCAACCTACTCTATTCAATAACTTCAGCTGTAAGACTGTTTAAGCACTTGAATATAGAATATCTTTTAGCCAAGAGTGGCAGAATTATTCTGTCACTGCTTTTGTCATGTTGTTTATTTTTTGTCATGTGAATCTTCAAATAACAGAGAACAGCAACTTATGGGTTACATCCGTACCTGTGCATTCCTTTGAGCTAAAACAGAACCGAGTTCACCCACCCTCCTCCATCCTAAGTCAGCAGCTCACCAGCTTTGAGAATTCACTCACAGGATCAAAACGTAGTTACCATCTTCGGTTTGCTAAGCAAGACACACTTTAGAAACAGAACCATTTTTGTTCCAGAACGCTTCTCAAAGAGCTCCATCACTTAAAAACACAGAGAGATTTCAAATACAATGTGATTATGGAAAACAGTTCTTCAACTCTACTAAGAGTAATCAAATATTTATTTTCCATTGTTCTTTCTGTATAGGTTGTGTCAAATACCAAACCTCCCTGGAGTCTGAGAGTGCTTTATTTGATAGAAAAACTAGGTTTTTATCTTAATCATTGTATCTGAAACAAAGAGAGATATCTGATGTCACAGATATAGATTTTTAGATTATCCACGAGTACTTTAAAGTATTTCCAAATTATTATTTATATGCCTTAACAGCATTTAAGTGTCAACTTAAGTGCCAGAAAAAATCGTATATAAAATAGTCTTCTGTGATTTCCTCTGGTCAAAATGCAGATACGAGTAAATTTGTAGCATTTTCAACTTGTCTAAAAACTTATTTAGGCATTTAGCTTTGTATTTAAAATACTCTGGATTCTGTGCAGTGACTGTTGCTGTGAGTGGAAGGCTTACATAAATTCACATATGACTTTAAAGAAAAAAATAGGCTTTGGGAATCCTAAATATCCATAGAAATTAATGAGTTCTGTTTAAAACACTGTCAAAGGTTCATCTGGGAAAATACACATCACTTGGATATCCTAAGATAAGCTTCTGTATTGAAACAGAAGACATTTCACTGCTGGATTCTAAGAAAATACTGAAGCTTTGTGCTCAAAAAATGTGTTAAGAAGCCAAGAAATTTTCAGTTTTATTATCAGATCAGCTAATGACTCCCAAGCTGGCCACAGGAGCTTAATACATCTCTCTCTGTCTTTCTTTGTGTATATGATATTTTTTGTAGTACATTACTAGCATGAAAAAGAATTAAAATGCATGGTACATTTGCTTTCTCTTGCAAATTTCTCAGGGAAAAAAAAAACTCCACAAACCAAAACAAAAAGTTCTCTTTTGTCAAAACCAAAATAAGAAGATTAAAAAAAAAAAAAAAATAAAAGCAACAATAAAATGTTTTATGTGAGGAAAAGCTTAATTTTGATTTTGATCTTATCAGAAAAATGTCCATTACATCTGCATTTGAAGGATAAAAATATCAGAATGAACCCTTTCTTGAGAAAAATTATTCAATTAAAGCAAGAACTTTCGAGTTAATTGGTATTAGTATTTATATCCCAGAACCACTTCTAGCAGGTATCTGTTTCTGAATTTCACCAAATTATTTTGTTACTGCAAATTGATTTTACCATTCATTATTGCTCTGCCTGGGAGGAATGAAAGGAAAATTACAGCACAGGTAATCTATTAAAAAGTTATGTTTACCTGGTCATGAAACATAGACTAAACTGTGCCTATTAGTTAAAAGTTTTGGGTGGAAATGCTGTTTATTGTTTAGCATCTGTAGACAAAAAAGTTGTTAATGACAGTATGGCACACATGAAATTAAATGTGTTTATAAAATAAATGGAGAAACTACTGTCCTCAGAATACCTTCTGTCAGAAAACACCCAGGTGTATAACTGAGACAACCATTAATACTGAGTCTGAGTTTATATTTCTAGAAAAACTGAGCACAACTCTGTATCAAGCTGTTTTTGTTGTCAATAGACCCTGGAAGCATCATATGTCTTCTAGCCTCTGCAAAAGGAAGGCTAATAGAGAAAGAAAAAGATGTTCCTTTGCTGTCAGAGTGCATCACGCTTCTTTTCCATCCTGCAAAGTGGAACCTGTGGCTTGAGGAGCTCTGATTGTCACATTGGGCAATCGGGCAATTGGTGGTGGTTTCAAAAGGCATCTGTATGAATGTCTCCAGTGAGCTGTGAGATAGCAGGAGTTCATCTGTGGGCTGCTAGAGCAATTCTAAGCATCAATCGAGGGCAGAGAGTATAAAATATTTAAATTGCCTTTTTCATCTCTAGAATATCAAGGAGAGTAGCTGCACACTCTGGAGAATGAGCACTGGTATCTATTGCTACCACCTGATGAGCGTGTGGGTATCACCAGATCTTTCACATTTAGTGAAATTGCTGCTTACACAGCGTGATTTCCATTCCCACCCTCTAACACGGAGTATTTTATTAACAGCTTGTGGATTTGCCAGTGTACCAGGATCTCAATATTTCAGAACCGTTACAAGATTTCAGAACCATTTTATGATATTATGTCTTGCATAAGAAAAGTTCCCAAGGTGACTATTAAAATATGTAATGATACACGGAAAAAGTAAAGAAAGCTGCATGCCAATGCACTCTTCTTATTCATTTCAATATTCAGACAACCTGCTTCTCTCTCCTAAAGATAATCCAGAACAAATTTGAAAGTTGGTCAGGTCTTTGAAAGATAAAGTTGGACATTTTCCTCGAAAGTGTCCAGCTTGGCATTCAGAATTCCAACGGAAAAGTTCACAGCTTCTTCAGAGTCACGTAAGATATCGAAGTAGTGTCAGACTCACTGCAGTATATGTTGATACCAGCACAAATATTTTGAAAATCAAGGTGTTTTAGTGATGATGTAGAAACTTCTGTCAATGACATATTCTTTCCGCTTCGTGAGCTGTAGATTAGTTAGGTCCCTAGCTGAATGATAATTGTTCTGACTTTCATAAATGAAATTGTTTGTAGGTCTGACCTGATCTGGAATGATTTTTCTAGGAGGAAGCAGCTGATGATGTGATTTTCTTGTGTTAACTGAAGTATGGAAACAATTTCACCTACACTGTCCATTACTGAGAAAGAACCAAAGCAGAAGAAAACATTTCTGGGTGAGCAACATCAAGGCTGTGACTTAATCAAAGTGCCTGATTGTTGTGGATTAATTCCATCTGGCAACTCAGCCCCACACAGACACTCACCCTGGTGAGACAGGGGAGAGAATCTGAAGGATGAAAGAGAGAAAACTCATGGATGAAGATAGAGACAGCTCAATAGGTAAAACAAAAGCCACAGACAAGCAAGACAAAAAAACCTGGAGAGCTGCTGTAGGTTTCCTGTATCCTGTTCTGAGTCTCTGATCACAAAATTCTAATAGTCCTCAAAAATATATATTTCATTGGTATTTCTAGGGCAAGTGAACTGGACAACACAGAAAAAGAAGCAGTTAGCAATCTGAGCAAGCCCTGGGTAAAATGTGGGGGAAGAAAGGATATTGTTCAATGATTTAGAATGCATGTATTATGATAGAACAACATGATCACTCAAGATGGCAAGAAAAAACGTATTTTTATGGCCAAAACAACACTGCCCGTAAAATTCTGACATATCAATTTAACATTGTTATTTGCTTCTCTTCTGGATTTGGGGACTGATGCTGTTTATGCATTTCCAAAAACATCTTGAATTAATATTCAGTGTTTACTGAGCCCATTGGATTTCCTGATGTAATTTGCATTAGTTCATAGCAGCAGGGGCTGTGGGAGAGCCAGTACCAAGGAATTAAACAGCAAAACAAATGCTTTGATCTGTTAAAAAATACGGTCTCCTTCACCTTTACTATATGATCATCTGTGAAAATAAGCAAAAAAAAATTAGTCACATCCTTTCTTTATTCCATTAATAAATAAAACAATGTAACTCCAGTAAGGAGGATATGTTAATAGCAGCACATTTGAATACCAGAGTTTACTGATTATTTGACAATTTTCTGTGATGAAACCTTCAGCCTCACCATGCTCATTACTGAGGGCTTCTGATCTCTTTCAGCTAAGCCAAATATCCAGCAAAAAAGGATGCGCTTGTAACATAAAATGTGCGTTGCAAGATCTGAGATCCAAGCCTATCCCAGAAAGATAACCTTTTTTGGCAACCTTTTTTATGACTTTGGAGAAGTCATTTGATCTGCTTGTGCCTGTTTTTTGTCTAGTAAATGTCTTGTTTGTTTACAGACAAGATTGCAACAGGAAAGATTGGGAGCTGTTATTTAAACTCCTATCTGTACAGCAGATGTTAGAATTGGCCAATTCTGTCTGTTGGGGTCATTTTCTTTTACAAATAAATAATGAACCTTGACCTATCAGCCTTCACCCTAAAATTCCAATAGAAAAGAGATTCATAAACATTTATATATAACACTTCACGTTGCCCTTGCTTGTGCTGCCTTCCATCCGAGAGTAGGACCAGTGTTACAAACCTTACATGGTCAGAGAGAGGTTTCAGAAATCCTCACACAATGAAGCTCTGTGCTAACAACTGACACCAAATGGTTTCTGCTTGATGGACTGGAGTGAATTTTCAGCATCAGCTCTGAATATCTGAGTATTAAGAAGGTCATGTCTTCAGTTCATGGTGTGTACTGAACTGTGTACAGTTTCCACCACTAAAATGCTGGAGATACCTCATTGTCCTGTTTTGGAATCTCTGAATTTCATCCTGGGCTAAGTCTTGAATGATACTCTTCACCAAGAAATATTTTATTTTGCAAAAGAAATTTGCAAAATACCTGTAATAGTTTGTATCCCTTAATGTAAAGTTCAAATAAGTGTTTCAAATTCTCTGAGCAACTTTCCTAGTTGAGTGAAAGTTGTTCACTGGATGTGGTGATATTAGATGGCATTGCAAAGCAACTTCTTGCTTTTCTTCAATGAAAATAAACTCTTTGTAAAGTAAACAGCTTTTGTACCCATGAGATAATAGTTTAATAGTGGTACACAAGTTAAGTGAATAATGAAAGACATTGTCACATGTATTCAAAAATATAGAGAAATTCAACAAATGAATTATTCAGTCAATGTTATGGTACCTATCTCTGTCGGTATTTGTACCACAGAAGTATCTGACAACCTCTAGAGTAACCATATTTTTTAGTGTTCAATTATTAATGGTGTTTTTATGCCTGAGGTCCTATGGAATACCACATTTTTCCTTTTACCTAAGGATGTCATAATGATTTAGGAAAGTTAAACGTCAAAATATCCTATAAAGAAACAGTCTGTACAGTATCATTGCACTGTATACAACTATAAACATCGACCCAGCATTCGCTCAAATTAACTTGATTTTTAACTCTTCGTGCTTTGGCTTAAATCTCAAACTCTCAGTCCCTGTAATTTGTGGAGGAACCTCTAGGTAAAAAACAGTTCCAAAATCTAAGCCCAAATAATTTCCAATTGACTGTTCAATCTCCTGACATCTCTTCCCTAGGACCTGAGAAGTCAACAACTCTCCTTTTCCAGCTCTGTACCAAGCTGGGAAATCATTGAAGAAGGGCTTCTCCTGAGATAGCTTTGTGGTAGGTGTTGAAACACATGGACACTGCCTTCGACATAAACTACTAAATAGATAGGAAACCTGTGCTATGTTTTAAAACGTGATGCAGGTTTTGATTACTTGGTCAGTGCTACCAGAAACCTAAAGTAGCATTCAGATGAGATTTATGATCTGTATCAAAAATGGGGTGTATAATATGTCCCCGAATGGGGCAGAACGACCAAATTTTAGTTTACAGTGGTGACCCTGGCCATCCCACTGTTTAGCGATGGATGAAACCACCCGTTTTCTCAAGTCCTCAGTAAATTTGTACCAACTTTTGGGAGCAGCTGATGTCACTTGCATATAGCAACCCTCCTGGTGACTGTACTGAGACTTTCTGGTTTGAAAATAAGCAGATGTCCATTTTATTAAAGGCTTAAACTGAAGTCGGGTTTCTAAATAACTTGTCTGAGCTAGTAAGAGTCTGTAGGAGAAATGTTCCCAATAATAAGTTTTAGCTACCAGGTTGATTTTGTTTTTTCTTTTCTTTTTCTGTTTTGGAAATGTAAATGAAAGTGCCACCAGCCTGCCAATGCTGTCTGAGCAGACCTAGGGAAGCAGAATATAGTTTTATATAGAAGTTTTATATGCATATATTCCAGACTCATCAGCATCTTGCCCTCAGCTTTTTCTTTTGTACAAAAAGCACGATCAAAAATACAGAAACCAAGCAAAACTACAACCCAAAAAGCCTTGCCACACAGCCTTGTGGAAATAACTTGTCTGAACAGAAGAAAGTGGAAATGCAGCATCTCTGCTGCTTTTCAACAGAGAGACTTCAGTTCTGATCTGGACAGTTGTGTTGGGAATTGCGTCTGTGATAATAAAAGCTTCAGGCAGAGTGGAGCTATTTTTAAAAGAATTGCCTGCAGGCCAAAGGGTAGCCCCCAAGGGAAAAAACAAGCAGCTCTGCCTTCTTTACATTTAAGCCTATAGCACTGTCAGGGCCTCATAGCACCAGCCAGCACTCGTTTAACATAAGCAAAGAAAAGCAAAAAATAAATACAAGAAAAAAATAGGGATGCATCAGAAGGAGAAATGTCCCTGATTCTGGAGTTAAACTTGGCATGGTTGAACAGAAGCTCAGCATAAAAAAAGAAGTGTGTAAACTTCTCTCCATTAGCACACCTGCAACATTAGAAATGAACATGAAATACATTAGAACATAAATTCCAAGGACAAAGGTTTCCATGAAGGTTTCAGTTTAAATGATACTAAATAAAGAGCCTGCTGCCAAATTTTTAAGCTGACAACACAGTCCCCAAAAATATTTCTTATTTTGAAAATTCCCAAAAGTCACAAAAGGTACATAAATATAGAAGGCATCTCATAGATCTGAGACGTGGATGTCTGCATCATGGATGTCCAAATAAAGCAAAATGAATCTTACCTGCAGTGCCTAGTTCACAGTGCAGCTGCAGAGGTCAGAGCAGAAAGAAGCAGGGATTTTGCAGTAGTATCTGTGCTTGCCCAATGGTACAGGAGCGCAGTAGAGAGCTCCAGGACATGGTAGGGAAAAGATGAAGTTGCTTCACATGATCTGTGATCACAATTGGTAAGTGAAGAAAAGACACAGGAAGATTCCTTAACTTTGAAATCATCCTAAACTTTGAAGCATCTCAAACTTCATGTGTAAGCACAGCACAGACACACTTTTAACACGAGTTTTAGTAAACACACGCAGTTGGAATTGTACTTCTTTAAAGGCTGATATGAAATGCTTACCAAGCTGAACCTGGTTAGATAATATAGATTTTTTAAAGATATGTGGAAATCCTGAACCTACTCCCCATGGCAATCTCAGATGACAATAAAGCAATTTCTATTTCTAAGTGGTCCATTACAGTTGTATGCTTAATATGAAATTCTAGTCATTGTACTGCTATGTTGCTTTATTTTCACAGCTTGACATTTTGCATTGGTTAACTGCTACAAAGAAAGGACAGAGTATTTTGAATAGACATAAAGAACTAACACTTTTGCTTCCAATCTCTTCTCCACAGCTATAAAATAATATTGACTGCAGACACAATTACTCATAATTCTTTTGAACTTACTAGTCAAAATGTTATTTAATATACTGAAAATTTACAGGGATAGAAAGGGACAGAGTAGACTCCTGATGTTAAAAATTGAAGCTTTTACTCTTCTACTGACTTTAAAATGGCTGCAGGCACTGACATATCCCTCAAAGAAAATTTGTCATTTAAATAGTTAAAGGAATAAATGCAACCTCAAAGAATTATGAAGGTAGCAAGCCAAAAGTGAGTTCCAAAACACCAACTGTAAGTAGAAGAAAAAAGGGGATAATTTCTTAGCCAATTAATATCTACTTAGCAGCTTATGCCCTGGTGTGCACATGTAACTCTATTTAATGTTAATGAAAGTTATGTGCATGCTACAGAGAAGGCTAAACTCCTTAAAAGGGGTTGTTCAAATGCTTCCAACAGATACAGGTCAAAGATTAATCATTCAATTTGGCTTCCTCTGCATTACAAAAAAGAAAAAAAAAATTGATATTCACAACAATACACAGTATTTAACCGCAAAAGCTAGCTGTGAGTATTGTTCTTACTATACTTTTTCAAGCTTTCAAGCTGTCAATGCCATTTCATTTCCCAAGTAGGAGGAAAAAATGCCAGATTACTGTAATGAAGTGTTTGAGGTTACTTGCACAAGTGTAATGAGAGCTCAGAGTCAGACATTCAGCTGTCATGATACATGATTTTGATTTTTGCACTGGTTAGGTAAACAGAAAGAAAAGTGAAGCTGGAGCAGAGGGTCCAAAGACTTCAGTGATGCCTAGGCAATAACAGATTTGTTCTGTTTTGATGGATTTGAGTAGCTCTACTAGGCTGATGCAGGGTTAATTAAATGGACATAGTGCTTCTATCTGAACATCCATAGCCTAACCACCACAACAGGTATCAACATAAACCCATTAAAACACTCTTCACTAGATTTTATTTCCACTCACAAATGTAAATCTTATTTTCTCACTCAGATTTAACAACCAACTGTACAAAAATGACAGGAATAAAGGGCTGACTTTTCTGGTGGCCTTTGTCTTACATGGTCTTATATGGACTTGATGTTTGAAATGCCACCCAATCGTAGATAACCATGGCTGAAGTCAGTCAAGGCCTTGTATTTCTACTTTCACTAGGCATAAATGTCTTCAGCAAAATTCAAGAGAGAAAAAATAATATTTATTAATCACAATTTAACTGAAGTTCCTTCTTCTGGTCAGAGGAATTTTACTTTGAAATTATTCTGTTGAGGATAAGGAAAGTCCAGTTAGGTAATTGAAATGATGGTGAAACATAAAGCTTTCATTTAAGATTTGATTTAGTTGCCTAAGACCAGGTGTTCAATGTCATTTGAAACACCCCAGGGTATCCAAAAAATCTTTTCAGGAGTGGAAGGTGTAATGTAAGACCCGTGGGAGAACCATACATGTCCAGATGAATGTCAGATTCCAGGAAAGCTGAAATGGCACCAGGTATTGGTGTCTGAGTAATCGAAGAGAACCCCCAGACACGTGTGTTTGAGTGTGCACTTGCTATACACAGCTGTCTACACAGCTGTAATAGGTCTAAGAACTTTTATAGTCACTGAAGATCTATGGCCCAACCTGTTTACTCACACAAGGACACAGAGTGAGGTTTGAAATGCCCCAAATTATTCTTGTGTATCTCCAGTTGGACACAACTCATCCTTATGTTCTATGGCATAGCTGTCCAGACTAAACTAATGTTCTGGAGCCCATAACAAATTCCCTTAGTTCATCTCAAGTGGCATTGGGAGTTTGGAGTATCTCCTGGGTGGAATCTGTAGTCAACACAACTAAGGATGATTTTGAAAACCAATAATTTCAGTTAATCTATATTTGGTCTTTTATGACCAATCCTCCCCCGCCCACCAAAACCCCCCAACAAAATAAATTAAAAAAAAAAAAATCCCCATCAAAGCTGACACCTCCAAAATACCCAAAATACTACAATACCTTTAAACACCCAATATAACATTTTTATCCTTTCACTCAAATTAAATTAAGCAAATTAAATTAAGTGCATCTCTCTCCTGGTCACGCAAGCAATGCCTCTCTAAAGAGCCACAAGTCTTCATTGGCTGCTTCTAGATTTTTATGACTTAATGACCCGTCAAAAACATTGTATCAGAACCCAGATTACATTATCTGAGAACCTCAAAAAACAACCCTAAATCAAGAATAACACTGGCCTGTTATTTTACAGCACCATAGGAATTACTCTTGCACACTTGCTATGGTCTATAAAATATTTATAGCTGGAATGGACACTGAGGAGAAAACTGGAGTTTTGGTTGGTTGGATGCATGGTTGGTTTGGAGGTTTTGTTTCCCTGGGAGGAATAATGGCGATCTTAACAAATAACTTCTGGGATAGATTTCATAATGATTTAATGATAGGGTTTAGGAGGTCTTTAATTTCAGAAATTTTTGACAAATGTTACCTAAATTAAAATGTTTTTCCAAGCATCAAGGTTTGATATTGTAAATATTCTGCTATTAACCAAAGGACACCTCTTTGTCAGCCCAATCTTTAAGGACAGTATTGTACTGTATTTTGTGTCCATACAAACCCATATTTACAATTAGAAAATGAAGATTTGCTCTTAATGAAAAACAATTATACTGAAAAACAAGAAAATTATTAAGATAGACTAAGAAAAGCAGTCCAAAAATCTACCATATCTCAGTGGTTTGCTTAAAGTCATTTGGTATTTATATGCAAAGTATTTTTATTCCCATGATTCCTTAAAACCTGCATCATATTTGTCTTTACTTTGCTCTTCACTCTTAATGTAAAATTAACTCCAGCTAGACTGCTGAGCTACTGACTAATACTCTCAAATCAGCTCCAATTTTACATTTCAGAATGTCTATCAGCTCTGCTAAAAACTGCCTCCTGAGGGAAGGCAACAGTTGGCATTTTTAAACCTCAGAAGCAAGTGTTTGAGTTTGATGAGGCTATAAACTCCCTGACTGATGTTCCGTGCTCAGCAGGAGAACGGGGATGAGGAACAAAAGAGTCTCCAAGGAAAGGGTCTGCTCTGTGTCCAGACCCACTAAATCCTTTGCTGCTTCCTGAGGTTGCAAACAAGGCTGCTGATTACAGGCGTTTTTATCCCAAGGTCTTTATTACTCTTCCTGACAGTTTGAGATTATTTATCAGCGAGATCTAATACCTTAAACATTTTCGGCAAGTTCTGTTCTTGAAAACCCAGCAAGAAACAGTTGAGGCAGACAACATAATATTCCACAAGGGCAAGCAACCCTTTAATAAATCTAATATTTCTCTATAGAATATCCCATCAGTGATATTTTGGTAATGAAGCATTATTTGGCAGATTCAAACGACTGCAGGGTAACATAGCCTGGCTCTGGAAACAAGCTTTCAAGCCTCAGGAGGTCAAAATGACTACATCTTTTTAATGGGAAGGCATGGAGCAAGGCAATGACCTAAGTGCTGTGAGAAATAAAGAAACATTCTGTCATTTCTGCCTTTCTGATTAACTCCCTGGCTTTCTCCTGTGATTACTGGAGATTTTCCAGTCAAGGAACACCTTCTGCCTGACACTGATACATGCTGCTTATGTGACAAGAGAGAATGTAGGAAGTTGTCATCTGCTCTCTGAGTGTAAAAAAAAGTAGGGAATTCTTTTTTCTTCAAATCCGTAACACAAGTGTTGCTATAAAGGACTAGGTTTATGCTTTTGGCCAAGCAAGAGAAGGAAAATAGGGAAAAAGAAATTTTGCTTCTATTTGCAATGATTAAGAATTTAATGTATAGAAGAGTTTAATATAAGTATTTGTATTTTCATACAATTCTGAAGTTTTGCCCATCTACAGAAAAATGAACCCTTTCTGTGAGACTCTCAGGTGCACAACACTGTAAAATGACAGAAATGTGTCCAGGGGTGTTCATTCCCAGAGGCTCTAGCTATCCTCTCCAGAACCACCTAATGCTTTCCGAGCAAAGCAGCATAAAGTATTATTCAGCTTGTTAAAATTAGTGGGTTATTTCACTTGAGCTGTGTCACATTTGTTTCCTTAAATGTGCTCTTTTAAAAAAGCCAACATTAATTGACACTGTGTAAGAGGGTTCACACCTGGATTGCGCTCAGGTCACTTGGAGACAGATTTTGAGAAAGGGGGGTTAAATATTCTCTTTCTTTGGAAAGGCAGCTTGACATCTTTTCAGCAGAAGTGTCAGACAGTGGAGATCTTCATGTAACCTTGGGTAAGTGAGTGCTCGAGGTTTCCTCTGTGCTTCTCTGTGCAGAGTGTGATTCATTAGTGCACGATGCAGTTACTCAGGCTTTTAGTTCTGGAGGTCTTGGGTCAGGCGTCAGGTTGGTGTGTCAGGCATCAGAACGGCTGAGCTCACATGCAGCCCCTGTGTTCAAATCAGGAAAGGTGACAGCTGGCAAAAATACAGCAGGTCTTATTCTTCTGTAGAACCACAGAAGAGCTGGATCTCTTTCTCTCTTCCCTTTCACCCTTTCTCTTTATCCAAAGCCCACTCCTGTGTGCTTTTAGAGTAGGCCAGGGACTAACATAACAATTTCTGTGCCAAGTGTGTAATTTGCTAATTAAACTTGGCAAGTTTTTGTGAACCTTTTGACTTTTTAATTTTTTTTTTTTACCTTAAGCATTTCTGAATCTTGGATACAGCCTTCTCCTTAAGGGTGGGTGGGATATCACAGACAGACACAGGTTGCAGTCCTGGACAGTTCTCTAGTCTGGTCTGTACAGCCAGCCCCTCAGCTTTCTTGTTTGGCATAAGCTGGAGGTGGATTATAAATGTCTTCAACAAACCTGTTCTGAGCAGGCTAACACCAGGGTTACAAACATTTCCAGCAAAAATCCAGGATGGATGCGTGTTTGCTCCTTAGGCATGATGAAACAGAGGGCAGAGCTGTTTCTGTCTCGCAATCATGAGGGAGTAGATTGTTGATATTGGAATCATCTAATTTAACACACAACCAAGCACAAATAATCACCCATCTCCTGAAGGATATGAGCCTTGTGACAGAGGGGATATAGAGCATGGAAGGAGATGGACAGACACTTCATGGCAATATTATAAACATTTTTTTTTTACCTCACAGGGGCAGCAATTTCCAAGTCTGCGTGTGCTGGTGGAACAATTATTAAAATATAATGGTGCGAACATAAGAACAGCCACACAGAAGCAGAAGGACCATATGACCCCCTGAATCCTGTCTCTGACCACATCACAGAGCATGTGTTTAAGGAGGAATAGGCATAGAAGTTGAGATGCACTCACACATGCATGGAAACTTTAGATCAGGGACTTCTAGGGAAAAGAGAGTATTTTTGTAGTCAACACATTCAGTGTATTTTTATTCTATGGATTTATAGGTTAGTATTTGAATCTATGCATATTCTTTTAACATCTCCATGACCCAGAAGCACGGAGTTCACAGATGTGCTCAAAAACCTCTCATACATTGTATAAAGAAAGATCTGTTTCTGTTTTGTGTGACTGCTTCACAGTGTCACTATGATCACTGCTTCACTGGAGGAAACACCTAAAAGTCAATTCCTATTTACATTTAACAATCCATCCCCTGATACACAGGATAGATTTCTACAATACCACTTTCAGTCTTTCTCTATTTGTTTTTAACATTCAGTCTTTTATTTTATTTTTCAGCATTAAAGGATCTTAGTCCATTTAGTTTTCCTCACACAGAAACAATACCACATCTTTTATTCACCCTTTTTCAATTTTTTTCTGATCCCATTTTACTTGTGGTATGTCTTATCTGAAAAAGAGAATTGTGCTCTTCAAGGTGTTGGCATATGATAGTTTAGTGAAGAATAACAAAATTGTCTACATTGTCTTCTATTTTTTTTTCTGATAATTTCCCAAAATGGTTTTTCTTTTTAACCTCTCCTAAACACTGATCAAATGTTTTCAGCTAAATATTGATTATAAGGTCAGAATCTGAATTCTGTGGGTGCAAGTCAGTTTACCACTGTATGTGTAAAGTTCACTGTTTTGTGTCTCTAGTGCATTTCTCTGTGTTTATCAGGACTGAATTTCATTTTCATTCATCATTTATCCCTGGTTATTCTATAGTTTCCCATCATCCTGATTAACCTGAAGATTTTGAATAACGCAGGTCACCAACCACCTCCACTGTCACTTGCAGTCTTTTCAAGAACACATCTGTTGAATAGAGGCAGTTCTGGTGCAGCCTGGGTGAGACATTTCTGATTCTTTTCTTACCTATTCTGGAAGAACAAAACATGAGAAACAATGCTGTCTGTCAAGCAGCTCTTCATATTTTCTACAACCAAATGGGGATAGAATTGTTTTGTAAACTCTATGACACACTTGGAAAGTTCTATTGACATTTGAAGGTCCAAACAATTTATTTTGCTATTAAATGGTTTAGATTTCTTTTGAGGTATCCAGACAGTACTGACTAAGATGCCTTTCCAAAGTACTTACAGAACAATCACTCTAGCAAGGAAGGGACAATAGTCTGGGAACAGGATTACTTGCTTCGTGTCTGTGTCTGGCCATCTTATGGCAAAAAATGAACGTGTCCAGATAACAGGAACAACACAATTAGAGATAATTAGCCCAGCAGGAAAATCATTGCCATAAAGGTGTCCGAGAAGTTGGCAGGCTGAGAAAGGTCAAGATAGTCTCTAGGAATGGATATATAATTTGCCTGTTTAGATCACAAGCTCTTTTGGGCTCACAGAAGGTCAAGTACAATGACCTCTTTGGGGGCCTTGGAGTGCTAAAGTGAAAAAAATATAAACATATTTAATGATAAATATAATGACAAAGGTGATCCCCAGAGAGGAATCTGAGCTAGGCGAGGAGGCTATTTTCTCTCAGGGGCCATGAACTTAGTGTAGATGTAATAGACTAAGTTTCAGGAGCTCATAATCACTTAAAAGGAACATTTGATTATGAATTATAAGGTTTAGCCTTGTTTAAAAACAGCAGCAGTCTTCATCCCTTGGGCACAATGTGTAGGTATATACTTGCATTTACTCCTAAACTGTTGGTTTATTAGGTTAATTGGACAGCAGAAGGTGTGAAAGTTCTGCTGTTTTATATTCCAACTTTGTCATCTTGACCTTGGGTGTTGAACTTGGCTTTCTCCTGTCTCCTGGCAGTGTGTAGAAGCAGTGTGAGCACTAACCCACTGGAAATAACCATCCTCAAATTGTGGGAAGAGGGGCAGTTAATCATGGAGAGAAAGCCCACATTACAATGCACCTTTGCACACAGATAGCTCTGTCCCCTGGCACTGCTTGGAGCTTCTCAAACTGGGCTTCTTTCTGCTTGGTACTCAGTGGGATTATTGGTGTGAGAACCACTGGTTTGGAAACAGTGACCTGGCTCGAGCCCTGTGGCAGCACTGACTTCCCACGTCAGCCCTGGCCCCCAGCAGATTCCGTGTAGGAAAACGTCTGCTGAAAGCTGTGTCTCCTTCAAAACTCTACACCTGCAACGAAGACAAACAGCTCTGCACCAGGCTAATAGCAGTAACCTCGGGGAGTAGTTATGCTCTCATTTCAAACACTTGAAAGAGGAACAAAAAAGCTATGAAGTTGCTGTTGAAGTACAATTAAGATGGTGTTTTTCAAGTGCAGTGTAACCTTAAACTGGAGAAACAAGAGAGTTAAAATGGAAGCACTTATAATGCAGTAAAAGCTCCTCTGCATGAGGCACTCTGCGTGCACAAAATTATAGGATTAGAAACCTTTCAACCAATCCAGTGGCTCTGTAGACAGACGTTTGTAAAGGACTTTTAAAATGTTTTTCTATGAAAAAGGAGAATGTGTGTAAGTGGCCAGAGGGGTCGTTTGGTTCAAGGAGGTGGAAATCCAGACCACCACCTTTTGAAGCTTTTTTTGAACTTGTTTAAACTTACATAAAAATAGTTGAAGCTTGTGGCTTCAGCATATACTGAATTTTTTCTTAGACCAAATAAATCTTGAATTGCTTACAAGCAATTTATATCTTCAACCCATTTTCTGCTTTCAGAAAAACCAGGGAAAAAAAGTCTTTTTTGGTGAAAAAGTCAATTCCAAAACAGAAACCTCATGTGTTCCCACTTTCAAGCCCTGAGCTCCACTGAGGGAAACCAGTCCTCAGTGAAGCTTTCAGGATTGTGTTTTAAATTCCTGTAAAGTGCTGGGGGAGGAATACATTTCTATGCAGATATAAACTACAATGGAGCTAGACTTTAGGAGAGGGTTTGGGAACATAACACATTTTTTGAGTTCAAACCTGAAAATGACAGGTTATTTTTGGTGAATGATTTAAGAAATATAAAGCTCTTCCCATAGCTTTAATTCATTACATTCAACAGAGCTGTCTATTAGACTTCATTATCTAATAAGGAATCCTTGAATGACTACCTTTATTTGAAACAGCTAAATTTTAGACAATTGTAGTTAGGTCAGATTAATCCCTCTGGAAATAACACATGGCATTTTATGAATATATAACATATCCAATTTTTTCAGAAAAAACCCACATTTTATTATTTTAATATTTTGAGCATGGAAAGTAAGGCAATTTTTTTTTTTGTTTTGAGTTGTTTTTTGTTTGTTTTTTTTTTCCTGCAACAAGTAACAAATGTGTATAACAAGCGGGATTAAAATACAGAAGTGGTTTGGGTCAGTTACTAGATGGATCTATGAACACTTTTAATAACACTGTAAAGAAATCAGTAATACATCTTACATCTAACTATTTTCCTTCCTGAGGAGTTGTCAGTCCAGTAATGTCTAAAGACATGAAGTAACATCTACTTGAATCTGAATATTTTTAAATGTAGAGAATCATATACTAGCTTTGTCTAATGTAACCTGTGACCCAGAAGTGGAAGTTCTAAATAATTACTAGAATGATATAAAAATTCCAGGTGTTTTGAAAAATGATATTTTCTTAGGTGTCTAATATATCAATCCCTAACTGAAAGTACAGCAATGTCAGATTTGATAGAATTGTGGTTAATTCAAATTAAGATGTAACTGTGAAAAACACTTTGCCAAAAGACTATGAATTCATGCATTTATGACTTTAGATGTGAAGTTATAAATAATATACATAACAACAGACAAAATGTGGGAATCTAATAAATCTTGTGAAGTGTATTCAGTGGGGAATCATCATCACATTTGAGAATACAGTGCTGTGTTCTGCATGCTGACACTGAAAAATTAATGGGCTAGAGCCACTATAGAATCCTTGAGGAAGCTCTGGAAAAGGAGACTCATTTTATCTCATGAGCTACAGGAATGGCAAGTGACTTCATGAGAGTGTTTCTGTGTGATCAGGAAAGAAAAGGCTGGGTAGTGTTAAAATAGGAAACTCAAAACGCAGCACCAATAATTAACTAGTCAAGTACATTATTGCATCTTGGAGCATCTGTGTTCAGATGTTGCAAATTTCTTTGCAGGTGCTATAATTAACACAAATTCAATTTACTATCCTCAGTATGGAAGTAAACTAGTGAAACATAATCATATATGGTATAAAGATATCAGACCAAATGATCCAGTAGAATCATAGAATCATGGAATATGCTGAATTGGAAGGGAACCACCAGGATCATCAAGTCCAACTCCTGGACACCCAAAGAATCACTCCAAGTGCCTGACAGTATTGTCCAAAAGCTTCTTGTACTCTGTTAGTCTCAGTGTTGTGACTACTTCCCTGGGGGGCCTGTTACCACTCATTTCAGAGATGATGAATCTGTGAATGAATTGTGTCTAATGGCTGATTAAAGCCAGATTCAATGAGGAATCTAGACTTGAAGAGCAGAGGAAACCCTGCAGAGATTCTCAGTGTGATACACATGCTTCTCTGAGACGAAGAGTCAAACACTTCCACCCAGGATGCTTCTTGTTTGTGGAGGAGTTTTTGAGGATGGATAGAGTAAAGAAAAAAAAAATCGAAATTGTAAATTAGACTCATCAATGATGTTGGATCTCAAAAGCTCAGAGGCTTCCATAGAGTTTCATTGATGACCTCTAATTTATTCTGCTGTTCTCAATGTCCCACACAAAGCTTGAGTTCTGGGAATGTTGAGATTTTTGAAGCTGGCCTCAAAAGTGAGACTTTGGTGTTGGGGCCAGAGAAAATCCACAGAAGTCTGTCAGGCCAGAAAACCTGGAGGTTAGATTTGTTGACATGTTATTTGGACAGGAAACATCTTGCAGTAAGGAGCTCCTGGTTGCTTTATATTTTTGAAGTTGTCATCAGAATTGAAAAAGCTTGAAGCAGTACTTATGACTCATTTTCAGTGTGGAACAAAGCCATAAGTTAAGCACCACATGCTACAAGTGTAACATATAACAGGGCCCTAAACTACACGGAAAAGTTTTACCCAGTTTTCAAGTGTCAATCTAGTTTTCCTTATGCCTAAGGCTCTGTGACATCTTGACATCTGTAACCAGGTTCATTTCTACCCTTATCAACCATTACAAGCTGTCATTCTTCAGCTTCTCCACTTACTATTCCACTACTATGGATTTAATCTGCAGTTTTCTATGCTCTAAATTTAAGGCCCAGCAGTTTTCATGTATTATTCACTTCCATTTTCTATGCTTGTTAAACAGTATATGTTCATTTGAGTTAATAAATCACCATTCACTTTCCTCTTTGCGTTCCCCAGAACAGAGTTATTACTCAATATACCTCTGCCGACAGCAGCTCCAGAGCTTCCACAGATTTCCCTGTATTCATGAACCTATTTATCATGTACCTGTCTTAAATATTAGCAAAGTAAGCTTGCTGGAAGGGCTTAAGCTGTAGTCTGTCAGAGGTGAATGTGAAGGCCTACATATATCTGCCTCAAAACCAGGTGAAATCTCTACCTACTGGCTGTGTGACAGCCACCCCACTTTGGATAATCTGGAAGTTGTTAATATGCTCATCAAAGAAGAATAGAAAAGAAATTATATTTCTTGTGTGTCTCTTACAGATAGAGAAGGGACCAAAGTCTGAAGTCCTTATTAATGTTGAATATCCATTTTTGCTCTCATGCCCTCAGGCTGGAGTTGGTGCTGGAGTTGGTGACTGGAGTTTTTTCCTTTTCTGTGCCTCTGAAAGGATGTGCTTGACTCCTTCAATTCCACTTCTTTAAGTGGAATTCTACTTCTGGGGCTGTAGGTTGGTGCTGGAAGGTCAGGGCTGCCTGCACGGGCCCCAGTGCAGCCAGGTCCCAGTGCCTGCTGCCTGTGGCTTCAGTCAGCAAAAAGTTGCTATTTCTGTAATCAAAGCTGAGCTGCCAGTACCAAAGTGAACAAATCCGTTCCAGCAGAGTTTTGCTGTGTGATTCGCTTCTTCAGGTCTGACCTTCATTCCTATTTCCCATATCAGATATTTTCCTTTTGGCTCTATTAGAACATGTCCTGTCCTGTTGCAACCATTTAACTATATCACACAGTTTATTTGGCATAATGAGATTATTTTAAATTTAATAATGTAATCACCTTTGTGTCAGCAAAAAAATACTATCAGTCTCACATGAATCTTTGCAAAAAGCCATTAGACATAACTCCATTCATGAACGTTTCCTCATTATCTTAATCCAGCTGAGGCTCTGAAAAACCAAAGAACTAATCAGAAAGTTTCAACTCCTTCTTTAGAACACGAAGAATTTAATTCTTTTTTAAAAATATTATTACCTTGGACTTTTATAATATTTTTTCGAAGTAGAACACTGGCTTTTGACAAATTTAAAGAATGACAAATTCAGTTAATTGACAATTCAAACAGTTGACCTTTAATTAATAAAAATATGTTTCATTAGTATGGTAAAACCCCCTGAACAGAACTCTTTTAAGCAATAGGAAGAAAATAATTCTTCTAACTCTCAGTTTGAAAAGAAATACTAGCCAACTATATAGACAGTGACACTAATATGAAAGCATGTTTTTAAGCACAGCTTGTTGGAAAAATCAAATTATTTGGGTCCAGTTCATCAAAATGCCTCAGGTGGTCCCTGGATTAGAGACATTTAAATACCTAAATTGTTTGAGAAACAAGGAAGCATTCTCTCGGAGAGGGAAATTGATAATAATGACCTTTGTCTAAGAAAGGACATCATCTGGACAACGATTGGGACTCTGTTCCAAACCTTTCAGGTCTTTTAGGATTATGTTCCTTCAGGAAATATGAGGTCAGGTAGTTTTGTTAAGGCAGTTGTTTTGGATAAGCCCTCAGAGCCCCCATTTAACATCTGTGATGTGGGGATAATATAAGATTGCCCTCCTTCAAAATGACATCATGATAAATACTGTCAGACTGTGAGATCTGCGTCACTGATATCTGAGGTATTTGGGACCTAAGCTGGATATGCAGCTTCATTAACTTCCAAAATAATGATAAAAGAAGCACATTTTGAATGAATCTTATGCAGAGCGCTCGAGAAATCCTGTCTTGTAGTGGTACTGCACAGTCAGAGTTTAGAGCATTTGCATGCGTGCCATCCATCCATCATGGGGGAGATGTGGCAGCTATTAACATTAGCTAGTGACAGGAAAACACGGTACTTTCCTTCTGTTGTAAAATTCAGTGAGATTTCAGAAATTTAGAAATGGAATTTTCCCACTTTTGAGAATCAATTATAAACGTTTTGATTTGAAGAACACAGCTTTTGGAATATCCATCATTAATGTGCCAGTACTTTGTGCTGTACTGAACAAGAAATTAATATTTTTCTTTTTTTTAGCCTTCCAAATGCCAAAACTTGCAAAGAGGTAAAACTTTTTAAAGTAGATAGTAATTTATGACTTTATATGTGCTAATGCATAGGTAGGTAACTACAGGGAAAGGAGGACTAATTACCCTATTTTCACTATCTAAATAGAAGACACATACTTTAGGTTTCGTGTAACTACTGGAAAAGGGCATCACCTTCACAGAACAGTCCATCTAATCCTAAAATAGGTATTCAAAGTAGTTGGGACAGTCACATCATCCTTACACAGCTAAAATAGGGCAAAGTCCCATCTGAGGCAGTGACACAGAAATAAGGTGTGTCTACAGAAATTAATCCAATATAAAGAACCATGACATTCTACAGGTGTCATCAACCAGAAAGTGCTGTTATTAAAAGATGCTGTTTCCTCTTTCTAAGGACTGATAATTGCTGACCAAAAACTGAAGCAAACTCCTTTTTTCATTTAACACTAGCTGTGTTAATCAAGAACAGCAGGACCAAGACCCTACCATCAATATGTGTTCAGTGCAAATCCTCTGTGTTCACACTCACAGGCTAAGGAACCCACACAGAGCTGCAGAACCAAATTGTTGTATCTCAGTTCTAGCAGAAAACTGAGAACAAGATGTGGGTGTTTACTTGCAATGGATTGACAAAGTTTCAAGGGAATTCTCTTTTTCACATTTTTGCTACAAAAATTATATGTATATGATGTATATGTATATGTATATGTATATGTATATGTATATGTACATGTATATGTATTCAATTACAATAAGTTTGAAACGATTTTTTGACCAACCTGGGTTATTCTCAACTTTCAATTACAATCCTGCAAGTAAAAGTTTAACCTAAATGAATTCTCTAGGGAATGGTGATCTGCTGTGTCCAAGCGTGGGTGGGTTCTCAACTGTCCAAACCAGGCTTGTCAATGGAAAGCAAAGGGAAAGTGGAATAAAATGGAATGTGCCATGTGTAAGGACTCAGCAGAACTAAAGCTTTAGGGCCTACCAGCACTGTTGGCATTTGCAATGAAGTTCCCTGCTATGTTCTGGTACATTTCTAACTGAGTGGTGACAGAATTTGACATCTGTGCCTATTTATTATCTGCAGTTTCTTTGTGTTCAACTTCAGTCCTCGAAGCAAGGTGACATTTTGGAACCAGTGTTTCCATTAACTCAAATCAAGTAGGACCTTATTTCTGAAGCAGCCATATCTATTTTAATAGAGATATTTAATGGCACAGCACTCTTCTCTGTAAAAATGACAGTGACAGAGTAAAATCTTCTTTCTGCACTATATAACTTAGAAAAAGAAGACAAGAATAGGCCATAAAAGCAGGATTCATGGAAGCTTTATCTAGTTTATCACCAAGGAAGGTGGCAGGAATGAGCCATCATATGTTTCTAAAGAATACTTTAAAACAGGAATAAAATAGCATTTATTGGTAAAAAACAGGTAAGCCTTTCATCTTTGCTAAATATTAAACCATAAATATTAATACTTAACAAAATATCTAGGAAGACAATGAAGAGTTTTTTAAAGAAAGTAAAAAAAAGGGAACTGTTTGCTTTTTTAACCAATCCTTAATCTTTATAATACATGTGAAAAATAGACCATTTGTTGAGACCTTAATAGACTGAATTGTAGTGTTTCATTTTTTAGGGAATAAAAGAAATTATACCTCAGTTTTAGGGAACAAAAGCCCAAACCAGCAGAACACACAAAATTTTTGGCTGAGTTTCTGAAACCTGCATTACAACTACAGTCTGTGTTATTTCACTATCTCATAAACTTTGTTTAAAGTTGATTGTGTGGCTGGGGCTTCCAGGATTTGTTTTGTACTTTCCTACATGAATTCTCCAGCGTCTGATTAGAAGTTATATTGCTGTCTTCTCCTCACCAGTAGGTGCTCCTCTGTCAATCACTGATTTCCCAATGTCAGACTTTCATTGCTTGGTGACCCCTATTCCATCTGTAAAATTTGGCTGAAATGGGCCAAAAATTAAAAAGTAGCCAGCATGGGGTAGTGGGGAAGAGAGACAGATAGAAAAATAAAGATTTTACATATATCCTGAGCACAAGTTCTCTTTTTCTTCAGAGTCTGAGTTATGTACTTGAGAAAAAGATTTAGAGCACTCATGCTGAACAGTGATTAGCTCCCTTATTTACTTGGTGATCCTAGAAGTCTGAATATCTCATAGAGATAACAGACAGAAGTAGGATGCCACCAAACAGAAATTCAGGGTATTTGCATCAATTATCCAGTATAAGCAGGGAAAATACTATCCCTTCTGTACTCATTCTTCCTCATATGTGGCATTCATTGTCACAAAAGCTTCAAACCTCATCCTCTGTATATCTTGCAGCTTCTTCATCAAATAAAGTGTGGGTCTTAAACTACAGACTATTTAGTATACAGTCATAATTAATTTCTTGATTAACATCCAAACTTTACAGTATTTCAAGGAGAGTTACTTCAACAAAACCAGTATCTGATGAAGTAGTAACACAAAGTCACCATTCTGGGGGAAACTGATCTTTAATTGTGTGGAGGTTGAAGTGTGCATTTATTTGTAGGTTAATCTAGAAACACTAAAACTAGCAGTACCTCATTTCCCACTGTATTTTTTTAGCATAAGTAAAAATAAATATAATAGCCAAGACTTCTCTGATAACATGAACTGTAAAGTTTTAAACACAGCACCTCTACAAATTTACCTTTAAAAATGAGGAAGACTGATGAAAAGGTATCAGGGGGAAATGAAAATCTGGCTGATATAGATCAGACCAATTTGATATGACACATTGAATCAATATAGACATATATCAGGAGATTTTTTAAAAATAATTTTTGCTTTGCCTGACTTGTTGTGATTTTAATCTTTTCTTAGTCCATAATTTATTAGATTAAGCAAGAGAAGTAGTAGCTCTTTGAAGAGATTAAAAAATAATTATTCAAAAATGCCCAGTGAAAACTGATAGTTAAAAATCAGGTACTGATTATCTAAAGAAAAGCTCACTATGCAAGGGTACCTGTACCTTGCATATAAATCGTGTATGATGAGCTCTTAGAGTTGTGAAAAAATTTTGACAGACAATTGCTCATTAAAATCTGATAATTGTAATCAGGGTTCTTTGACTCCCTTAATTGGTCAAAACAGAACTAAAACAATCTGTGCCTTTGGCATTCTGTCTGTCTAATGCATCTCATAAGAATCAGAAAGCAGTGTCTAGAAAAAAATCCTTCTTTATTAGTTATAGGATTCAAAGGACATCAATTAACTTCTTTACTCCCCCCTTCTTTCCTATAAAAGACAAGGCAATTTGTTTCCTTGATGTGTGAGCCATCATCAAATCTAAATTCACAGCAAGAACACTTCTGAGATAGCCCAAACTTATCATAAGGTTAATGAACCATTGCACCAGTCCGATCTAAGCCATTTGTCAATGAATAAAATTGCTCATCTGCTTTTGTGCAACAAAATTTGTAATACAACTGCCAAAATAAGAACTTATTTATGTTTCTCTTTAGCACAGATTGCTCCTTCAGATTGTAAAATGTGTGTATAATAGGTCAGTAATGTAAGGAGGGTTTATTATTTTCCAGTAAAAGTCATATATTCTGTGTGAACCAGTTTCTGATTTTTGGAACATAGGTGTTCTGTGAGAGCATACTTGGACCTACCATATTCTGTGTAATTTTTGCTGTGAGGTCTATCAAGACAGTTTAATACAAGATTGTGTGTAGATTATGCTACCCAGCATTTTTCAAGGAAAATCAGGGCCAAAAAAATAAGCATAGCAGGTCACTATCACCATGTTATCATTTCAGTCTGTTATTTTTGCTTTTATTTACTCAGTTATTATACATCATAACCACAAGTTGAGCTGGATGCAGTGTATCAAAACCTGAAGGTACCATGTTTGGAACAGTCAGCAAAGGAAAACTGCTGATAAATAACCAGAGGGAAACAATGACATAATCAGAGAGAAGAGAAGAGCAATGAAAATAAATTTCTTTCTGTTATGCAGAAAGAAACAATACAGCTGTTGAGCCATTGATGCTGAGGGTGTAGGGGTGAGCAAGCAAGTGGTTCAGAAGCTGAGTAATGAACATTTCATCCACAGGAATTACTGCCCCCTTCAGTCACAGGTGAACGAGTCCCGGAAGTTTGGACAGAGGATAGAAGCAAACCAAAGAATTCATCTTAGACCTCTGGGTCAGTAAAGGTGAAAAATGAGGAAATGAAGTGTAAGACACTTGCTGTGGAGCTCACTTTCAGATTAGCTCACCTGAAGTTGGAGAAAACCGTAGGAAATTCTGCAAAAACCTTCGTGTCTCCTATAGAGTTTTGTTGCAAGCAGAACAGCACCCACAGGGCTGCTTAGTTCTCCCCGAGTGACCAGAGCTGCAATACAAGAGCCCCTTTAGATGCTGGGTGTGTGAGGTGGCCAATCCTGCCAGTGGGACAGTCAGTGTTGTCTATGGAACTTCAAGGTTAAATTATGTTTCCATATATGATGTGAAAAGCTTTCTGTGCCATGACATTCATAAAACAAATATCCATAAAATAGGATATTTTGCACAATTTTTGTCTACCTCTGTAACAACAAACACTGTGAAGAAGAAACAGAAAATTTTTAACAGGTTAGAGATAGCCTTGTACCGTTCCAATAAAGACCATTACATGCAGGACAGTTTTTTCTCTTACTATCTACATAAAACTGTTTGTTTCCATGGCTCACCATCAAATGCTCAGTCGTGGGTGTAATTTGCATGAGAAAATGGGATGTAGAAACTTCCCGGAAGAAGAATTATCCTTTAGGCTTACAGCATTCTCTTGTACTCACACTGCTTCCTTAAAGTTTTTGTTTAAAATATCACTTTTTAGTTCTCAAAATTATCAGTGATATTTTTCAACTGAAGACAAGTTAAATGCATTGCGTACTTCTGTTCCTAAAACTTACAACAACGTCATGGTTCTTCTGACAAGCAAGAAGACAAGAGTTGAATACTGGCACAATGTTTCTTTGGTTTTTTTCCCCCAAAAATTTCTAGTCCTTCATAGCACCCAAACACTATTTCATTTATGTCTTTCCTTGTGGCTCAAAATCAGTCAGTTACAAAAATAGGATATATCACCTAAAACTTCTTCAAATTTGTTGCTGACTGTGTATTTGCCAGAGGAGAAAAAAAAGGACAAAATTAAAGATATAGAGGCAGTAAAAATATGAAGAAATGATGCTCAACACAAAAAAAGAAATTCAGCAGTAAAAAAATTAAAAAGGACTGATGAGTTCAATTCTGACTGCTTATAGCACAGGTACCTGCAGTTTTAAAAACCTGTTCTTGATTAAAATTTAGCATAACTTGTGGAAAAATATGTCTATTATTGTTGACCATGGATAATCTCTAGCAACTGACATTAAATTATTGTGTTAATCAGCCTTATTGTTAAAAAATTCTCATTTTCATATCTGAATTTAAGAAGAATCTCTAAACAAACCACTACTTGTACTTCCTTGTCCTTGATGAGTGGGGTCAGTTTATCCTTTGAAAATCCTGTTTATAGCATAAAGACAGTGATCAGCTGGGATCTTTCATACTAAGGCTTGCAAAGCAAAATGGATAGGGTAAGGAAGTATTTTCTATTCTGAGGAACAGAGCTGTGCTTAAAATAATCAAGGATAGGATCTTTTAAAACAGTCTTCAGAAGTTACCAGCCAATTCAACTGTGGATGAGGGGCTCACTTTCAAACCTCTTTGAAAATTCCAGCGTTAATTATCAGTGCTTGTAAAACTCTTTGAACCTTCAAGATGTTCTTAAAAAAAAAAAAAGGATAAGTGCCATGGTAGTTTGTATTAAGCACAGCTTGTAAATTATACAAATCACACTTAAAATCCCTGAATAGATTGATCATGTTCTGGGAGTTTTCCCTGTAGGACACTCAAAAACAGATTCAGTTACAACTCTGGGCTGCAAAACATCGTCTTGCTGAGTAAATCATTGGGAACTACAAAGCAAGAGAGACTCTGAACTGACCCTGAGGTAAACATCTGAGGTTTTCACCTCACTTTCAGCATCATGTTTAAAACACACAAATTATATGTTGTATTTAAGTTTTTCTGGTAAAGCTAAATGATTGTACTTAGAGGTAGTTTAGGTACTAATAATTCATGATTTACCTAATACGAGATTGAGGAGGAAAAGACTGTCCCACATTGCTCCTCTTCCTGAAATCAGAAATACCACAGGTAGCTAATGACTGGCATCCCTCTTAAGGTCTACAAGAGTCTAACAAATAATATAGAGAGTTAAAACTCACATGGTTGGGACAAAAGAGAAGAGAGTTTACAGAAATAGATTATTTCAAGGTATTTCTGTCCTATAGCTTAGTTTAAAAAATTGTTACTTTCAAATACCACAGAAGTGAGCAATTTCCCAGTCTTTCTGTGCCACCTTGGATGCTACAAAGGGGTATTCATTTGGCAGCATTTGAAAGGTGTTGGGTTGCTTAACCAGCATCAGCTTTTTGGCTTTATCAGTGCTGCAAGGATGCTAACACTTTCATTTAAATCCATAAAAATCACTGCAGGTGAATCAGAATACAGATAAGGAAAAATATCTTTATAATCAGTGTTACAAAAACACTAAAAGGTTTTAAAGGTTCCAATTATGTTAGAGAAATTCTAGCTGTATTAGGAAAGCCACCATGTTCTCAAGGATTGGTTTTCAAACAGATCATGTAGCCGAAGTGTGAAGGAGAGAGGCACAGGAGGATGGTTACAAAGGAGGGAGCTGGCAGAAGCAATCCCTCTTCACACCCTATCCGAGTCCTGAAGCAGTATTACTCCTCTGGAACTATCTTTACTTTGAATCAAAAATATAGAACAAAATTTTCACTGCAAAAAGTGAAAAGAAGCAAAGAATCTTTCACTTCAGAGGTGTTTTCTTTGAGAACAAACTTACTTGATTTAAAAACTTTTCCTGTTTTCTTCATAAACCAGACTGGGTTGAGGAAAACGAACCTATTTGGAACAGAAAGCAATAACAGACCTTTGATCAGCACTTAAATTAAAATGCGATATTTAACACATAATGTCTATTTGCTATGCTGAGACAACATTTAGTTAATGCATTTTAGCACCATTTAAGATATTTTATTTCCAAAACCTATAGAGCTCTTGTGCTGAATTCTAACCTGAGGGCTTCTAACACAGCAATCACTCTTTATTTTACATAAGCTCCCCTCAATATTCGCATGGTACAACTTCCATACTGCCTGCAGTTATATTCTAGAAACCACACCGCAGAGTTTTATGTCTGGGAGCTAAAAGGCTTTTGGATGATGGCTCATTCTTGCATATGTATGTACACTATTCACGTAGTGAAAGAGCCATTTGAGCTTCTGTGACTTGTCATTTGCAGCAGTACTGGCTTCTGGGCATAAAAGGCTCAGAATTACAAAGGTTTGCAGTAGGATGTTACTTAGCAAGTACCTTCACTTTAATACCCAGCACTAAATATAGGGAACACTCGTGGTAAAGTAAGACCTTTCTCCACAGAGAAATTGCTGCTAAAAAATGTCATGGTAAACCATTTCCTAGAAAGGTATTATTTTTGCTGACTGCCTAATTGTAGTTCTTTGTGACTCGGCTCGTGGATGTTCAAATTTCTCATGCATTCACATACCTGGTATAAGACAGCCCCTGCCCTGCTTTTCCTGCAGATATTTCAGTTTAAATACAGGTGACCAGAGACCAGTGTGTCTTTATGGCCAAAAAGGCCAAGGGGATTCTGGAGTGCATTAGAAAAAACATTGCCAGAAGGTCCAGGGACATGATCCTGCCCCTGTACTCAGGCCTGATGAGGCCACATCTGGAGCACTCTGTCCAGTCCTGGGCTCTTCAGGACAAGAGAGACATGGAGCTCCTGAAGAGGGTTCAATGTACGGCAGCAAAGATGATGAAAGGAGGAAAGTCTGAGGGAGATGAGATTGTTCAGCAAGAGATGACTGAGAGGGGACCTCATCAATGTCTGACAGTGTCTGCGAGGAGGTGTCAGAGGATGGGCCAGGATCTGTTCAGTGGTGCCAAGGATGAAGACAGGAAGCGAAAGGCAGAAACTGATGCCCAGGAAGTTCCACTTGAACGAGAAGAAAAACTTTACTCTCTGTGTGACTGAGAACTGGAAGAGGTTGCTCAGAGAGGGTGTGGAGTCTCTCTCACTGGAAATATTCCAGAACTATCTGGACACAACCCTGTGCCATGTGCTTTAGGACAGCCCTACATGAGCAGAGAGGCTGGACCAGAGGACCCACAGTGGTGCCTTTCACCCTAATCCATTCTGTGATTCTGTGAGAGTAAATTCTGCAAGCTACCTACCACAAGTGTACTACCTGAATCACTTTTTCCTGAATTTTGCTTACTTAAAGGCAGATAATTATAAAAATTATGACCATTAGCTGAAGAATACTTTTCCAATCCCTTTTTGGTCCTAAAATTGTGTGATACTGTAATGAGAGGTAGATTTTGTCCTTCCTATTACTTAAATTTGGAGAAAAGTTTGAGTTGAAGAAAAATTGTCAGTTTTCTGGTTATGCATGGACAGAAGTCCTTCTCAAGGAAATTGTGCCCAAATCACCAATTCTTAGCCGTATATTTGTCATTTAGGTTTGTTGGAGCAACTTTCAATGGACGTCTATCTAGCCTGCACATTTAGTGTCCCTTCAGGGCTTTGTGTCACTACAAAGACACACCTAGATAAGTGTAAATTGGATAAATTGATCCAGCATAATATTAATAATACATCATAAATAAAACAGCGACAACAAAAAAAGAAATAGTGTGCTTACATTAAAATAAGCCTCACTTCTTTTTATTTACAAATAATCTACCACTCCTCTCTTAAACCTTAGTTACTCCCTCCTTTAATAGGAAATTCTTGGAGTTTTGTTACAGAAACATTTACAAAGTGGCAAATCGTTTATAGGCTCTAACTCCATTCCACTCAGCATAAACACAACAGGGGAGAAATCCTGGCTCTGTAGCAGTGAAGGAAGAGGATGTGAGAATTTCAGCGCCCTGCAGTCCACAGCAATTTTGCTGACTTCACTCTAACACTATTTCACACAGTAATGTTTACAAATGAAGGTAAGTCTTTTGAGTGATGATGGAAAATGAGGTAACTAAAATGTTTTAAATCACTCTGGTAAAAATTCTTGGTGATGAAAATAAGTGTTTACTTTAAAAATACATTATCAGATCCAGTTAGCAGGGGAAGTCAGTACAAAGCTACAGAGAGAGCAGAAAATATTCTGGTAGAAACAATAACTAGAAATTATAATACATTTATAAGTTAAGTATCTTTGACTATACTGATGATTTAATAGTGTACAACACAGTGGTGTTAATAATTTTTTCCCCAACAACATTTATAGTCCATATATAGAAACAGAGTAATACTTGACTGCTAACTGTGGAAGTTTGCTTGTGCATTTCTGGGTCAGCCTGGTCACTGCTGTGTTTCGCTCCTATGTTGTGTTTAGTCCTATGGACTGCCTGATCCCTTTAAGTGAAGCTTGTGAAAGAAAGGGAACAAAAATGTTCATAAATGTCTGAGTTATTTCCCTACTTTGTAAATATTTTGTGGCCAGATCATTCTGTTTTCAAAGTCTTTGAAAATTTCAGTCTGGAAAGTACTTTTCCAAGAGGCTGAGTTTTCATGATGTTCTACAAGACTAAATTACACTTTACTCTCTGACATGTTTCACCGGCCAAGACATGATTTATTTATCTTTCCTTTAAAACTATCAGTACTAAGCAAGTTTGACATATATGATTTCATCTAAGAACTGTGGGTAAGTATTTCTTCGACTGGAAGAGAGAACAATTGCAATCAGATTCTCAATCTCAACTATAGTGCTGCTGTAGTACTGCAACACTGGTGCCTGTTGTGTTGGAGTAACAAACAAAAAAACCAGCCTGAGCAGAGCCTATCTGGTTTTCCCTTTTAGTTACAGGACTACAGATGTTAATTTATTAACTTGGAAGTCAGTTCTCAACCATTTCCAGATTTCTCCTGGAGGAACCAGCAGGCAATAGTGGGCACTGGTGGAGTAAAACAGCGGTGGTGAGAGCAGTAAAATAATGTAATTTATGACCTGTCTTATGAATTAGATAGAAAAGACTTGTGCAGCCCAAAATCTTCTTGCTTCTTCACACATTTCCTTCATGTTTAAGAGGCATTGCTAGAAGTCAGGTAGCCCCCTGGGAAATAAGGCCAGCAGATAGTAGTGATTATTGTCTGTTCATTATGAATTTGACTCATTTAAGAACAGCTACACAATCTATGATACAATCAACCCCTGGAGTCATCTAGTCCCTCTCACACTTCCGATGCTCTCTGAAAGAGAAAATACAATATGAAATAAAGGACCACATTGTGAAACTTATGGTGGACAGCAGGCTAAGGGAATAATTTTCTTTTACAGCAGCATGAGAACTACAGCATGGTAAAATAATAATAAAAGTACTGTGTAATATCACAGATGCAAGCAGCATCATTTAGAGTTATGACTCTAGTTTATTTTGATATGAGAATAACGCTGTCCAGTCTTGGCTAATCTGCATTCAAACCAGGCATCCACAGAAAACACCTTCTGCTATAAGCAACTATAATTCCCTTAGCCATCTAATCTCACTATAGAAGATTTTTCTAAATAGAGAACAGCCTTGCTTAAGGCAACATTGTGTGTTTTAGGAATATTGGAGGTATTACAAAACTATGCTATTTTTCAAGAATACAAAGCACTTTTCATCTAAGCCTGAGTTTTCATAGAATCACTGAATGCTTGAAGAACATCTCCTTGTAACCAACTGCTTGAGTGGAGCTGTCCAGCCAATTCCTCATCTACTGAGTTTGGATGATGTTCAATCCATCAAATCCATATGTCTGCAGTTTAGAGACAAGGAACACATAACCCCATCACAGAAGACCTTGCTGAGGCCATGCTGGCAGTCACCAATCAGCTCCTTGGGTTCCATGTGACTTAGTATAATTTCTGGGGGGATATGCTCCATGATCTTGCAGGGCACCAAGGTTAGAGTGACTGAATTGTAGGTCCCCAGGTCTTCCTTCTTTCCCTTTTTAAAAAAGGGAGTTTTATTTCCAGTCGGTGAGAACTTCACTGGACTGCCATGACTTCTTGAAAGGGTTGGACCGTGACTGAACCATTTCATCAGCCAGTTCCCTCAGGATGCACAGATATGTCTTCACATCTCAGGGACTTGTGCAACTTCAGGTTCATTACATGTTGTCAAATCTGATCTTCTACAGCAGACACTTCTTTGTTCTCCCTGTTCCTGCTTCTGCCTTCTGTGACTTGGGAGATGTGGTTGGTAAGACCGAGGCAAAAAGAAATTGGTGAGTCTCTCAAGTTTCTCCATGGCCCAGGGAAGATCTCATATTTCCTTCTGAAGAGGAACTACATTTACTCTAGTCTCCTTTTATCACTACTATGTCTAAAGAAGATTTTATTTTTTTTCTTTTGACATTCCTGGCCACATTTAATTTTATACAAGCTTTAGCTTTCCTAACCTGATCCCTCCCTGCCTGGAAAATTTCAAGATTTGATAGAAAGCCAAAGTATTTTGAAATGCAAGTGGTTCATTTATGAACATCTAATGGATATTTTGTACAGGCAAAATCTAATTTGCAGTGGCCTTTAGGTTTTATACAGTTCTCCTGATTATTTCTTATGAAACCAACTTCCGAGATGTGGAGATTTCACGCTGAGACGTAAAAAGAATAGCCACTGATTAAGGGCACACTGCAAACAATACTTTTGCCTTATTGGTATTTTATTGCTCACCTGTGTTTATAGAGATTTTTCTGCTTTTCTTCTGAAGTAGTTTGCAAAAGGTCTTACTGTACTGCTCGTTGAGTTAATGGGCTTGCTTAATCATCATGGTTTGGAGAACAACAAAGGAAACTGCATGTGTCCCAATTTATACTGCAAATGGAACAAATGCCTTCTGTAAGTATAAAAGGATCATTTCTTTTAAAGAATAAAGCCCTTTGAAACCAATTAATAGTTGACCTACATAGTAATGCACATATCTCCATGTTTTCTCTCTTTTTTTTTCATAGAAGTGATTTTTCAGTAGCAGAATAAGAGTAAATAAACATGTGTGATCATCCACTTCTACAACAAAGATTCTGAGGTTAAATATTCAAACATTTTTTTGCACCATTTCTATAAAATTAAGTACATTTTATCTTTTTAACCTGCTACAAGAGGAGCTGAAGAAAATAGGCTGCAACAGATCTTTCCCTGCCTAACAGCTTCCTTGGTGTCTTTGTGCAGTGTACAATGGCCAGTGAAAACTTGAAAACACACAGACTGATCCTTTCATTCTAAAGAACCAAATCCCCAAAACATTTGTCTAGCTGGAAGCATTTTCAGTCTGTGATTCTTCAACACACAGGCAGGGGAGTTATATGGAGGCTCATGGGGAGCAGCATTGCACTTACACAACATTTTGTTTGTTGCAACATTCTTATATCATTACCATCCTTGCTTATAACTCCTGATGTGTGTCATTACTATTCTTGCTTGCAACTCCTGATGTGAGAAAAGAAACTTGGAAATATGAATTATGGATTTAATAAAAACATAGTATGCATACTGGGACAGAAGCAGTGTGTTAAAGGGGTAGCAACTGTGCTGGCTGGTTTGGTGGCTGCAAAATCAAGGAAACAAAACCAAAAGGGGCCTAATGCTTTATTGTACACGGACCATGGAAGAACAGTAAACAGTGAGATTTTGGCCAACAGGTGTGGTTTGTATGGATGCTTAAAAGAAAACTCTCTCAGCCTAACCCAACGTGTGAGGGTTTGTGATGATCTGACCCTGTAAACAACTGCAGCTCCTGAGTGGATCATAACAGACTGTACTCATGTTAGAAGTCCAATGTTAATCTCTTCCTGAAGGGTTTTGGTTTTTTTTAATTAGAAACGTAAATATGTGCTAAAATGTTGAAACCAGCCTTAGTACTCACATGACAAAGAAAGAAGGTTGATCAAGAAAAACAACTGTACTCTAACACCGAGATTAAAAGTCTCAAGCATAATGAGGAAAATTAAAGACTGAACGAAATACCACTCCTCAAAACACTACAGAGGAGAAAGGGTACAGAATAACAGTGTCACATTCCAGTGTTGATCAGGAACATAGACGGGAAACTGAAGGTAAAATGTTAATCAGTCATGAAGTTTGTCCAATATGAAAAGGGGAGGACATCACTTTAATTATCCTCAAAACTGAGGTTATTGCATTTACAGATGGGATTACATACTTGCCAGAACTGGCAGGTAACTGAGCCCAGTGATCCAGCCCTATATACCAGTGAGAAAAAAAGTGCTTCTGTTTTCCACCAACAGTCCTTTGATACAAAGTTTATCTCCCTCTGCCTGTTGCACCCTAATTTGGTCTGACTGAATGCTTTTGGTACTAAATCCCATCACCATTTTCACAGTATCTTTGTGCTGCTTTCAAGCATCTGTGAAATGAATGACTCAAAAATAAACCTGTTACACAGTCCAGAGATGTACAGATGAATGTAATTAAGAAGGCACCTCCATTCAGAAGGAAAAGGAAACTTATATGTTGGCATTATTGGCTGAACAACCAAATCATTATTTACGGCATTGTATGTACAGATATCAAAAATGATATGGCCCTTGTACAAGATAATCCCTAAGTATTTAAATGGGACTTTTATTTAAATGTAAAATCTGTACTCTTTGTTCTACCCATTTGTAGAGGGGTGACTACCCGCAGTATAAACCAGTGCTTTCTTCTCAGCTTCCCTCTTGTCTTGCTGATAACACTCTTTGTTCAGTAAATGGAGCCATATTTTACAATTAGACTGCAGACTTCCCTCTATTTCAAAGGGATGCACCACTGCCAGCTTTGTATTTGCATTACATCGCCTTCAAACACAATTTTTGGATCACTGCACTCTGAGCTTATTTTCACTTTGAACCACTGTCTCCTCATTTACCCTTCCTAATATTATCTGTAAATTATTCTTTTGGCATTTTGTGTTATATGAAACCATTACTCACTGTCAGTGATCTCTACCTGACTCAACTGCTTTGTCAGACATTTACTGCTCTGTCTCTATAGGACTGTCTTCTGCACTGGGTTATTTTTAAAATTAATAATAGTATTTTCCATTGATATATCAACTATAGGATGCCTACACATGACTTCATCTGTATCTACTGCAGAGGTAAAATGCAATAGTTATTACACAGACTATAGAAATGTTTTTTAATAGTTCATGGCATCTGTTTTGAACCTGCAGACTGTGTGCTGCTTTTGAGACCCTCACAAAAGTTAACTGAGAAAATCTAGCACATTTTCTAGCGGATATTCCCTACAGAGATGTGTATATCAACAGTGATGTTTTCTCAGGGGTCCATAAAACTATCCAGCACCACTGGTTTAACATGAAAAGTTAAAAGGAAAGAGTCATCAAGTAGTAACTGGAGGAAAGTGCTTATGTACCCAAAGGAAATTAAATAAAATTTCAGAGAATACTTAACCTGCTCTGTGAGGAAGCAGTAAGGGATCTCCGAAGGCTGAACTGTTCTAAAAATTTCCTTAATTTTCTTTCAGAAGACTGTGCCACCAGTAGAAATATACCCTTCATAATACCCTTCTTTGCCATCTGGAATTCCTGTATGCCAAGACAAAGTCATTTTGGGTTATCTCCCTAAAATTTCTTCCAAAAGTAGGATTAGCTGAAAAGTTATTTGAAAGACAACAGACAGAAGTTTTTACACTCTTGTCCTGTGTAATAGCTGGTTTATAATTATAGTTTATGCCACATAAACCATTGAAACATATGTGTAAAACATTAACTGCGGCAAGTTTAATTCTGCAAGTTCCTACCTCCTTCTAAACTGATAACCCACGTCACATATTCCCCACTCTTCCATTCTGAGATGGGTAATGGGAAAGCTGGCAAATGATAGGATAGACACGGAAATTCTTCATCCAAGACAGTCCAGGACCTTACCCACACAACTGGTGTTACTTATTTTAGATTCACCATTCCAGTGGGAAGGAGCACAACACAATGTTTATTTGATTTTGGAAATATGACCTCCTTTATACAGCTTCTCATTTCCCTTCTGTTTTCAAGCCTAGCAAGACACAGAAAATATGTCTTTCCAGCAGCAAGTGACAAAAAAGAAGTATATAGTACCTATGTTCAAACTATTAGTGGTCTTGTAACTTGGCCTTCTTCAAAATCACTCAGCAGACAGAGTTGCTGCTGAATACATCAAATCTGGTGCATTTTAATAAAAAACACCAAGGCCTTCAAGTGCAGATGGGATATTTTGATGCATGTTTTCTGAAAAATGTGAGGGACTTTAAAATCTCAGAGGGAAAAATCAGCATGATGTGTTGTGGCCGTTGCTATGGTAACTATACTTTTTGCTTTTATTCAATAACAGTGTGAACTAGCTCTTAAGCCTGTGCAGCAACATGACCTACTGAAGACTAAATTACTAGGGTTCTACATATACACGCTTTCTTTTTCGTTACATTTCGCCCAAGAATAAATGGATTTTAGCATAAAAGTAAAGATTCTGACCAGCTGGAGTCTTTGCACTACTTGTTGTGCCTCTCACTTTGTAGTTCATAAAAATAAGAGGCAGGCAGTTATGGAAAAGTAGGGGGGGTCTTCACCAATCTAAAATTTTCATCTTTTTTTTTTAAACAGGAGGGAAAGCTTGATTTTACAGCATAGCAAAATCCCCTTGCATTCAGCTGTGTTGTTCTTCAAGACTTAAAAGAAAGATTTTTTTTCTCAAATGTTGACTAGCAAAAAATGTTTTTATTAAGATATTATTTGTCTCACAGTAACACATAAAATCTCCACTCAGTATTGGCTTCATTGAAGACTGGGCACACATAAAGAAAAGAAGAGCATTTAAGAAAAGCCTGCATTGCATAACTTGGAGACTTTTTTTATCTGCTTATCTTTCAGAACCCAGAGGAAGGAAGGAGAATGGTAGTGCAGCAACCTAGATACAGGTATTCACATAAACATAAAACTTAAAAACTTAAATATCTTTTGTATGCTATGTAAAAGGATAAGTAGCTCAAGATTTATCAGCAAGGACTTTCCAGGAATTCCAAGAACTTTGTTTCCATTTCTCTAGCACAGTTTTGAGAGGATAAATGAGTACAGATGGGTAATCAAATCTCTGTCTGGGGGAGGAATTAAGCAGGAAGCAGCTTCTGATGCTGACATGGTTAGTGAGACATGTTTGAATCCCAAATTCCTGTAATATGTATTTTCATCCCAGAGCTGATGGAAAAAAAGTCCACTCAGAAGAGGTTTTTATTTCCTGCCTGCAAGGAATGGTTATTCCTTGAGCTTTACCTTCTCTCACACTTCTGAAACATTTGATGTGCATCTGTTGAGCTGCTCCAGTCAAGCCAGGACTACAGCCAATTTTCCCACATAGATCATGATCATAACACAGAATCTTGTTTTACTGAACATTACCTATGAGGATACCATCAAGAACTCAGTTGACCAAAATGGTTCTAACATTCAAATCCTCCTCAGACATCAGTGTTCCAGTTGTCTAGTAGATTTCTAAATACTTTTAAGGGTCTTGCTCAAAATGGCTTCTAAAAGAAAATATCCAGAAAGCGTGTACTGAAGGAAGAGCAGACATTCAATTTAGAAAAGAGCATAGAATCATCTTGGTTACATGTAGATTTCCCAACTAGAAAATCATAGCCCTTCAAGGGCAATTTGAACATGGATGTATGTATAGGTACTGTCATAGTAATTTGCATTACTGCACATCCTTCTCTTTAATCAATTGCACTGTGTTCTGCATTAGGGAAATACATTTTTCCTTGCTGTCTTCCAATATTTCCTTAATTTAAGGCTCTCATTTTTTCTGCTCCCTGTTATTTGAATTCAGACCCAATGTTTGGAGTAGCAGGGTCCTGTAGCTGGTTTGTACAGGAGGCACAGTCAAGAAGGAAGGTGTAAAATGTAAATCTGTGTCCCAGTGGTTTGCCTACATTGATCCAACAGCTTAAATGATGATTTGTTAGAGGCAGAATGTTTTACATAAACTATTTCCCCTCCTCAGAACACCATTATAGTTTCCCCTCTCTCTATTTTCCACATGCCACTTTCAGCATGGCAGAATCTGAACACCTTCCCATAGTGCACGAGAGAAAATGAGCAACATCTGTCGCAGGTGGTTTGCTCTTTATCTCATCTTCTCCCCAGAGAGAGAGCTCTGTGTGTAGTGGATAGGAATATAAATAATAGATTATTACTCACTTAGTCAAACCAGGGGAAAAAGAAAAAAAAAAAAAAAGAAAGAAAGGTTTTATAGAGACTGAACTGTGTTTTGTTGCTTTTCCTAAGTGAATTGTTAAAAGGAAAGTCAGTGGCATATGAAACTTTCTATTCAGCTTCAGGTGAAACATTTTGGTTTTGAGGAACAGACAAAAGAAATGGGAAATGAAAGGTTAGATTCATAAAACTTTGTGGAGAAGATGCTGGCAAAGCAAAAACCTACTCATGCTTAACAACTTAATGATTATAATAGCCCAGAACATGACATCCTCAAGTCACTGCACATCTGGGTTCCAGATGATGCTCATTCACTAATTCACAGTTTAGGGTAAAATGGAGCAATTCTAATGGGAGAAAGTGAAAGGTCTTCTCCTTGGAGTTTATGGCATTTTCTTAAGACAGGATATCCTTTTTCTTGTGATTTTACAAGGAATGGCTATTTTGCTTTCCATCCAAAATACTGAGTAATGCATTAAAAATTTCAAGATGATGAGGATCACAGTTATTCTGTGCATATTTCATGTTGTTCTAGAATTCATATTTAGAAGGAATTATTATGGTTTTAGGTAAATCCTATTTATCTCCTACCTTTTGGCTTATACTTCAAGACTACTTGCATTTTTTTTTTAAAGCATTTCCTTACTATTATATAGTAACTTATACTCTTTTTCAAGTTGTATTGTTACATCATGGTTAATATTATTTCTCAGGTTTTAAATCAAAGAATCTCCTCACAGGGTGAATTCTTCCTAGGATGGATTTTAATGCCAGAGAGGATCAGGGATGATATAATTAGCACACCCTGGTATTCCCATAAGCTGCACTGATTTACACCTCCAGCCAAGTGACACTCTGAAGTGCAGGAAATTGCTCCTTACTATCAAAACCAAGTAGTTCTCTGGGCAGTGGAGCTAATGAGAGCTTCTTTCTGATGAACTGCCCTGTACCTTTTCTTTATTTCTTCTTTGACTCCAACACCACCATCTCCAACTCTGCCCTGAATCCCTTGGATATCTTCATGAGCAGCAGGCCAAAGTCAGCCTGAGAGGAAGGCTAAGGATGGTTGGGAGCTCTTCATGTGCTCATTGCTGTGGCCAAACAGAATATTTACCAGCTGAGCCCTTTCTGTTTTTTCTTTACTAAACTGAACATTTGTCTTCTACTTGATTGTTGAGGTTTACACACATTTAATTCCCTTTTAAATAATGGTGTCTCTGTCAAATTTTGGTTGAAAGCAACCAGTGTGCTCAAAGCTTGTTGGGGTGAGGCAACCTAACAGATGGATAAATTCAATTGAATTGTTTATTCTTGCATTAAAAAGTAGTCTATAAAAGGAAATTATTTCAACTAAACCACTTCCAAGCTAATATACATTTAAAAAATAAACATCAGGATATCAGGTTCATATTTGTGGCACTGGAGGTTATAATTTTTGGGGTTTTATGTTTGAAACATTAATGTCACTTGAGCACTCAAAAAACTTTATTAAACTCAGCTTTCATTCTGGCTAGTTTAAAATGACAGATATGAAACTACACCATCTTGATATAGTGGAATTAAAAAACAAACACCATCACAATGTGCTTCCTAGTACTGATGTTCAGTGTTCAGTTCTGGTCACTTCCTCTCTGACCCTGAACAAGTCATGAGAAGATCTGAAGCAGGTTGACATTCTGTCAAAAAAAGATTTTAAAAGAGTGAAAAAGTAAAAAGAGAAGGTTTTTTTTACTTTGCTAAGAACAAGAATACTTATTTACCAATAAAATATCTGTGTTGCAATCATTAATAATATAGAGATTCTTGCTCTTCTGACTAGGATGTCTGGAAAGAGAAGGGGTGATGCAAGATGTATTCTAAGCACGTCAAACAAAACTCCTTCTCTCTCCCTGTCTTCCTTGGGGTTCACAACTGCATTGCCTCAAAAAGTGGGGAGCTGATTTTATTATTTTTTTCTAATTTTTTTCCCTATGATTAGTGCATATTTTTCATGGCAGAGAGACTGTTACTCTAAAACTATAATATCACCAAAAAAATTGACAAAGTAGAATTTTCCTAAAATATTTTTAAATTCTTAGCCTCCTGTGTATTCCCCCCATAGAGTCATTGTTATTACACACTGAGTTCTAGGACATAGAATCAAGGATTTTATTCACTGTGGATAACAGAGAGGTTTCTGTGGTTAATAAATCTTATTTTAGAACACTGAACTCCCTAAATCTTTGTGGGTCCAGCATTTGGATATGTCCTTGGCTGCTCTTGGATCAACACCTTTGAACTGCAGTGGTAAACTAAGTATAAATGACACTTCCATACTCATGAATACAAGCATTCTCAAGTGTATCTTTTTTTTTTTCCCATTTACATTCTGATTACAGAAGAAACATAATTTCCAGTGTTAACATCAAATATCCTCAAGCAATATAAATCTTAATTACTGTATGCTAGAAGTAGTACTAAAAAACACACAAGGCCCTTTACAAGGACCAAGTGTGTCCCTATGTACACGTAAAGAATTTCATCAATTCCTTTCCTGCGGTTAACAAGACCTGAATCTGTTTAATGGTGAGTAATCTCTAGGAAGCTATATAAAGTGGACAATTATTCAGAACTCTTCTTTTAACGGTGTTTTTCCTGAAAACATCCACACTGGATCTGACTTCTAGTGAACTAACGATCTGTGAGTGACACTCGTCATTTAAAATTATTCATAGAACAACTTAGGCTGAAGTAGTGAGTCTGGATGATCCCGGATGCTGGGAAGTCAGGTGCAGAGATGCTTCAAAACTGTTCTGCAGAAATCCATCACCAGCTCATTTATGCAGGAGAAAGCTTTAAGGGAAAGACACTTGAAATGTTTTAATCAGAGTTCGTGTTTCTGCAGGCAGAGCAGGCAGATAAAATGGCACTGGAAATGAGAGTTACCTCTCCTCATCCTAACAGCAAAAGTGGCTAAAACATCGCTTGGCTTAACTCAACTTCCTCGAGCTCACCAACTAGAAATAAATGATAAAATGAGAGTTTCAAATTCCCTTCTAATTGTTTTGCATTTCTTACAGTTGGGAGAGCAATATTTGCATCTTCCTGGATTTTCAGGCAGTATGACAGGAAAGTAACAGCAGAAGGCCAAACAGTCAAAACAGTATATATATACATATGTATATATATATAATGTTTCTAATATTTATTTTTATTATTTTTTAATTTTACATTGATCTAAAGAAGAAGTGAGCAGTAATATTTTTGTCTGCACTTAACCTCTTTGGGCCAATAGTATCTGGTTGCAAGGAATGACAAACTCTGTTTTATTTTAAGTAACTTCTGTGCAGTCCAATGGATGTTGATTAATCACCATAAACGATTTGTTCTGAGTGTTTTTCAAAACCTTGAAAAGAAATAAAGTTCATAAGAATTTTCGTAAGAATTCATAAGAATTTTTAGCCATTTTAACCTTTATTGGCAGCAGACAGAACATGCTTCTCTGCTCCAGAGCTTTTCAACACCTCACTTAAAATAACAAATTGTCCTTCTCTGCTCTGGGATAGCCCAACTCAATATAGGGATAAATTGCTCCTTACAACCTGGGGATGTTTCTTTTGTCTCTTTGGCCTAATCCACTAACAATCCTGTCATGATTATTCACTGAAGAAAATGTCACAGCTAATGTACTGTAAGACCATGATTTTAATTCAAAATCACTGTACAGACACTTTTTCTTTACTAAAGGCTATGTATCCATACACATAAAGTCTTTATCTACACACATAAAAACATGAGTTCATCGAAGTTGCTTGGGTACTTACNCCTTGGCTGCTCTTGGATCAACACCTTTGAACTGCAGTGCTAAACTAAGTATAAATGACACTTCCATACTCATGAATACAAGCATTCTCAAGTGTATCTTTTTTTTTTTCCCATTTACATTCTGATTACAGAAGAAACATAATTTCCAGTGTTAACATCAAATATCCTCAAGCAATATAAATCTTAATTACTGTATGCTAGAAGTAGTACTAAAAAACACACAAGGCCCTTTACAAGGACCAAGTGTGTCCCTATGTACACGTAAAGAATTTCATCAATTCCTTTCCTGCGGTTAACAAGACCTAAATCTGTTTAATGGTGAGTAATCTCTAGGAAGCTATATAAAGTGGATAATTATTCAGAACTCTTCTTTTAACGGTGTTTTTCCTGAAAACATCCACACTGGATCTGACTTCTATGAACTAACGATCTGTGAGTGACACTCGTCATTTAAAATTATTCATAGAACAACTTAGGCTGAAGTAGTGAGTCTGGATGATCCCGGATGCTGGGAAGTCAGGTGCAGAGATGCTTCAAAACTGTTCTGCAGAAATCCATCACCAGCTCATTTATGCAGGAGAAAGCTTTAAGGGAAAGACACTTGAAATGTTTTAATCAGAGTTCGTGTTTCTGCAGGCAGAGCAGGCAGATAAAATGGCACTGGAAATGAGAGTTACCTCTCCTCATCCTAACAGCAAAAGTGGCTAAAACATCGCTTGGCTTAACTCAACTTCCTCGAGCTCACCAACTAGAAATAAATGATAAAATGAGAGTTTCAAATTCCCTTCTAATTGTTTTGCATTTCTTACAGTTGGGAGAGCAATATTTGCATCTTCCTGGATTTTCAGGCAGTATGACAGGAAAGTAACAGCAGAAGGCCAAACAGTCAAAACAGTATATATATACATATGTATATATATATAATGTTTCTAATATTTATTTTTATTATTTTTTAATTTTACATTGATCTAAAGAAGAAGTGAGCAGTAATATTTTTGTCTGCACTTAACCTCTTTGGGCCAATAGTATCTGGTTGCAAGGAATGACAAACTCTGTTTTATTTTAAGTAACTTCTGTGCAGTCCAATGGATGTTGATTAATCACCATAAACGATTTGTTCTGAGTGTTTTTCAAAACCTTGAAAAGAAATAAAGTTCATAAGAATTTTCGTAAGAATTCATAAGAATTTTTAGCCATTTTAACCTTTATTGGCAGCAGACAGAACATGCTTCTCTGCTCCAGAGCTTTTCAACACCTCACTTAAAATAACAAATTTTCCTTCTCTGCTCTGGGATAGCCCAACTCAATATAGGGATAAATTGCTCCTTACAACCTGGGGATGTTTCTTTTGTCTCTTTGGCCTAATCCACTAACAATCCTGTCATGATTATTCACTGAAGAAAATGTCACAGCTAATGTACTGTAAGACCATGATTTTAATTCAAAATCACTGTACAGACACTTTTTCTTTACTAAAGGCTATGTATCCATACACATAAAGTCTTTATCTACACACATAAAAACATGAGTTCATCGAAGTTGCTTGGGTACTTACAGAAGAATGTCTTTTCAGGATGAAATACTCAGAAATATGTTAAATTCTTCCAAATTCCTCCTCCAACGCAACAATGTATCCCTGTCACATGGACAACCGTGGTGGGGCTCCAAGAAAAAACACAGTTTTTCAGAGACAAAGATATGGTATCAAGACATCTAGACTGTGCTCATTTAATGAAAACTAGATTTTATATTTTATTTATTTATTTTGAATTTCTAATTGTTTTAGTGCATCAGCATCATTACATCGCTATCAGAAGGCAGTCAAAATCAGCAGTGGCTAATACTTCAGGAAATTTTGAGATTTTGGGAGTAAAATTAATGAAAACGAATGGGGCAAAATTTCTGAATTTTTTTCTTTTTTAGGTTTTGTCTCTCTCTATTTGAAATTTGGAACTCGAGAAGCTAAATTTAGGTTTCTATATTAAAAATCTCAACTAAGCAGACAGATTTAAAAGAGATCTTTAATTTTTTTCCCCCTGTTCTCAGCTCCCACCAGTCTGAGGGGGAGTTGCCTGCTTAGCAATTCTCAGGGTCAAGTGCTAAGACAAGAAGGTTTCCATTTTGTGAGCAAGCTTAATACCCTGGTAATCGTGTGCGTTGGGTCCATCTATCCTGCCCACAAGAGATACGAGCCTGCAGAAATCTCTGTCTTTAGTGTTTCCTGCAGTGGCTCGTAGGCTAATCCTTAATGGCTTGTAATTTAATACCTGCTCTGCCGGGGGATTTGATGGCCATTACAGCAGCTCTTTGGTTGGTTGCCCTGTGGCTCAGCCTGAGCTTTGCACAGCTTGGCAGCTCCATCCCTGCCCGGGAGAGAACCAACCTCTGCCTCGCCGTGGTCAGGCCTGAGGTAACTCAATCACGGAGTGAAACAGGCCGGTGCACCAGGCTGGATAACCATATGGCTGGGTTTGTATCTCAGCAAGGGGAATCACAATTTCCTCTGTATCATTTCCACCAGAAGATATAATAAATTGGCTTGGGATTCCTCACCTTGAGAAAGCAATCCAAGCTCTCACTTTGTGAGGAAGTGCAAAACTAAGCAAAACTGCAGCTCTGTTTCATTACCAACATTTTGCTCAGCTCTAATATTAAAACATTTCCTTTCTACTTTTATCTTTCAGTTGTCACCTTCCCTAGCACGGCACCATTTTCTTTCATCAGGGCTTTAGAAACAGTGCCAATTTGTTTCCACCTCCTCTCTGTACAGCTGTGATCTTTAATCCCCGGTATCAATCTCTTTTTCTGTGGTTCCTGCCTCACTCTGTAACCCTTGAAACCTTGGAACAAATGAGTCTATTTTTGTCTCTGGAGATTTGATGGCAGATAACACAGTTATTAGAGACATCTTTTTCTTGCTCTGATAATGATGATCTGCCTTCAGTAATTTTTCCATGCCTAAACTGCCAGCGTGGCTGGAGAGACACACTGACATGTTTTTCCTGGGTGTTTAGATTGCTACTTCCCCCTTCTCCCCCTCAATTCTTTTTTTTTTTTCTTTCCCCTTCTTCTCTCTGATATATTTATTTATTTCAATTTTTGTTCCATCCAATCCCCTGGTATGACTTATCCATTCATGTGTAATTTAGAGCTGTCAACATTTACACTAGGCTGCTCAAATTTATTGCTGACCACTGATACGGCTATAATTTCATTTTCGTCAAATACTTTAAGCTCTCCCACTTTCCCACAGTGTATTTCTTATGCCAGTGCCCCAGGAAAGAAATCCCCACTGCAGCATTTGTGCAGCTTTCCTGGAATGTGGCACAGAGATAGAGAATGAGTTTGGACACACTGGGAATGACCTGTTATCATTTTCTCTCTCACAGGATCACAGCTGAGTACGAGCTGAGGAAAGAGAAGGTATCTCAGGTAATGACAACCCCAAAATTTATAATGCCAGAGGATGAAAGCCACGTTTGTAAAGCCCCACAGGCAACTCATGCAATCTGAGGGACATGAGGTATGAGATGTGATGTATGGAATACATGTGATCCATGAGATCCAAGTGCAAAGCTTCATTTAACACTCAAACTTCAGAACCATGAATTATCTTCAGCTTCTGAGGCTGAGCTTTGGCTTGCACTCCCTTGCCCACTGATGATGGGGGTTTTACTATGAAAAGATAAAAGAAAAACAACTCCAGAAAATAAGAACTCTTGTTTGATGTAGTTTCCAATACCAGGCTACCAAAACCCTGCCATGTTTCTAATCAAGTTGACTGCTTGAATACATTTTTCAGAACTCTGCTTGATTTTGGTTTTTTTAAATTTTTTTTCTGTACATTTTCACAATCTTTTGTAAAGCTAAATCTGCTTGGTTGAAAAGAAAAACAACTCTTGAAGAGCACTTCTTTTCTGAACATCATGTTCTCAGTTTTCACTACAAATATGGTTAATTTGAGGTTCACTTTGTACTTTGAAAAAGTAACATTGTTTAGGATCAAATCCTTTAATACCTTTTATTTCTAAGTGTGTAAAATGAGCACTCACTGGAACAAGAACTTAATGAAAAGTTAGNTAACTCTTGCAACAGTGATTCTTCACTCAACATTTGGCTGGGAGTGGAATTTTAATTTCCTAATCAGCTGAAGTGAGCCGTGTTGTTCAGCCTTCATTTTATCCATCTCAGGAATTTAGTGGGTTAAGACCATTTGTGTCTCAGTGGGATGCACAGCTCCTGACTCACATCTTGCAACACCACAGTTGGATTACTGCCACTTTATATTTGCAGCTTTCCTTGACCACGCATTGTGTAAGTCCCTGGTTTGCACAAAATTCAGCATCTCGATTGGCCACTTGCATATATCGGCTGCTCACACGGAGGTGGAGGATGCTGCACAGGCTTCCTGTCAAATGTATAATTTCTTTTACAGTACTTGTATACTCTTCACATCTTGTTTTCATCTCCACTTACCTCCCTGAACAGCTGATCAGTCACTGTCCTTGTAACTGAGATTTGTACCTGCCCTTTCTTAAAGATTTGATTTTTTTTTAAATAAGCTTCTTCCCATCAGAGCTATGAGAAACTTAATTTTTTTGAGCTTTTTTGGTGGTTTATTTTGGACTCCTCATCTTGACTTCTCTAGCAGAATTTCTGTTTAATTGTAATGTAGTTTAAGTGTATAATGCCATGTGTTGCTTCTGCATGAAGTGTGCTATATAAATGTAAATCAGCTAATTAATTCATAACAACAAGTATTATAGCAACACATTGACTGTCATGCTCTGCAGTTTTCCAGTTGAACACTGTGTATATGCTTTGTTAGTAGAGGAATTGCAAGCAGGAGGGTTAATAATTTTAAATCTAAGTAGTCTTGGCTGTTTATAGAGTGAATACAATTGTCTGTCTGGAGCCTGCACAGATTAAGAGGCCAAAGTTTCTATTCTCAGCCTTAGTTCACGGAACCATAGAATGGTTTGGGTTGAAAGAGACTTTAAAGATCATCTCTTTGCAACCCCCCTGCCATGGGCAGGGACAAAGTTGATGACATTCTGTGCAAGTGTGGGAGAAATCACCTATTTGGATGCTTTCAAACATCACCTGTTTGTGAAATGTGGAAAACTACTCCTTTTCTTCTCTGAAAGGTACCCAGAGAGACCTTTGGATAAATTGACTTTTGGAAGTGGAAATACTGAACCTGATCTAAATTCTCAATAAATCACTCTGAATTCAGCTTTATCATTCTTTGTAACAGAATGTTACAAAAACTGACAAAATTACACTAAAATTACTCCTCTATTTCTCAGCTGTTTCTAAATCCAGTTTATCTACAAGATCTAAAATTCTCTGGAGTTGCAGCAAGCTTTACGTAAGCCATTATCTGAGAGATACAATACATGCTCCCTTCCAAGACAGGCTGCATGCTGATAGCTAGCAGCATGGATTACCAATCTTTCTCTTTGCTGAGAAATGCAAAATTTTTATTTAAAAACATTTAAGTTTAAGCTACTCACTTTAAAGGCAAAAGATTCCTCTGAGTAAATGTAATTCCTTTCATATGCTTCCAGTGTACCAAGAAATCCATGGGAATGCTCCCGTGTGTGCACTGAGAATCGTAGAACCAGAATGGTTTAAGTTGGAAGGGACCTTAAAGTCCATCCAGTTCCAACCCCTGCCATGGGCAGGGAAACCTTCTGCTATCCCAGGTTGCTCCAAGCCCCATCCAACCCAGTCTCGGACACTTCCAAGGATGGAGCAGCCACAGCTTCTCTGGGCAACCTGTGCCAGACACTCACCACCCTCACAGTGAAGAATTTCATCTTAATATCCCATCTAAACCTACTCTCTTTAGTTTGAAGCCATTTCCCCTTGTCTTGTCACTTTGTACTCTTGTACAGTCCATCTCCATCTTTCCTGTTAGGCTCCCTTCAGGCACTGGAAGACCGCAATTAGGTCACCCCAAAGCTTCTCCTCTCCCGGCTGACCATTCCCAATTCTCTCAGCGTTTCCTCATAGCAGAGGTGCTCCATCCCTCTGATCATCTTAGTGACTTCCTCTGGATTTGCTCTAACAGGTCTCTGTCCTTCCTGTGCTGGGGACCCACAGGACCATAGGTGGGGTCTTAGCAAAGCGTTATTGAGGGTTTAAGTCTGACTGCTCTGAGAAGGGCTTCACAGCAGGAGTTTGGCCACTGTCAGAACAGTTCCCTAAAGAGAATTCACAAGTGAGAAACAATTTCTCTTCAACTTCTCAATGGAGAATGTTGGTTAGTTCTTGAAAAAGAGAACAACTGAAGACTTTAATACCTTGATGATACTCAGGTTTTAGAGCACTTACAAGGAAAAAATGTGCAGACAATTTACACAATATAAAATAAAACCTCCAAAACATTATTCTTTTAGAAAATGTGGGTGGAAATATTACCCCTGATTTGTATACACTACATCAGGTTGTCTGATACAGAAGCAGAATAGTTGGTGCTCAAACATTTTGTCTAATGCAGGGACAGCTACAGCTTTGTGTAGCAATTTCTCAAGGTTTCCTCTCTCCATTTCACATCTCTGAGCAATTATGCAAAGGCTGAGACAAAAAACTCCCTTCCCTAAAACAGTGAGTATAACCTGAGTGCAGAAACATCCTTCCTGTCTGTAGCTGAATGCTGCAGCTGAGTGATGCATGTTGGCCCTTGCACAGCTGCCAAGTCAGATTTGTCCTGTATCAGCTTCTCACAAACAGCGCTGAGCAACCACAGTGGATTAAGGTACACGAGGGGATCTAGAGGAAAACATCTGAGAGACAAAAGCAGCATTTTCACTTGGAGTTGTTTCTGTTATTTTTCCTCTCTTTCACCAATAAAATATGTCTTTAACTGAGCATTATCTCTTGCAATTCTTTCTAAATAATATCAGGAGTGACACACAGCCCCCCCAGATGGTTTATTCTCCACCAGTATTCAGAAACTCATCAGAAAAAATCCTTCTCTTTATGCTATCAAAGCCTTCCTCAATTTATCAAAGTTATTAATAACCACTCTCCAGTGTAACTTCAAAATGAGTGACTTTTTAATATGATTATACTTTCAGAGTCTAACAGTTGATTAAATGCTTCTTGTATGTGCAAATGTGCTATGTATTCACACACAAAAATCCATATTAATGCCTGTTATACAGAGAACACACACAGCAAATGCACAGCTATGTATGGTTTTCTGTGTCTCGCTGTTTCCGTACACCTTTATAAACCAAAAGCAAATACTTCCTTCTTAGACACAGACACTTAATGCAGCTATGAGGAAAGAAAAGGAAAGATCCTAAAAGGCTCAGTTATGGAGAAAATTTCCAAGTAAAAGACTGAAAAAGACTGAAGAATATAATGTCGAAGTAGCTGTGTAATTATGCAAACCATCATATTTCTTTCTACTCTTTTGTTCCACACTTAAATTAAATATATGAATGGTGTAAAAAAACCCAAAAATTTCTGAAGGCAGTTACAGACTTCAGATTGCTAAAAACATTATCTTAATTATCTGAATATTACACTCAGAAGAAAATCATTCACTTTTTCTTTATGAGAATTGTCAATGCCAAAAATACTTCATTCCAGAAAACTGGATTTAAGGAAAAATATTCAAAACAACACATAGTTAAGTCATGAATAGTTTGCTTTGGATTTGTTGTTTTTAAGCACCTGCAAATTAAATTATCCAGAGGTAGGAGAACTTTGCTTGCAACATCTGTGAATCTCTGGAAAAAGAAGATTGACCCCTTTGGCCCTTTTTTAACAACGAGACCTTGTGCTTAGGACAGGACTTAATTTGGAGCAAGAAAACAGCAATCTATGTCCTGAAACCGAGGAGTTATCCATTCACAAAAACTACGAGGAGATAAGAAAAAATAGCTGCACCTAATCACAGAACTTGGTATTAAATATTGAAGTGAACAGACAAAGGAAAGGCTTTTTAATCAGTATACCTGATGAATGATAACCCTGCAAAACATGTTTTGGACAAGGGCAAATAATGCAAAAATTAGGAAATCACAATCTGATGGTAGACATAAAAGTTTAAACAAGCCAAAAAAATCCCCTCTTTGTGAATTCTTAATCTTTAAATATAAGAAAATTTGTGTTAAGGTGAGATTTGGCCAGGGGAAGACCATGGGCATTTTTTTGGCTCTACCACTTGCAGTTTGGCTTAAGATGTATTATCTAATGTCACTCTTCCACATGTGTGAAAGATGGTGGAAATATTCCTCTCCACTTGTCTTCTTTATTTATTTCATACATTGAAAACATTTCTTAATTCTTTTCGTATCTAAGGTAGATTAAAAAAGTCTCCTCCTGTATGTTTGCACAGCTTCTGACACACCTGAAATCCAGTTTCAAGAAGTAACTTCTCAGTATTTCTACAAACCTGGATGCAATGAGATTCTTGGTCTTAAAGGATTCAGAGATTAGTAAACAAGAACAACAACAAAAATAAGCCTGAGGCTATGAAGATTTTGGCCTCCTCTACTAAGTGAGATTAATCTTAGAGATCGCTCATCCCATATATTAAAGACAGTGTTTGTTTTTAAAACAATACTGAATGAAGCATTTGGGAGTGAAATTCAAACCACTTATTTTCCAAGCTTCTGTTATGGAACGTGACCTTCTACAGGGTCAGATGAGGCAGGAGGAGTGTGAAAATATGAGAGGGTCATGGCAAAACCCAACAAACTCATCAAACTACAGGATCACAGCCCTAGAGCAGGGGAACAGCTCCGGATGCAGTTTAACAGATGTGCTGTTATTAGCAGTGGGGCTGCTGTCTAGAAATTGTAATGACTGACTAAAAACATATAAACTGAATTTAAAAGTTTCATGAGTTGCCTCTTGAGAAAGCAGATTTAGCTAATAAATTGATAGACTGAGGCGTGTCCTATTCAGCTGTTTCCTACGAGGAAGGCTCTCCTGGTTTCTGATTCCTTTTTACAGCCTTGCCATGTCACTTCAGACTGAAATGCCAAAAGTTGCCTATAATTTGGAGTAGCTACACAATGCTACATAAATTCTGAGACACCCAAGACCTTATTTTAGCTGTGGTGAGAACTCAAAACTGAAAATGACCTCCCAGAACTTTAGTTTTGACCTGTCTTTCAGGGGGCCACTACATCTTTATTTCCACAACAGTTCTACGGGTTAGCTGAAATTTCAAAACGTTATCCTAATGATAAGTATGCATGATAGCAATGAGAAATACATTTTCTCCAGATTTTAATTTAGAAAAAAAGTCTACATAAAAAAAGATGATAACATAGTTTGTGGTACAAGGAGATTTGTGTTCACTGGCAGGCAATACTTGATTTATTCATTAATGGGGAAAAATTACAACACAACATACACTGTATGAAATTAAGATAGGATCCTAAACAACTTTTTCCTTTAATATTTCTATCTTTTCTGTGTCTGTGTGTGTCATAGAAAAACATGTGTTATTTACCCAATGGACCAGAGCATTTTCTCTGAAAAAGATGAGCTTGTAATGGAAATGCTGACACAACCTCAACTATAACAGCATGAACAAAGACACTTTAATAACATTTTTATTGCTGTAACATCTTTTAAAAATGAAACACCTGGGACTTGTGCTTAAAAAAATAAAAACAAGAGCAGAATTGTAAGTTCTGCCCTCTTCATATGAGAGGAAATTAACACAAGTCAAAGACTGGGATGTTAACTTACCCTACAAACATTTAAGATCATTCAAAGAAAAAATAATTAATAGATATATTCATGTATTTCCCTGAAAATATATTGCTATATGAGCTAACATTTAGAAATGTCTAGCTTTTACAGAGCTGTTATAACTTCACAGATATAAAAGTCACCGTGACAACAGTAGAGTTTACTCTACAGTACAATTTAACTTGGAAATTACAAAACAAGAGTGATGAGGATTTTGTGACGCACTAAAGATGATATTCAGGGACATATTGCTACATATCTTAAGAATATTGTGTTACTACTAAAACTATAAGTTATAGCATCTTTATAGGGACCATGTTGCACTGTGTGTGAAGAGTGTTTCTAGGAATTGGTTCAAGTATCACTTGGATCTCCTTCCTGGAAAATCTCAGCTTTTGGGATTATAGATGGAGAAGATGAAGAAAACAGAACTCAGGTACCAGAAGGTCAGAAAGGATTCTGTAGGATTATAGTGTGCAGGATTCCTGTACCTTGGGGGTTGCACTTCTAAACAAATTATCAGAGTGTTGTTGAGAGGGACAAAATTGAACAAGTCATGTTAAATAATGTTATACTCAGAAGTTCAACAAACATCCAAGCTCAAGTCTCCAAGCTCTAACATAAATGTTGGCAGGGCCCACCTAAGAGGTTCTCTGAGTCTTGGACTTTACAGTTAAGATTTATTACAGACTGCCTCTTACGCTGACATTGTCCAAAAGATGAGGGATGATATGAGAAAGAGCAACCAAACTGTAGTGGTTTTTAAAGATTTCACATCTATAAGCTCAGTGAAGACTTCAGGAAGCTTGAGGTTGCTCAGCTCTTGGAAAACCCTAGAACTGGAGCAGCCCTTGGTGCTAAAAGATACTTACAAAATGACAAAGTCATCAGTGACAGGACAGGGGAAAATGGTTTCAAACTGAATGAGGGTAGGTTTAGATTAGATATTAAGAAGAAATTCTTGACTGTGAGGGTGGTGAGGCCCTGGCACAAGCAGCCCAGAGAACCTCTGGATGTCCCATCACTGGAACTGACCAAGGACAGGCTGGGTCTCTGAGCAACATGGTCTGGTGGAAAATGTCCCTGCCCTTAACAGGGGAGTTGGAACTGGATGGTCGTAAAGGTCCCTTCCAGCCAAACCCATTCTATCAGTCTGGGATTCTTCTGTATCTTGAAGTTTCTCAATTTAACAGCAAGTGAATTTGACACCTGGAGAAGATTCGTTTGGAAACCCCTGTTGTTATAAGGGCCTGTTTTCACCTCATCTAAATTTAGTTGTGCAATAGTCAATTAGTTCAAGATTCAGCCCTGTTCTGGCGAATGGACTTTGGTGATTCACATCATCCCACAATAATGTTCAAGACAAGCAGAAGGCCAGCTTCCCTGTACAACATCCTGAGGGAATCTACATAACCATTGAAGAGAACATGTCTTTGTATAACTTGCCTCTATTTTGCCTAAAATAAACTCTTTTTGGTCTTTACAGCTGCAAACCCAACTAAATTTTCTAACTAACAGTTTCATATAAATCTCCTGACTGTTTAAAATTTGAATCCCCAGTGATCAGATTAAGGTCCTTATTATTGGTTTGAATAACCCACTTAAAAACAGTCTCAAAATCCTAATATTTATGTGTGCCTGGACTAGTCCTTACCACTGATGCTGGTGAGATTTGAGTGCCACATTATCTTATCTCTTTCTTACTCCTCTAGGTGCAAAATGAGGAAAAACTAACTTCCCTAGGACAGGAGATGTTGTGACAGCACAGTCAAAGGTTACACATCCCTCAGATAAGATGCTATAAGTTGAAAAAAACTGACTAGAAATTAATTGAATTTTTAAGGTTACTTTTAGTGTGGTAGAAAGAAAGAGTGACAAAAAGTGAATGATAGGTGTGCTATAGCTGTTATCATTATCAACAAGAGTCACTACAAGAGCACGAGTGTTGGATTCAATGTGTGGACCCTATTCCAGACTTCTTTTCAGTGTGATGAATTCCAGTTGAATGGAGTCCTATTTACTTAAAGTCAGGATTCAAACTTTACTGAAATTCAAAATTGCTGGGGCAGCACCTATAGCAGATGACTGGTTTGTTTTACTCTCATTTATTTGTCCTGATTTTGGGACAGAATCAGATTATGGTGAGTCTTCATTAAATTCCATCGAAGCAATTGAGTTCCCCTACACTATGGGACAAAAGTACCTTTTTATTGGACCATCTGTGCTCTCTCTGCAGCATATGACTCAAAAAATAATCCAAAAATTAATAGTTTTCTATTAATTCATACCTGATTATAAATGGGAGATTAAAGAAAAAAGACTTCACCAGCATGGAAACCACAAACATAGTGATTTATATTTCTTGAAGAGCCAGTGCTGTTAATTGTGCAGAACTGGACATCTATTTATAGACTCCACACTAAAGCATCCCAGTCAATAAATTCTAAGAATTTCTAGGGTGCCTTAAAAAAGTCTTAATTTTGCTTTCCCCTTTGCAAAGCAGTCTTCTCGAACTTCCTCTCTAAATAGCATGTGAAACGAATTAACTTTTTCAATAGCAATCTGCATTTCCACTCTTATTTGCTTACCATTCATGGATCTTTGAGAGAGGTTTTGGGAAAATGGAAAAAAAAAATCATGTTCTATCGGAACCATCAGTATTCTGATCTTCTGGTATAACTGCTTTAGCTAACTACTAGAAAGATGATTGTACCATTCATTCAAGATAGAAGAGATCCAACACGACAAAACTAGTAAGATTTACCTGAACTGTCTCAATAGTCCAGTGATTTCATAGGTAGTGGAGGGGTTTTGAGTTTAAGTCCCTGATCTGCATCAAGTGGGGTTAGTGTTGAGGCAGAACTGGGTTGGAAAAACCAGAAAAAAAAAAAAAAAAGGCTCCATGAGTAGAAAATTATTTCCTGTGTAATATTTCTGTACATCAAATGTATGTATTATCAAGGTTAATTTAGAAGTCATCTAAAAAACTCATAAACCAGTTTGTATTTTTTATACTTTTTGCTGAAATGCATATTTAATACCAATATTTTCCTATTCACCAAGGACAAGAAGCAGAACTGAGAAACTGGCTCTCCCATACTAAAACTTTTCCTCAATAGAAGTTAAAGTTCATAAAGTCAGAATTTTCAACCAGCACCTAGAATTCCAGAATGTAAAGATAATCTCTAGATTTACAGATTTTACAGTCTATATTTATAATTAAATAAAACAGTAACAATGGAAAAGTGGGAGTCTGCAAAATGAAGAGGAAACCACGTACTTTGAGTAAATTGGAGAGAAAATGGTCAGGATGAGTGGTAGCTGTAACTTGCAAGTTTTCTACTTGTGTCCAAAGATTAAATAAAGCACCATCAGCACCTTCTTTCCCTTTATTTAGCAAAGACTGTGGCAGAGCTGGCAAAAAAGCAGTCTCCAACGCCACCTAATGAGTACCAGTATCCTGAATCCTTATCCATTGGTCTTCCAGTTGCCGTGATATATCTCCCAGCCACAGATGGAACAATTCCATCCAGTCTCATTCTCCTGTGATGTCTGCCATTAATCATCACCTGCTCCTGTCCCAGCCCAGGAGAGAGTAGATTGATCATAAATGCTTTGAAACACTTCAGGTTCTCTGTCTCAGGTTTATCTCTTGGTCAGTGAAGTTGTGGCTGCCCCGTCCCTGGGAGTGTCCAAGGCAAGACTGGAGGGGGCTTGGAGCAGCCTGATCCAGTGCAAGGTGTCTCCGCCCTTGACAGATGTGACAGAACTGGGTGATCTTTAAGATATTTTCCAACCACAAACCATTTTTTTATTCTATGATTCACTTTATGAACAATTAAGGAATTGTATGGGCTGCCTGTGTATATTGACTTTTTCCACAAAGAGAACATATACATTTTTGTGATTGGTTGCTATGAAGACAGCTTGGTGAAAAATAAATGCACTGTGACTATATAAATCTGCTGGCAGAAGGTAAGATCTTCTGAGATACTTAGAAACGATTTAGTATATATTTTTCACAATACAGAACTTCTTTGCCTCAACATTACAATTACAGCAGCTGTTAGTGTCATGAACTGAAATGAAAGCACTTTAGTTAAGATGAGCTTTTAGTTTTCTTCCAAACATGAAATGGCTCAATTATAAAAATTTCCATTTTTTAATTTTTTTATATTTCTATACTAAACCAAATAGCCTGTTCTACTCCGTCATAAATTGCTCTAGAGGAACCATGGTTTCAAATATTGTATTAGCAATGAAAATACAAAACAAACGCAACACCCATTTGGATGATTTAAAAGCACTTGGTCTAAAAACAAGTTGCTGAATAAATAAATGGGTTCTTGTGTGCTTGTTAAAGCAGAAATCTTGGCAACAGCTTCGATTGCTGTTCAAAAAGTGTGAAGCTATCTTTAAATATACAGATAGCTTTATTTAAATCCCTGGGAGTGTGGATGCATTGAAGTTAAATTCTGCTTAAGTATCATACTGAATTCAGGCCACAAGTAAAAAAAGCAATTTTTAATTCAAAGTATCAGATAGATATAAAATTTGAGGTAGACACAAATCATTCAGGAGTCTTTTTTATCCCAGCCGTTAAGGTAGATGTCTGCTGCACCTGCTCAGCACCACACTAAATGCAAGCAAAATTGCATTTACATGTGAGCTGAAACGAAGGCCTCCTTCTTGCTTATACCAAAGGCAGTCAAACCTCTCACTGATTGAAATGAAGAGGAGATTGGGCACAGAATAGGCATTGTAAATAACTTATTTTTTGTTCAGTGCTAAGTGGAATGCATTTACAAGTCAAATGAAAAATGTGTAAGTGACCATGTACATCCAATATAACATCTGTGTGCTTGCTGTGAAATTAAGTGACTCTGTTGTTATTGTTCAGCCTTTCCAATGTACAACATGTCAAACACATCGTGTTTAAGATGCTCCTAAACTCTAAGACTATCTAACAAAAGGTAGAAGTATTATTTCTTTGTGAGGTCCAGCTCTGACATAAACCTGAAGACACTCAGCCCTGATCTGGCTAAAAATGCCAAGATTGCCTTGCATTTTGAAGCTGTGAGTTTCACCAATTTTCCCAAATTTCTTGGGAAATAACATCTCTTCTATCATATCAAGAACTTCCTGTTTGGGGGTTTCTGAACTAGGACTGCAGAGGGAACAGCCAGGATTCCAGGATTTCAGGACTGCAAGTGCCACAAGGAATTTGGAAACTTGTAGAACTTTAGCAACGAAATGTGATGGACAAAATAGTTAACAAAACATTTTGTAAGTTTTGAAAAAGGGAGTGGATTCCATTTTATATTTCCTTATTAAAAAAACCTCTTTCCCTATCCAATCTTTCATTAACTAGTTTAAAGACACTGAAACTGTCCCATTTATATAATGTGCATTTTTTTAATCTGTTTTTGCAAATTTTAAATGTTTCTACTAGTCCTGAGGGCAAACTAGTGAGAATTTTAGATGCTTATATGTGGAGAAAAAGAATTGTAGTATAAAAGAGTCCTGCTGCATTTACAGGGGTAATTAACAGCATCCAAACTATTCATAGAGTAAGAGCCTCCCCTTTAAATATTTGCCTGGCCCTTGTTTCAGCAGCAACCTGAAAAAGATCCCTGAAGGTTAGGAGAGTAAGAGGCAGGAATAGCAGTCTCCCTACCCTCCGCTGAGGACAAAGATCCCAGCTCCCAGCCTTCAGACTGCTCTGCAGTATTAGAAATAATAGAAGAGAGTCTCATACATACACACTGGAATATGTACAGTTGTCTCATTTAGATGTTTTCATATACTTTAGAATTTGTAAAGCTAATATTCCCTGATTTTCTATTTATAGATAGCAAAAAACTTTTTGTTTATTGGAGTTTGTATACTGATGAATGCAACATCCAGGAAAAAGCAGAAGACTGTATTACAGTCCATACCTTCTTTATGTGCCTAAAACTCATGAGATTCTTTTTATTCATATATTGATGATGACAGTATAATTTTTTCAGTTGAAGTAATAATGAAATCTTATAAAGGGTTTGGTAATAGTGGAAAATTTTCACAGTGATTGGTCTAATAAACCTATGCCAACAGCTCCCTCTATGTACCATACAAAGGATGCTAGCAAATGCATTGCATGGAATATGTATTTCTCTTACAGAGAAAGATATTACTAAAGTAAAAGAATAATTTCTGTGTCATTTAATTTTGTCTACAGTGAGGACTAAAAAAATTTCAATAAAAAACATGAATTGGTGTTACCTGCATAATTACAGATGCATTTTCCTGTTTAAAATTTCCTTAGTTATTTACTGTATAACTCTGGTTAATTCATTCAATTTCCTTCCTAATCCCATTTGACATACATAGATTATTGTAATGCAGATAGTTCTTTGAGTACACAGAATGGAACAATGCAATAAAAGGACAGTAACTAATGTTATCTGTCTAAAACTGGGAAAGGGAAGATGAGGGAGCATGGGGGATTATCTCTAATGAGAGCTGTACATCTGCTTGAAAAAGAGTGATATACACTATAAAAAGAAGAGCAGCACTGTTAACTGGAGAGAGCACTAGAGAAAAAATCAAGAGGGTTTTATCCTCCTTTAACTTGTTGCTTCTTTTCTGTGTGACAGCAGACAGGCGCCTTCCTCTCCCTGTCTTCCTGTCCCTTTCCTGTTTAACTCCTGAAATGTCACAAAGTGGGGTTGATCTTTCCTCGTGGGCTGAAATGTGTCCATCACTATTGGCTGTGATTGTTGAATATAATTTAAGTGATTACTGTGTGTCAGGTGAACTGAGATAATCCCTGCGCAGGCCTGTAAAAATAATGAAAATCGGGATTTTTTTTCATCTATTTCATAGCAGGTTATATCAGGTGACATTAACTTGTATTTTTCCATAGGCTAAAAGATGTGCGCAGTCCCTGGTGCTCGGATGACACACAGGCGAGTTGCTAAACTGCAGACATTTGACTGTGACTCTAACCATGGGTGGTGCCTGCACAAATTTGTCTTGATAGATGCTTTTTGCCACCAGCTTCCTAAAACTAACAGCAGAATTAGCGAGTGCTCTTAGACCTGAATTCAGATCGATTCCACTAAGTACTTTTTACTTAATTAAGGGAAAGTGATCTGCTTGCAAATCAGGGAGAAAAAGAAATGAAACTGCACATGTGGAAAACAAGCAACACCCTTTCTCTCTCTCTCTGTCTCTTTTTTTAACCTGTTGATTCACAGTAGGTTATTGGGCATTGGGCATGTCTGCTTGCCAAAGAATTTATCAAGTACACTAAGGAGTCAGAACAGAACGTAATTGCCATGTGGAAGTTTATCAGGCAGAGTGTTCAGAAGTGCAAACCACAGTTGTGCTGTTGCAATTTAAAATTAAACCTTACTTTATGTGGAGTTGAGGGAACGGAAGGGAAAGCAAAGGCAAGGCAAGGTAAGGCAAGGTGAGGCAAAGCAAAGCAGAGCTTTGAAAGACTGGGTTCATTCTGGATACTCTATAATTCTGAAAAGATGTTTTAGAAATTTAACATGGGACTTGACCACCCAACTGTGTATGTGACTGTGTTCATGTACCAGCCCAGGAAGATTTTCAGTACACATGTACTTGCACAGGTGGAAAAGGGAATGAGCCAAAGTTCAGGGATCCCTTCTGAAGTGCTGTTCCCACCTTTCCTGTTTTCTTCTTAGTATGTCTGTTCTTTGTGGCTTTACTGTGCTTGGATTCATAAACTAAGCAGCTTCAGGGATGTTCTTTTCAGGCAATCACCTCCTCTTCTACCCAATGTTTGCAGGACACAAACCTGTTACTCTCTTCTGTAATTGTCTTAATTTACTGGCTCCTAGACACTACGGTGGAAAATATGCTTTTTACTTTTTCCCTCCTAGTACTGTATTAAGATATCCATGTGCCTGAGAAAATTTGCAGTTGAACTGGTGGAATCAAACAGGAAACAAAGCATTCCAGTCCCAGTAATTGAGGGACTCATGGCCCAGACCCCCGCAGCACCCTGCTGTCAGCTGCCCCTTCTGTGAGAGACAAGACTACGGCAGCTTGCACTGCAGCCAAACTTCTTCATCCCAGTCGTCCTGCCAACACCTCTCATTTGGCTCTTTTTTCACTCCTTTCTGTCTCCCGTTCTCTTCAAACCAGTGCCCTTGTGTCACACCCTCCCCCAAATGCCATCTGTGTGGTTTCTTTCAGACCACTAATGCAAAGCCCTTGGATAGCCCCCTATTTACTTGCCTCAGAGCTGCACTTAGAGGTCCCACTGCCTGAAACACTGCAATCAAGCTGACAACACAACCAATCAAGGTCTGACCTGCAGCCGTTTCCAAGGAAACTCAAGCCACTGCCACAGAAACAGATTGTACATAGTGGGAGGAAACATATATTTTGGGTGAAGGGGGAAAAAAATAAAAAGAGGCATTTCAGATTTTTTTCCCAGTACTTCTGAGTTATTACAAAGCACTTCTAAAATAATAGTAATGAAAAATGCTCTTGTTAAGAAAGATTGAGTGATGATGGTCATGTAAGCCAGGCAGAGAGCCTCCAAGACCATGAGCTAGAGCTGACTGAGAGCTTGTTCCTGCTTTGCTTCTGAGTCACTTCATCGACCTTGCCAAGCCTTTGTAGAAGATTTCTAAGTCATTAAGGCCATAGTTCCAATGATCAATAAGTCCAGATCAAAACAGAATGCACACCTGAAGAAGAACACTTTGAAGAAAGCAACAAGATTATCATGGCCACCCTGGAAACCCACAGAAAATAACCTAACAGGCAAGGCCACCTCTCCTTGAGGAAACACCACCACCACATTTTACACTGATGAGTCCACTCAGTGAGTATATTTATCAACTGGGAGAGCTTTCAATATTATTTTTCCTTAGTGGAACAGTTTATTATATGTTGTGGTTTACAATTTACTTGTAAATCAAGTAAATTCAAATTTGTTTGTGAATCAATGTCCAGCTGTAATTTGTTTGTGAATCAATGTCCAGCTGTTTGAACATAGGCTGCATAAAGGAATAATCACATTGTTTGTAGGATGCCTGGTGGGTGTATTGAAAGTTGCCTGCTGTAAACTGGGAGCTCTCAGTTTTAATACAATTATCAGTTCAATGAGGAAAAGGTCACAGTATGTTTTTCACCAGAATGGAACCTTCCACTAGATCAGGTTGTTCAGAGACTTGTCCAACCTGGCCTTGAACATTTCCAGGGATGGAGCATCCAGAACTTATCTGGGCAACCTCTGCCAGGGCCTCACAACCCTCACTGTAAAGAATTTCTCCCTAATAGCCAATCTAAACCTACTTTCTCTCAGTTTAAAGCCATTCCCCTTGTCCCATCACCACATACCCTTGTAAAAAATCCCTCTCCAGATTTCTGGTAGGCTCCCTTCAAGTACTGAAAGGCTTGAATAAGGTCACCCCAGAGTTTTCTCTTCTCCAAGCAGAACAATCTCAATTTTCTAATCCTGTTCCCGGGTAGAGACACTTATTTCCAGGATGTGGTTTCTTGCATCTCAAAGTAGACCAAATGGACCATGTTCTAAAGAGAGGTCTTGATTTCCACAGATCCTGGAGGGAGTCCAGAGTGCCTCACTCAGGTTGGATGTCTAACTCCAGCTCTCCATATTTAGTTAGATAATTCTCCCATCACTGGCTGGGAGAGTGGAGCTTGGAAGAGGGCTGCCAACATCAAGGAATAAGTAAACAAAAAGTTCTTTCAGGCATGTGTTGGGCAGTTTGAGAGAAGGACTTTGAGAAAAAGGTGAGGTGGTTTTGTTGGGGGAATGAAAGTCTCCTTTTGTACTGGTGTTCTACTCTATAAAGAACTACCACGGAGGACATGGGAAACTGAGTTTTTTCTGACTTTTTGTGATGACTATAAGGAAGGAATCTCAGAAGGACAGAAAATGAAGCTAAGGACTTCCTCCTCTGGTTTTACACTGACTCTGACAAATACAGCCTCACTCTGGATGTGCATGGCTAACTCGTGGAACCTGATCCATAAATCTGTACAAAAAGTATATCATAATTAATTAAACATGAGCTCAACTTCAGTCACAATCATGGTTTGTGACTCTGGGCAACAGTCTGTGATCTGCACCCAGAAAAAAACCCAAAATACCAAGAGAAAGTAATATGAAAAGAAAGAGTTATATATTGGCAGGAAAACTGACTACACAGCAAGCAGTACTCAGACCAGTCAGTATTTGATCAACATCACACTTCTGAAATGTGTTTTTTTTCCAAGGAAACAGTATTTTGCTTCCTACCATGAGTGGCCATTGCTCCTCCTTAAAATCATTTCTTTGCCAGGCACTTTCTGCTTTCATAGCTCTCTTCTATCCTGTATTGTGGCTGTAGTGCAATATGTGACGATTAAGAACTGTGAATCAAAGCTTGCAGGTATGATGAGACAGCAGATAGATTAATTAACAAAAAAAGAGCTTTTGGGGAGGGAGAGTGAGAGGAATCTCAGCCAGACTGCTCACATTCTAATGGTAATAAGCTAGTTTTAACAAGAAGAGACCTGAGTTTCTCATAAGGTTCTTCCCAAACCTCTGAATGTGACAGTTGCCTTTTACAGTGGCCATAAGATACACCAAATGGATCTAGGGAAATAAGCTAAATCTTCAGCTTTTTGCCATCCACTTTTATTTGTATTCCTGGTGAGAGCAGTACACTATCTTACATTGCTCTGGAAGACTTCGTGCTATGGATCTTTCACAATGAAACTCATTATTCTGCTTATGAAGAATATGAAATTACTTAGAATACAATCTCTCTATGCCCACAATTTGAAGTCAAGCACTTTGTTCAGATAGAATTGAAGGCAATGCCTTTGTGCTCCCCAGTGGCTGAGGAATAAGGGAGGAATCCAACTGCACTATAATTAGTGTAATCAAAAAATTATGGATTTTTTTTTAAATCAAGAGGCAGACAGAAGTTGTTTTTTATGGATTGAAAACATTTGGTTCAAATTTGAGTTAGGAGAAATTTTGTAGCAGCCATTTAAGCATGACTCTTTATTTGCTTCTCAGCAGAGTTTTCTCACTTTGCACAAATAATTTTTAGCAAATTATTTAAAATGCCTGTTGCCTTTTCACCATGGTACAATTCTAGCAATGTCTCACTGCTCTGAACTTCCAGTGGTTCCTGTCAAGCCCTCTTAAGAAGAGGTTTCTTTTAGACATTGGTATTAGTTTTTGTCTGAAAGGCAAGAGAGACCTAGAGTCCCTTTTTGTGCCAAGGAAGCTGAAAGCTGGGGTTCGATTTCCTCTTTCTCACAAGATTTCTCACGCTATCACTTATAAGATATCCAAAAACAGGGATGTTACCATGTACAATGTGATTTAGGTGGATGCATTTGTCACCCAAACTTTGTAGAGTTCAAAACTTACCAGATACCTTAGACCTCTCTCAGCTATAGAGAGATCTTGTTGCTAGTGTATCTGAATGGCCTTTGGACACAGGGCCACGCAATTCATCAGCTCCTCAAGAGCATTACAACAGACAGAAAAATAGCAAATTTGGGCTAATAGGGCTGGGGGGGTGGACAAAGAACCATCAGTGATTGTAGCTGCTTCATTTTTTAAAGGCAGACAGAAAAAAACAGAGATTTGGCTTCCATTCATTTGTGTGTGTGCTCTGAGTGTGAAAGCACTGTGTGCCTCTGCTTGGAAAAGAATGCAAGAAGAGCCAAAGAAGACACAAAATCCAGCAGGTCTGATTAAGATATTTACCTAGATGGAAAGTCACGAATTTTTGTCATGTCTTTGATAATTGATCTGTAGGGCTATTGGATGAAAATAGAAAGAGCTCAGAAGCAGGTAGTTCAAACCAGGATTCCCCACTTCTACATGACCACAGCCCGAAGCTGTGCTGCTCCTCCATCCCCTGACACGCCTTGGTTTCCTTTCCTCGATGCTTGCAGACTTAGGAGGAGTAAGAAGTGACCTCAGCTTGTTCAATCTTCTGGTGTTCCCCCAAATGCTGGAGTGGTTGGGGAAGAATAGGAGCTCCTGCCTTTTTGGGGATAGTATATTACCCAGGACACACATCAATACATAAAAGATAGAACTGTGTTTTTCTTTCTCCAGTTATGTTATAAGAAGCACCTATTCCAGACTGAATTCTGGGTTCATGGAGAATCTCTTATGGTGATATGACTGAGATGCTCTGCTTCACACAAAACTGAAGTTCAGATGCAACACACAGATGTGATATTAATTTGTTTTACATAGCTCCTTATTTGATATTTTCTGTCTAAGGTATGTGGCTCTTACTCAGCCTTAAACAAGGCACTCAGGTGTGTAATTTTGATCTTGGATTCTGTTTTTTAATCCATATCCCTTAAAGTTAGTCAATACAGATTGTATGCTTTGTTGGACCTGTCCCTTCATTTGTCAGGTGTTGTGAACTATAAAGCAGTGATAATTCGCATTTCCCAAAACCTGCAGAAGATTATGAAGATAGTTACATCAAAGAGTGAATACTGCTCAAAGTCTGAGGTGACAAACAGAGCAGCTTGGAAAGTAATTCTTTTCTGTTCTGTTAAAATCCTGTAACATTCAATAGTGTGTCTGCTGTGTGCTGAAATGTAAACACGAGAGAGATCTGTCCCACACTGATCAGGTCGGGGCATTCACCAGGCTTTAGCTCTACTGTCACATCCATATTTGAGCCAGTCAGAGATAGATATTGCACTTTAATCATGTCTACAACTGCCTTGGTTGTGCTTGGTGGCTACTTCAGAACAAGTCTCTTTCCAGTTTACCACAGGCTTTTGATGTATTTCCTATGTAAAGTGTTTCTTTGAGTGCTTCTGGACAAAGCTGGGTTGTTCACAGTAGATCTTTAATGAACAGTCACTTAAATTAACATCTTACCAATGAGCTCTAGGAACTGGAGCTTGTCTGAAGATTTTTGCATTCATAAAGGCATTTCCACTTGGAGAAATATTTATTTTTCACAGGTAGAGGGTATTTGCTAGAGTTTATTCTATCTTGAAAACCAGAACAAACTTTCTCAAGGCTACCACCAGCTCTAGCAAGATAGGCATACTAAAGCAGATGACAAAGCCTGTCTTTAATTTCTTCTTAACTTCTTAAGCTTTCTTCTTAACTCTGTCTTGGAGAAATACCTTAACTGGATGTATAAAACATAGTTAAGAATTATTGATCTTTGCTAAAATTCAGCCTTTGAGTATGTTTAGGAAGATAAACAGGAACAGATTGCAACAAATTTACAGAAAAGAGAAGTAACAACACTCATTATGCCACCAACTCATTTCACTCTGACACCAGGGGCCTACCCACTGGACACATTATATTTTCTTAAAACACATTGATTGCATACAGTGTGAGGTTTTGTTTGCTAGAATTCGTTGCTTAGAATTGTTCCCAGGCTATTTGCTGTTATTATGCCCTTACAATTTCTTTGGCTGTTTTGCTGTTTGTTTTGTTGATAACCCTGTTATTCCCCCATGCTTAATCCTCCCCTGGACTCTGCTGCTTGATTGTATGGGGGTGTTATCACCATTGATTGACTGGCAGTGTCTTTTAGTCTGTTTCTGTTTGTGTGGGTAGGGGGTTAAAGCACTGAAAAGAGGGATTAGATGCAGGTTTGCAGCCTGTAACTCTGCCCTTAGGTGAGTGACATCATGGTAATTAGACTTTGGCAAGTTCCCCATAATGCCATTGCATGGTTACCATTACAATTTAAAATCCAAATGGGTTCTCTGCATCCTGTAGTTATTTCCTATATATATATTTANAAAGAATCTCTTTTACTTTGTGAAAGAGTTTGTGCTGATCTCTGCCTACACCTGATTTTGCCTCAGTTGTTACAAAATTCCTCTCCTGGTTTGTATAATCACACATTTATTCCTTTTTTCTTCCTTTTCATCATAAATTCTTATGTGTGGTGTCTGACCTGCTTGAAAGAAAATCACCACATTACCTGCAAATGGGCTCGACTGCCTTTGACACCAGGCAACTCTCAGATTGATTTTCAGCAATAGTTATTCACACATAAACCTTAACAGCCTGGCACCTGCGTGTCTATCGACCCCTTTTGGTAGCCCTTGTTCCTGGCCATACCCCTGGGTCAGAGAACAAACTGCTGCTGTCGATTGTATTCATTTGCCAGCACCTCTGGGAATAAAGAGGGAGCACAGCTACAGAACCAAAGGTTGGGAAAATTCATTAAACAAAAATAATGAATCCCTCAGTTCCTAAGCACCAGTTCAGCAAAGATATGTAATTACTTGCTGGTCTTTACTCATATCCTCTTAGTTAGGTATGTGTTTATGAACTTGTGGTTGATTGGAATTGAATAGAATTTGAATTCTGCTTTTAAGATTAATAAAAAAGGAAAAAGAAAAGGAAAAGAAAGAAAAAATACTTTCTAGATTAAATTTTGAAATTATTGTGAAATTATTGTGAAATTATTGTAATCTTGAAGTAAAACGATTGCAACTATTTTTGGCATAGCTATCTGATAATTTTGGTTTTCTTTTACAAAGAGACAATTCCAATTGATATCTAGCAGTGAGTTATGAATGCTTCTTTATCAGCTGGAATAGGATATCTGTGCACATAAATTTGCCCAAGTGCGCAGCTACTGAGTCCATCCTTCTGTCTACTCCTAAGCATTTTAAAGACAATTGCAATTTTATTTTGAGATTGCCTAGCAGGTACTTCCAAGGTTTGCAGCTCTGTTTATTTGTTTATCTCTACTAAATAATGCTTGTATGAAGTCCTGGAAAGGTGAGCCCAGCAAAATGCAAGACTTAAAAAATTTCCTTAAGAGACTTCTGCCCCCTTGTGACCCTCTTTTATGTGTCTGTGACTTTCCTAAGTGCGAATCTGGATCTTCGTCAATCCACAGTTCTTTGTAATCTTTGTCATCTTGTGCGTCTGGGAAAACACAATAAAGATGCTTTTACACCTGCCAGGTTCAGCAGAAAGGAGGGGAAAGACTTTTATTATTTACATATCTCACGTTTTATACCTTTTTTAACTGCACAAGGGATTGGAGAGTATGTTACTTTCTTCTCAATTCCACTGGAGAAAAAAGGTGCTCATCAAAGTTCTCTTATCACAAAAGGAATGAAAAACAGAAAATACCGTTAAGTAAACACTGGCTATTATTTACATGAAACTGTGAGAAAGAATCTGACTCCAAGGTTAAAAACAGAAGGCTTAGCAAAAACCAGGGCAACAATCTTGCAATCACGAAGTCACAGAATGGTTTGGATTGGAGGACACCTAAAAAATCATCCCATTCCAACCCCCTTGTCACGGGCAGGGACTCCTTCCACCAGACCATGTTGCTCCAAGCCCCATCCAACCCAGCCTTGAATACTTCCAGGAATGTGATATATGGCACTTACAGAGAAAAATGAACAAACAGAAAAAGAACAGAAGAAACTGAAAACTTTTAAGCCAATTCCACCATTTAGTCAAACCTGGCTTACTGATGAGTGTGGTGTGCAGGTGTTTCATGAAATGTCTCAGCATTTTTAATCAAGATCAAAACATCTAATCTTTTTGTGCTGATGTTCCTCAGCTGAATGTCCCGTACACTGTTGGTTGATTGCCTCAGGAAAGGGCAGGGGGAGATGAAGGACATAAAAGTAAAAGTCATAACATATAATTTAAATGTTTTAACATTTATTTAAAGGTATTAAGATCTGAGAGATATTTGTGATCAGCTAGACTATGGTTAAGTTTTGGGTTTTGTTATTTTTTTCCCCTCTAGAATGAAATTTTCCTTATTAGTTTTTTCATAGACAGAGAGTGAGTTATGACATAAGTCATCTGCCAATATCTTTTCAATAGCACTGTGGGGGTTCAGTTTTTCACTGTACTATAGGTCCTTTGGGATCCAGGGAATGGAGGGTTTATTTCTGTCACTTGCTAATTGCAAATTATCTCTATTTCTGCTTCTCAGTTTCTTTTTATTGTCTTTCTGTAAAATGGAGAGAAAGATGCTGCTTGCTTTGTAAGAGGTCTTCCAGATTCCTGGCATCCTGATATTTTTGAGCATCTAAGTTTTTAAAGACCCTAGTTACTTTGTTGAAATAAACCCCTTCAAATTTAATCATACTTAAGAAATCTGAGTTCATTCTTTACTTGGTTGATTATTTCTGTGTTTTGGACAGTCCTGTGTTACTTCAGTCAACACGGGAAAGCTCTCATGGAGCAGCTTTATTAATGAATCTAAGAAATAAAACACTGCTGTTCTGACATTTGATAGTATAAATCTCTTCAACTTCTCCAAAAAAATCTGTGGCTTCTCCAGTAGATGACTCTGACATTGTTGTGCATCCTGTAATTGTTATTATGGGATGTTTCCAGCTAGTCCCTGTTTGGAATACAGTATGAATACAGACAGCAGAGTTAGTACACTTCCCTTAACGCCAGTCTTTCCAGATTCTTGGAAGATAACTTTCATAACTTGCTTTTGACCCAAAGATTTTGTTTGATATCGAAATAAAAGTTGATCCTCCTAATAAAACAATGACTTTCCTGAAAAAAATGCAAAAGTACTTTTTGTTCTTTTTTCTCTTTTTTCTTCAGCTTAGGTCTGGGAAGAGGTTGTCTGACATCCATTTCCTGACACTGGACAGATTTATAGGATGTTGATGTCCTTTACATTACTTTTCAGCTTGTCAGAGCTTAAACTCTGAGCCAAATTCACTTAAAAGGAGACCAAAAAGAAACAAAAGTAATGATGAAAATAAATATTATGGAAAGCCTCTGGAGATAGTCTGTTCCTTCTTTATTTTTTCTATATTTCAGTTTTTCACCAATAAAACACAAAAGATAAGAAATATATCTGGGAGTCATGGAGCTTAGGGGACTCCAGTGAGTAATATCTACAAAATGAAGATATTTCAGAGGTGTATCCTTGCCACAAAAGCACAGGGAGCCTCTGCCTATCTCAGTGCCTGCTATTGCAATAGTTGCTGGTTGGAATCATCCTTTGAAGGTTGTTTTGTGACCTGTACGAAATGAATTTAGCACCCACCAGCAATTACTGTGCTGACTGCCCTCTCCTTTATATAAAGCCATATTGGCAGTGTTTTGGATCACCTCTGATGCCTCAGGGGCAATATGTGCATGATGAACTCCTTTACAACTCCACTGCTGGTTTGTTTCCTGCCATACTACAGCAGAGTGATGAGCAACCAGAAGTAAACTTGCATTGTTCTTCCTTACTTTCTGCTCTTGGGATGTCAAAACACTGGGTACATAAGGGTTTTAGCTATTCTATTAAATTTTAATGTTGTCTGGCACCAAGACCACCCTCTATGCCATGATTTACATTCACACTCTTAAACCCTTTTCCTTCAAAGACAGCACAGTTGCTTTCCAGTTGTCTATTGGAAATAGCCCCTGGTCTGTGCTAGATCTCAGACTGTGTTTGGGAAATGCTTGGAGGATGTTTGTTTCCTTTCATGGAAACATTGCCAAGGATTTCTTTCACAATCTAGTAGCTTGAGGAACATTTTCTGGTATAATCTAATTTAGTGTTGATGGAGCCAGCCTGTCATTGTGGCACTGCTGAAGAGCAGTGAAATCCTTTTCTGAGCATATCACTGCATAATAATGCACAAAGATGTCCCAAGATGGTCCTTAAAATGATTATAATACTTATACTATCCTGTTTGTGTAACACATGAAATTTTGGGGGTTACTATTAAAAATGTTGACCTCAATTTTGAACTAAAGCTTAAAAGGAGGCATAGAGGAGAAAATTACTGTATGGTTTTGGCTGTGGTAGTGTTAGTTTTCTTCACAGTAACTGATTCGGGGCTGTGTTTTGAATGTGTGCTGAAAACTGCATTGATAACACAGGGATGTTTTTCTTTTTGCTGGGCAGTGTTTACACACAGTCCAGGCTGTTTCTGCTCCTCACCCCACCCCACCAGTGAGGAGGCTGGGGATGCACAGGGAGCTGGCAGGGGACACAGCCAGGACAGCTGGCCCCAACTGACCCCAGGGAAATTCCATAACATGTGGCACCATGCTCAGGAATAACAGCTGGGGGAAGAAGAAGGAAGTGAGGGACATTCAGAGTGGTGGTGTTCATCTCCAGATCACTGTTATCCATGATGAAACCCTTTCCTGGGTTTCCTGCCTGCCCATGAAAAGCAGTGAATTAATTCCTTAATTTGTTGGGGTTTTTTTTGTGTGTGCAGGTTTTGCTTTACTTAATAAACTGTTTTTCTCTCAACTCACAAGTTTTCTTGCTCCAAGGCTTCTGTGTGTCCCCCTCATCAGAATGAGTGGGAGCAAGGGATCCGCTGTTTTGGGACTGAGCTCCTGCCATGGCTAAACCACGGCACTGGTTGAGTGGTATTAGAGTCTGGGATTTGTGAGATGTCCTGCTAAGGCTCCTGGACCACATCATGATGTGTGCCTCAAGCAGACAGAATTACACCGGATATAATATCACAAAAGATCAAGAAATGTTCTCATAAGGACTAAAAAAACTTCATTCTGTAAGCCGTTAGCCAATTTTACTGAGCACTGGTAGAGAAGAGTCTTCTGCAATGGGGAAGTGATGCCACAAACACTCCCTTGTTAGACTGAAATTTCTTTGTATTTGCACTTGGTTATGTCACACCTATTTTCAACAGCAGCAGACAGGAGACTGTTAACTCTTTTCTCTACAGGCAGATGACACTTTTGGGTGACATCTGAGGAGTGACCAAACCCTACTTCAGGGAAGAGCTGGGTACTTTTTAAAATTTGACTCTATTTGCCCAAATCTCCCCAGTCTTAATTTGAAAAAAACCCCTCTAATTTGAAGAGTCCTGGAGTGACTCTACTAACAGCAAACTATTTTCAGATTGGCATCAAAAATCCACCTAATCAGGGAAAAGTACCAGATCAAACCATTAAAAAAAAAAGTGAGCCATTTTCCTGTCTTAGAGATCCAAATTACCTAGTGAGATGGCTATGATCAGTATTTAAAAGAGAAAAAAAACAAGAAATGGCCAAATTAAATGGGTAAAAAAAAAAAAGGTTAAAAAAAATCATTTATGAAGCAGACAGATCATTTCAAACAGCTTTCATACCAGGAATAGGGCACCATTACAATGAGAAAACCTTTAATTATGTTGTAAAGGTCTGATATTCCACTGAAATGTCATTTCAAAATAAACTTCTAACAGTTAATTATCAGTGATATTTAACTTGTGGGAAAATTAAATATCACCACATACTCCTGTGATCATTTTATTGCTTTTGTAGACATTTTAATATTTTAATGGTTTCCAAGTAACAATGAAAAAGGCATGCAACCAAGTGTGTTTTCTTGGCTTTCTGTAGATAATCATATAACCTTTTCTTTGTCTTCTTCACACAAAACAGACCTCTGGGTCAGCGAGGGACAGGACTGAAAGGAAAAACTTTGGGAATAAATATGGGAAGAAACATTGCTCTGATTCCCTTAGCCAGCACAATTCCTGGGAAAGAAGTTTTATTAACTGTGATAACTGGAAATACAATGCTGAATGAATGAGTGTTGAAGCCCTATTAGCATTCAGCTAGAAAATCAGATGAATGTGCAGTGTTCCAGTTAGTGACCTGTGTGTTATCCAGAGCTTATAAAATGCACCAAGCAATCGGACCCAGGGATGCAGCGACTGTGATCAGGCACAGCCTGGAAGGCTGGAACAGGAAACCTCCTGTGCTCTTGTATAAATCAATACCATACAAGCTGAAGGACCAGGATTGTCAGGAAAAGGTATGAATTTTAAGGCCAGACGTGACTATTATGTGAATGACTATTCAATCAGAAGTTTTGATTGAACTGGCTCCAGAAATGGATGGGTCCAACTCGCCACAACTGGCTGGGTGTTATTAATCCTTCTCCAGGGTGAGCCAATGCAGCATGAATCATTAAAGGGTCTTGGCTCAAGAAGGTTGATTCGTCCCTCACTGCAACATTTATTTGCCAGCTCTTAGCCGTTGCTTCCAGTTTCAAATATTGTGCCACCAAGAGCTCCAAATAAATACTATTATCTCCAGTCGTTGTGAGATGAATGTTATAAACAAGAGTAGGAAAAGGATAGAAGAGCAATTGTAAGATCCCTATAGGTCGTACTATTGTGTTGAGCATTAGCTGAGGTGCTTATCCAAGTTCTGATCTCCAGGGCCTTTACGTAAAATTAACATAAAGGGCAAAATATGACAAAAATCCTGGAAATGGAAGGTAATGGAATTTCTGACAAAGTCAACAATCTCTTGCATGGAATCACAAAATGAATAATTCTGCTTGTACCTATCAACCTATCTTCAGAGATACTGTGAGACTGAATCTTTTCTTGGTAATGGGAAATCCGTCTGATATTACTTCAGTGTGTGAAGAAAGCAAAAAATGCCTCTCAACTGGAACTTGCAGGACTGTTGTTTACTCATTCAATGTGGACAGACCTCTTCACCTTTCATCAAGCTGCATAGTCTCCTAAGGTCATATTGCTTAAATACTCAAATGCCCCCCAGATTCTGCACTTTGTTCCTGTTGTGTAAACTGACAAATGCCCCTCAGCAGCAGCCTTCCAGTAAAGGCAGCAAAAACCACAATGATGCTGATAGACACAAGGTTGACTTCCAGAAAGGAAGAGGAGCCAGTCCCTTGGAAATTATGCTCCAGTAGAATAACAGAATCATAGAATGGCTTGGCTTGTAAGGGACCTTAAAGATCATCCAGCTCCAACTTCCCACCGTGGTGGATTGGTACATCTGCATCTGTAAAATGCCATTTCTCAAGACGCAAGAAAGACTCCTTTAGGAAGTATTTTATTTGCCTTGGAGCTTCCTACTAGTAAATCTTTTATGTTCACATGTTCAAAGGTCTGTTTAAAATCTGTTCCCATAGAAGCAGTTGGAAGTCTGTCAGGTAATTCCACTTGTACGCAGGTGGCATCACAGATAGCGTCACTGGCATTTTAAAGGGCTCCCTGAGAACCTGGCTATTAAAATGAAGAACTAGCTCTGAAGAGAGAGGCAAAAGAAATTGCCAGAGCACTTTTTCTTTCTCTGGTAAAGAGCTCATGGTAGTGTCCAGAGATCTGTTAGAATAATCATAACATTTTCTCTGTCTTTTTTCTGAAATGCAGGCCTGCTTCCAGTGAAAGACTAAGAATCTGACAGCCTTAGGAGTTTTCTGGTTTGGAAAGTTTCCAGCCCCAACTCCATCTCCCTTCCCTCTCCAGAGGCAGCCATAATATCTCTTTTCCTCCAAAAATCCTTTTCGTCCTTAGTTCTAAAGTCTGGGTCTTAGCACTAAGCCAGATATTGAGGGGGGTGTGAACTGGAGTAAATTGATCTGTGTGGATTTATCTCTGCTAAAGATTTTTTTACCATTATTTGTCAAACAGAGTCTCAGTGCTTTGTGGGGCAGAGGAGAAGCACAAACAATCTAGAGTGGAGGTGAAGATGGTATTCCTACTTAGACCATCTCATCTTTTACACTGGACTATGCTATTACTTCATCAAAAAATTGTACTTTACATCCACCTTTGCAAAGATATGTAGAACTATGCAAACCAATGGTTATAGAGAATTATACATTTATTTCTGCAACGTTTTTATTTACTTCCTTACCTCTGCAAAAGATGGTAGTCTCTAATCACTCCAAATTATTATAAATGCACATCTCATGTTTTTAATTCTTCGGGTCCCCAGATAAAATTCTGTTGCAAATATGAGCAGCAGAATTAGATATGAAAGGCAAGGGAGAACCAGGCACTTACTAATGCATGGAGATGGTTCAGAGTGTTTTGAACTATCTTGTTCCATCAAGGTCAACCAGTTTAAATTTCCAGAGAATGTAGATTTCCAAAGAAAATCAACAATTGCTTTCAATCCATTTTGAAACACTTTCATCCCAAGTCTTAAAACCCATAGAGAAATGTTTCTTCTTAACTTTGTATTTTGAAAGACATTAAACAAAGCTTGAACTAAGATAAACAATTGTCTGTTTTCTAAAGTAAACAATAAATTCTGGCATGTGGAACATTTTTCTTGCATTTTTAGTTGGGTTTTTTTTTTTAAGTAGAAATAATACTGCCTATAAATATAAGAGTTTATAAATATATAAAAATGGTTACAAAAGCACTAAGAAAATTCCAAAATATTGAATATTATCTGTTGGCTAAAACTCTGATTCTAGAAGCAGTGAAAAATAACAATAAATAAACTCAGTTTAACTTAAAATCCTTTCCCTGACCTTCTTGGAGCTTGAGACAGTGGCAGTGAATGAGTCAAAGCTTAATATCTGGTAATAGATGAACAGTTTCTCTGGGAGTGATTTTCAACTGGCTGAAGACTCTAAAGGTCCCATTGTCTCACTGAGAACACTTTAATTCAGAGCAACAAGATGCTTTATGTGCAGCATTACTGGCTCTTCCACAATCATTGTCATCTCTAGAGTGGAGTTTGCAGGAAGTAGTAGAAAGAAAACATACACAATGGCTCAGAGCAGAAACTATTAAGTGAAAATTTCTAGCATGAATTGAGCAGAATAGAACACACAATCAAAATGATCCATCCTGAAATCTCACATCTAAATCAAGGTTTTAGTACAGGTCCTTTATGTTCACCGCATTAATGGTCTTATCTTTTTTTTTTTTTATTTTCCTTTTTAATGTGATATTAAGGAACACAGTAGAAGTTATTCTGAGTTAAATAGCCATCAGATGGTTTTTTTCCCCATATTAGTAGAAGACAGAATATTCAGATGTTTGGTAGAATAAACTTCATCTCTCTTTTCCCCAGTCTCTCCTGTCATGCCTCAGATTACCCAGTTATTTGGGAAACCTCTGTAAAGGATCTAGTCAGAACAGTTACTCTTCTTAGGGACTAATGATTTAGAAACTAAAAATGAGGATGAGAAATGGGTGTTACCACTGAAAATTCCTGAGTAGTCCTTTTCTTGCTAAAATATACATATCACTAAAGACAGTAAAGACACATATTGGAGGAGAGAAGGCTTCAGAGAGACCTTATAGAAGACTTCCAGTACCTAAAGGGGCTATAAGAGAGATGGAGAAGGACTTTTGACAAGGGTATGTAGTGATAGGACAAGAGGAAATGGTTTTAAGCTGAAGGAGGGTAGATTTAGGTCGTCTTGGGAAGAAATTTATCTCTGTGAGGGTGGGGAGGTCCTGGCACAGGTTGCCCAAAGAAGCTGTGGTTGCCCCATCCCTGGAAGTGTCCAAGGCCAGGTTGGACAGGGCTTGGAGCAACCTGGGATAGTGGAAGGTTTCCCTGCCCATGGGAGGGGTCAGAACTGAGGTCCTTCCCAAACCAAACCACTCTAGGATTGTAGAATTCTAAATGCACAGGCAAGTCTGTGCCTTCACACACACAGAGGACTGTGGGTCAGTGGGCCTCCATCCATTTATGCCACTTGTGGATCTCTTCATTATATCAGAATGGAATGATGTTGCCTTATAGCAGCCTCATTAATTCTGTCAGCATCATAGAGCATGATTTTAACTTGAAAACAACTCCCATTGATACTGAAAAAATACTGAAAAAACCACAGTGGATTGATTGGATGTGCTTTTTGTTCTAATCCTGTACGATGAAAGGCTGAAGTAAAAGCAGCAGCTGGTTGTTTAAGAAACTTGGGCAGCACTTTGGCCAGGCATGAATTGCATTGAAAAAAACCCCCTTGGTTAACAGCGGAAAGAGCTAACGCAAACAATACTGGGAAAGGGGTAGGAGGTGCTCAGAAGTAGAAACGTTGTGAGGTATAACTGCAAGACTCAGGACATGAAAGAACTGGCTTGATTTTCTGTCCTCCGTCTGCCAGGATGAACTCCTATGTACAATATAGGTTGCCATTTCCAGCGCAGGTTTTGTGGTTCTAACCTTCTGGCAAACATATAAAAAATCCATTAAAGTGCGAGCCAAACTCCTGTCAACAGCCCAAGGAGAAGGATATAACTCTGCCTTCTCTAATTTCGCATACAACCCAGATGGAAGTACAAGCACTTCTATGTTGAAGTGCCAAATAACTCTCACAAGGCTTATATTATCTTTTCTGCCTCTTGCCTCAGACAAACTTCGCTGCTTCTGGGGACTCCGCAGCTGTGTGAACTCCAGCAAAAGACTGTGAGTGGCAAGCCAAGTCCGGGGTATTTGCTTTCCAGCTTCTGCAACGAGGCTTCCCTTCCCTCCCAGCCCCATCAAGGACTGCTCAACCAGCAAAAGCAGCTGCAGAATCTTCACAGATTCTTTAAGGCGATACTTAAAGGCAAGGTCCCTCATTTTCTTGAAGCGAGATGAATTGCAAACAAGAGTACACCAAAGCAGTAATTCAATAACCGCCTAGGAGAAAATTGAGGAAAATAATATGGGGAGGTTGTAAGAGGGGAATTGGAATTTAGCAGAGCTGATAGCTTTTAAACATGAACTTGTGCTTTAATTCCATTGCTTTAACCTTGTCTTTGGCATCCTTTGTTCTGAAGAACATACAGTTTGAGCTTCAAGTTCCTGTAAATCAGAAGATTAAGCCACAAAAGTGGAGTATAGAATGATTGCTACGCCAAAATCGTTAACATCAAATACAGTCATGCCTATAAATAGTCTTTCGTTAAATATTCTTTGAGTAATATTGGCTAGTATTATCCCTTACTTCCTCATAAAGCCAAATGTTGATTTGAGAAAAGAAGTGACCTCCAAGTAAGGACTATATCAACTAAATCCATCTTACTTTAGTGCTAGATATGTTTTTTTCCCCTTCTGAATAAGAATAAAATTATTCTTCATAATTTGACTGCATTATGACTGAGTTAGTTTTATTCAGGAGGTAGAGAAAAAAGAAGGAGGTAATATAGATTTGTAGTTTCACCAGGCAGGTGTAAGAAGTAGAGTCATGTTTCTAACTCAGTCAATAATAGGAAGACATTTCTGATATATCAGTCAATTCTATGTATTAGGCTGTATGGGCATTTTGCTTCCTGCATTAAAAATCAAATTCTGGAAATCTTGGCCTCCCTTGAATGGTTAACTTCTGGTTAAAAATTAATTTGACCTCAAATGTAATGGATTTGGATGTAGGAGAGAATAGGGTGATCAACAATATTTGTGAACTCAGTATTATTGTACAGAATTTGCCTTTTCACTTTTCCAGTGACTTCAAGACTCAAAGAGGCACTTTTCTGTTCTGGGGCACCTCTATAGCTTTTCCTAAAGAAGACTTAGATACAGGAAACTCTTCACACCACAGCCTAAATGGGCCTGGGATCTTTAGACATCTCTCCTTGCTCTCATGTCAGAGAGAAGATAACCTGGGTTCTTCCTTGCAGAGAGGACAGGAGTTCTTCCTAAAAGAACACACATATAATTTGTTGCATTGGAATTCAGCTCGGTCTGCACATAAGCTTTTGGAAAAAAGATGCCCAGGCTTACAGCTGAGGCCATGGAGACTGTTGGAATTCAAGGAACAGCTAAGACCATTTTTCAGTGTTACACTGTAGTTCCAACAGTAGCAATCTTAAACATAAAATCAATAGCCTGTCCTACCATAAATTTCATCCATTCTCCTAAACAAGTTGCACGGAGTGTCTATATCTAGAGGTACATCTTAAACTAGGAATAAAAGAACACATCCTTTTTTTTTTTTTTTTCTCAGAGAGGTAATAACAATAAATTCATGAAAACTATAAAGATGTTAAAACAGGCAACCATATGGAAGATATCTCTGCTTGTGTGGGTAAAAGGGCAACTTGTTTTGATAACTTTTGATTGCACTGAGTTGCATTGATGTCTTCTTAGGCATTTGAGGGATATAATTTTATGTCATTCAAGGTAGGCTGAGATATGCTGAAGAGTGGTTGATTTGAAATGTGATACATAAATCTAAATAATACTTCCTTAATGCCACATATAGTTTTTAGAGTTAAATTATTTAGTTAACAGAAAAAAAAAATTAAAGAATGGCAGGAAATTTTCTGCTTCATTCCACCCTGGTTGCAATAATTAAGACTCTGTTATTAGTACCTGTCTCTAGCAGCTGTAGCATCATTTTCAGAGCTACTAGATGTGTATAGTGGGGATTTTAAATCAGAATCAATGAGCCTGGGAAATTCTTATACATCCTTTTTCCAAAACTAAACTTTTTCAAAAATAATTTAGTGTTAAATTGTTAATTTAGAATTTAGAATGGCAACTGTGGATTTCTACAGGCAGCTATTTTTTCTCACAAATAGATTTTAATATTTCAATCTTAATTTATATTTGGACGTTTTCTATTTGATTCCTACGTCTGGTGACTGCTCCGAGAGGGGTCACTTCAGCACAGTCCGTCATTTATGAAGAGCCTTCCTGAGAAATCTCATTTTTTCCATTCTGTGTAAGCTGGCTGGCTACTGTGACTTATTGCTAACTGAGGACAGGGTTCATGAGTAGCTGCTGGGGTGACCTGAAGGAATAAACCTCAAACCTCCAAAAGAAATAAAGTATTTTACTGCCTGACTGATGGATGGTAATAATCACACACAATCATGCAGCACTATTATTTCAGCTGTATTATTTCAGCATGTAAGATAGGGTTGAAATTTCAGGCAGAAATTAAAAAAAAAAAAAATTTTTATAAATAAAGTCTAGGAATAAGTATCACCCAAAACATTAAAAAAAAAAATCACAGAATAGGGGTAACTGCATTTCTTTCAACATTTAGTGCCATTTCCAGTAGCTGACATTTGCTGCCATTAGCACGGCCTCTGTCAAAAAACAAGCAAAAATTCAAAGAACATGCTCAGTCTTTCATCTACTGTGCTTTTTGTAAGATAGCACCAAGGTACCTCAGCAGCCTAAAAATGATGAGCTGTTTGAGGGGAAAACAGTCATTGAATGAGAGGGAGAGGGAACTCATGGAGAATACAGTTCACTGAGCTGTTAGACACATTATCTGTGACTGAAAGTTCACAGAGCAGATAATCAGTCAGCACATACTGTATCTGGAACAAACCCTTTGTTTCACATTAGCCCTAATACAAACTCATATCACAGATAAGTGCTGTCTTCTCAAAGATGGTACATAATCACAATTTTCCAGGTTTCTACCACGGCTTGTTTTGTTCATCCAAGTCATCTTTGTTTTATTTCTATTCACCAAAGCTTGGTGAAGAAGTGTCACAGGCTATCTTGTAGCATGCAAATGAAAAACTATGTCCCAGATACTTGGTTCTGTGTGGAAGGATCTGTGACTTGCTTTTCTTCAGGACAGACAAGCAATGAGCTCACTGAAATCTGATTTCTGAGTGATAATGATCCAATGTTCCTAAACATGTCAAATATCTCCCGGTTCTCTCTGCCATATTGGTCACAAACTGTCAGTGTCATTTTCCATTTTTCTTTTCTTTTCTTTTCTTTTCTTTTCTTTTCTTTTCTTTTCTTTTCTTTTCTTTTCTTTTCTTTTCTTTTCTTTTCTTTTCTTTTCTTTTCTTTTCTTTTCTTTTCTTTTCTTTTCTTTTCTTTTCTTTTCCCTTCCCTTCCCTTCCCTTCCCTTCCCTTCTTTCTTTTCTCCTTCATAGTTGTCATGAACTCTGCTGGAAGCTTTGAGTCACTCCCAGCTGCTGTTCAGTGTTTGAAAGTGTAGACAAATGCTTTTTGTAAAGCACTACAAGAGATTTGTGGATAGTTTGTGACAATGCTCTGTGCTCTCAAAGGGGACAACTTAAATACAAATGGATAGCTAAATTTTCAGCATTGCAACAGATGGCCAGCATAACATTTTTGTTTTTCAAATGACTTTAAAATTATCTAATTTCTAAATCAAGCAAAATTTCTAATTTAGAAAGATTTTCAGTTATTGGAAATGTCCAAAAGTCTTATTTAAATTTATATATGTGGACTTGAGAGAAGGAGATGAGCAGATGCTTCCCAGGGAAGTGGTGGAGTTACCACCCCTGGAAGTGTTCAAAAAATGGGTAAACATGGCACTTCGTGATTTGGTTTAGTGGACATGGTGATGTTTGGTGAAAGGTTAGACTTGATGATCTTGGAGGTCTTTTTCAACCTTAATAATTCTATGATTTTTTATTCTATAAAGTGACCATATTTCATCACGATGGAACATATATTTTATTAGGATAAGATACACCTGGTTTGTGCATGGATCCCACACTGGCTGTGTCTGTGTGGAACTCATTTCAGTGAAGCAAATTCTGAGTTTGATTCAGCAGCACTGTGTCTGACTCAGCCAGGAGGAGGAGTCCCCCCTGCCCTGAGGAGGAAGGAGCAGAAGAGAAAACGTGTGGTGAACTGACCCGGGTCTCCATTCCCTGTCCCCCTGTGTTGCCAGGGGAAAGTGATAGAGAGGCTTTGGTGGGCACCTGGTGTCCAACCAGGGTCAACCCACCACAGTAACAAGACTTTGGTCTTGTCTGGAAAAGCAGCCTACAAAAAATACTCGGTATCGTGTCCCACAGGACAAGAGATCAATTCTCAAACCAAGATGGTGCTCAGTTTATATTTTAGAGCAAAAAAACCATCAGGCTTTATAATCTCTGCCTAACTAAGAGAACAAAACTGCAAAACTCCTATTCTTGTTCTTACTTATCTAACTTTTTTCAGATCTCACTAAACGGCTCCTCAGTCACTTCCTGCAGCAGCAGGTTCATTCCTATAGAGTTAATCATGCACAGTGTAAGTACATGCACCCATTTAAACTTTGTTGCTTTTAATTTCATCCATGGTGGAGGTGGAGTAAGCTGTGTCTCCCAAAACAGCTCATAAGTTATGAAGGTTTATTTTTAAAAAAACGAACTGAAAATTTTTCCTTTTTTAAAATAGTTTTCACTGTCATAATTACAAAGAGAACTTGTAATTGAAGCCTGTTGTATTATCACCTTCTGAAGGCAGACAGACTCCATTTAAAGCAAGGAAAAGGTTGCATTTGACATTTTCTCTTTTCAGGGTGGCTCTGTACCAAAGCTGGTACAATTATCTGAGTTCAAAACTAATAGCAGCAAAACCTGACATACACTACATTCATTTTTGTAGGTGAGAGCATGACTGGCAGGAAAATAGCTGATTTTGCTGACCTCTGGGTTTTCATCATTAACCTTGAGAATGTACAAGCAGCTAAAAGGGAATTAAGGATTGCTGTCACTGCTCAACAGTTTGCATGTCTATGTGCTCTAAAAAAAGTCCTGCTCTTGACTCTAAAATCCACTTTCTCATCCTACGCCCACACCAGATTCTCTTACTGAGATGTAGCACTAGTCCTCCACCCACTGACCAACTGACTTCTCACTTTTTTGACATTCCTGAGACCAAGTTAATTTGGCTGATGGAGTTTTTACACACACAGGGTTCAATCCAAAGTTCATGAAGTCAACAGAAGTCCTTCTATTTATTTTACTGGTTGTTGTACCAGGTTAGCAAAGAACAAATGCTCCTACTTCAAGTTATTCCTCATTAAAAGGAAAAAGAACCAAGCAAAAATAAATTGGCAGTCACGTAAAGGAGAGGGCAATTTCAAGAGTGCTCACCTGGTGAGATTGCATGAGTTTTCTCCTAAAAAAATGACATTCCCACTATGCCAGTAGCAGTCAGACATGTGAAAGACACATGTGACAGCCTGGTTTGACACTTCTCAGCAGGCTGGGAAATACTGAACTGGACCAGCTCAAGGCTCAGCACAGAGCTAAAACACCAGAAAAGGAGAAGCTGAAGAAAGTGGTAAACTAAAGCAGGTACCGATGAAATAAAAAACTGGGGTATAGATTGTTCTAGTCCTCCTGTCACCAGAGCATGGGAAGGGTGGAAACAGCAACATTTCCTGGTACAGGTTCATCCCACTCACCACAAAAGCAATTATTATCCTGTGTTTGCTCAATGTCCTCCTCCACTACCATCAGTCACAGCATCTAACCTGATTTTCCCACACTCTTGCAAAGAAGGAGAAGAGTCCAGCAAGATTTGCTGCTACCTCAGCAACTCTGTTGCTTATCCCTAGAGCTGCCCATGGTGACTGCTATATAAAATTACAGCAGTTTCAGGGATGTAAGGTACCAACTGGTTTTGATTTCTTCAAGAAAACTGTTTTAGTGCTGCCTAACATACAGAGGTCACAGAGGTGCCTCTAAAAATGCACATAAACTCTGAGGAATGCCACCTGAGACAAGAGAGGATTTTGAATTAACTTACTGAGATAATAAAAACCACAGAATTTTCTAAAAAAAAAAAGAAAATGCTTATCTTTGTAAATTAAGATCCTGTTTTAGTTTTCAAAATGGAATAAGGGAAAGCTTATTAATTTCTTTGAATGAAATTTCTCAGGGAAAGATGTGGCTGGTGTGTCAAAATGAATGACTTTTACAGATCTTCATGATTTTTCTTTAAACATTCAAATGTGTATATCCCAAAAAGTATCATGGCACAAATTTGTATGCCTAAATACAGCTCTGATCTCTCTCTGCCTACACCACCTGCCATTTCAGATTTCTGGAATGCAGCAAGAAGGAAAACGCATAGAGAAGCTTCAGGTTTATCTCTTTGCTATTATATTTTTTTTATTACTGACTTCTTTCCTGTTACTGTTCTATCCAACTTAATCAAGTGCATTCTGTTAGTTCTCTTTCACAGAAGCACTTCTCCCTGCCATCTATGCTTCTTAACTTTTATGTTATCTTCTTCAGAACTTTTATTTATTTCTTTCCCTTAGTTTTTAGAACAAAGTGATCAAACTGAAATGCATTACTCATGATGAGTGACTACAAGTTATTCCTATAATAGCCCTAGTATTTGGTAAGGAATTCTTCACTCAATTTTAATTTATCTTTCAGTCTCACTTTTTAAATATCACTGTTAAATATTGAGTCCTTCACTAAGTGTCCTTGAAGTCTTTCCTCTCTCACACTGGGTTTTCTCATGTTTCAGCGACACGTGTTTCTGTCAGAACCTGATTCATTAACAGTAAAAATATTTAGAGAAAACATGTCAGGTTTGACAAGAACTAACCCCAAAAGCATAAAAAGAGTGCCCTCCTTCCCAGCTCTAGAATGAGCAAAAGTTTTACTGAGAAGTCTGCTTAGGCCATGGTAAATTGTGGTAAAGTCCTAATTCTGCCTAAAATCGAATCTGAGACTTATATCCGTGACACAAATCTGTTATTAACTCCTCAGTCACCAAACTGTGCTTTGCTTCTCTATCTGTTTTGATAAAGAAAGCTTCCTAAATTATTAGTTAAGTTCAATGCAGGTCCTAAAAGCAGAAGACTTTCAGATTTTCATGGTGCAGGGAAACTACCTTATACCTAACTTTAATAAAATTTTGTCACAATTTCTGTGGGATTGAATCTCCATGGAATCCTTCTGAACAAATGGAAGGATAAATTATAACAAAGCTATATTAAGATTACTTTTCATTGTTCTATATGTGCACGCTGTGCAGATGCCACCAATCTTATCTGGTTTCATGCTAATCTCACCCCCAGAGACCTGTATTTTCACACATAGTCACAGGTGATTAAAACATTCTCTCTTTACAAGGAAAACAAACAAAAAAANAAAAAAAAAAGGAAAAAAAAAATTTCATTTCTTTCAGAGCTGCTGGAACTTTCCAGAATGTTTTCTTTTTGAAATCCACACACCTTATCACCTTCTAAGAGCACTGAATTTGACTAACAGGGCTACCTCTTGAAACAAAACCTAAAATGTTTGTGACTCATTTTGAGCCCAATAAACACATGTGACAACACTCTGCCTGGCACACTTGACCTGCCATGAATCACACAGTTAAAGAGCAAGCTTCTTCCTTTAACAAGAAAGGTGGCTCTGTTGACTATGTAACAATACTTATCAAAAATCTTCCATTATCTTTTACTTCAGCAATGAGATGTCTGCAGGTGATTAATATTATAAGATTTATGTCAGTGGAAGTGGATAATGCTCTTCGTTTGGATTTTGGTGGTTTTTTTTTGTGTGTGTGTGTTTTTGTTTTGTTTTGGTTTGGTTTGGTTTGGTTTGGTTTGGTTTGGTTTGGTTTGGTTTGGTTTGGGTTTTTTGGTTCTGTTTTTGTTTTTTTTTGTTTTTTTTTTTTTGTTGTTGGTTGGTTGGTTGGGTTTTTTCTGAACTAATTTTGGAGAGGAAATTATATTGAACAAATATTTAGATTGAAAGCTCTCTCACAGAGATGATCAGGATTTATGCCTTTGGACAACACAATTTCTTACTTCCACCTGTATCATGGAGTTCCCCTTGGCACAGGAACACTCTCACTTTGTGGTCTACATAAAGTGTTCATTTTTGCTGTTGGTGGACAAGAGACTGAAGGGTAAGATTAAAGACCATCCCTACTTTCTGGCTTTCCATGAATTTTCCTCTGGATCACATAAAGCATTTAGTAGGACCCTGCAGTACTTCCAGCTTGTTGTTGACCATTCAGAGTAGCAGTCCTCCTGAAGGCACTGCTAAGCTCCTCTTCATCCAATTATCCAAGTGCTTTTCTTAATGCCTATATTACATAATCAAATACAATTAAAATTAAGAAACCCACAAAAATACGAGATGTACAATGAGTTAGATTTCTGCTTTGCTTTATCAAATTAGTCTCTTTATCCACCAGAAGCTAAGATGAAAAACTGTGGGGCACGTTATTGAGTGTATTGTGAGTCAGTGTGGCTTAATTGACTTACATGTGCTGAGAACTGACTGCACAAACTCCTACAATAAAAGTCTTTGCATCACTTGTACATTCACGTGGTTCTCTCTGCCTATAGTCAGGGAAGGGAATATTGGCATGTGAAGCTCAGCACATTAGCAAACAATAATGAAATATTTTCATTCAGTTGGTTAAGCACAGGATGAAACAAAGTCAAGGGCTTTATGAAGTTTTTGGAGTTCAGATGCTCAGCTAGAATAAATCAATATTACTGTAATTAGTTCTGTTCAGTTTCATAATCCGCAAATCAGGTTCACTGTTAGGCTTTTCCCCCCCATCTATTTCAAAACAAATTGCTCTTTACTCTGATTTAACCCTGACTGATTTATTGATAATGATGAAATTTTAAATCCTGATAAAGAAAGTAAGAATAAAGATGGCATCTAGGTCCTTCATATTTTTGAGAATAGGAGGGTGGTGATGGTATGGCTCCTGATTTCATCTCTGGTTCATCCTGGTTCCACTTAGATGGATAAGTAACTCTGCTTTATGTATATATAAATGTCCTTTAAGGCTCTCTTTATTTCATTCTCCAACCGTATAGAAAATAATGAGGTTCCCAATGAAAGTCTTAAGTGTCTCCTAAACAGTCAGGGAGGAACACTGAATGTCTTACGAGCCTTTGCGAAAACAGCAATTTGTTCATTATTCATGGAAGTAAAGCCTCAGCACTGGAGAATTAAGTCCACCTTACTCCATGGATAACAACAAAAACACCTTCAACGTGAGTGAAACATTCACCATGCTAACCCTGTAAATTCCATGTAATGGCACTGCATTAACCCTTTTATTTTCTATTTTATGAAGATCTTACTTGGTACAGTAGTTATGACTGATCTGACAGCTTTTTCCACCCCATAAAAAAGAAGTGAATGAAAGTAATGACCCTGGAAAGTGTGTTTAATCTTTTTCTACTAATTTGAGGTTTTGAGCATTAAAATTTCCTCTCATTGTTAACAACAGCTGAAATTACTTTACAACACTGCAGGTTATGTAAAATATAATAATTTGTGAGATGGAGCCAAACACTGATAGTTATTTGGGAACATACACATTGTTGGATTCAGCCCACTGTTAGGAAAAGAGCCAGTGATGGCCTCAGTTATCAGTTTCTGCTCATCAGTTCCCAGTTAAACATCCATCTTTTGCAGAATATGATTTTTGCTAGGTTTGATCCTTTAACAGGCTCAGCAGCTCATTACAGGGGCCCATGGAGAAAGGAGGGTGGGCAGCTGAGATTCAGTTTACTTGGATTTACGCTGGTGTAGAGTCATGTCCTGAAAGTAAATCACAAGTCTGTGTAATATATAACATAGTCTTATACCACTGAGTTGAAAATTGCCTTCAGAGTGTATGCTCTTACACTTAAATAATGCCTTCACATTATTACATAATTATCTTGGATCTCATTATGATGGATAAATATGAAACATGGGGCTAGATCTTGGATTTTGATTTGGAAGATACTGTGATAGCCTTTATTTCATAGACAAAAATCCAGAAGTGCACATGAGAAAACTCACAACAACTTGAATTCTCTCTGTCTCCACGTGCATACATTATGTATAACTTGAAATTAAAAAAAAAAAAGAGCTAAACATCTAATTGTGAAGAAAAATATTTACAAAGTAACAGTATGAAGTGATTCTTTATCTTAAGTGGACACAAAAGGAGAATACAGAGGGGATGGAGTCAGGCTTTTCATGCACGTGCACCACAAAAACCTAAAGGAGGCAGTTACAGGCTGTCAGAATGGAAATTCTCACCGTGTAAAGGCAGATGATTCTGCAAGGAGGGCAAGCTGGAATACAGTCCCTGAGGGGTTGTGGGATGTCTGTCTTTGAACAGCTTCTAAACTACAGCTGGACACATCTGGGCAAGGCACCAAGCAACCTCATTGAAATCTTAGTTAGTTTGTATTCTCACCTTTTTTCTCCTTATTCATAGCAAAAATTTAGTAAAATTTGTTTTCCTCCATTTTTTAAAAATTTTTGTTGCATTATTAACCTCAGAGGGTTTTGTTCTACAGAACCTGTCCCTCCTTGAGACACAAGTAAGTGAAAACTGTTGTAAACACCTCCTACCAGAAACATCAAAACGTCTCTTTTCACCAAATCTTAGTCTTATTCTGCTACAGTGTTCAGTCAGGAAAAATACAAGGCTAAACAGATGGGAAACACAGACAAAGGTTCGGTGGAACCTGTGGAAACCAACTTGCAATGCTATTAATAGATTTGAAGGGACCGGGGTGGCTGACTGCATTCTCCTCTTCCCCTGCTATGAATTATGTGACTATAAGGGCAGTTTGGAGGAAAGGGAGATGTTAGAGTGCTGTGCAGGCTCTGCCTTCCTTTGTGTGCTCAGCCTTTCTTCTTCCCTTCAAGTCCTTCCTTTTTCCCCCCTTCCTTTTCTGGATGAGTTGCTGAGTAACGAGGTTTTGTATTGGAAAGGTGACATGTATATTACTGAAATTTTCATCTTGAATTATCTTCACAAGAATACAACTCAGAATATTTGGTTTTAATATCCAGTCTCAATTTCAATAGATACTTTTAGGGGTGTTGCTGAATTCACCGAGGAATAGAAAAATTGACTCAGTCAACTGTTCCCATCATCGTGTGCTTGGGGGAAAAAAAAAACAAAAAAGCACATATACAGACTTTTTTATTTCATATAAGGCAGTTTTATGGCACTGCATGTTATATGCATTCTTCTGAACAAGAGCAGAATCAGGACACTAAGTTAAATCCTTGAGTATAGATGCTATCACCACCAACAAAAAAACTTCTTTTATTAGTACTATGCAATTTTCTTTTTTTTAAAGTGGGTTTTTTCATTTATGTGTTCAAATAAAGATGGTGCTAATTTTTTTTAAATGGTATTACAAGAAGCCTTAGAAGAAAAAAAAATCAAATTTTTTCCTCTATGGGGAAACCCTGACCCAGAACTTATTTTCTTAACAGATAACACAGAGTGATGCACTACAGAAAAAAAAAAAAAATCACTGCCAGTCAAAGTACAGATATTTTTAGTGCAGTCTCTTACAGAAAAAGATGAAGTCAGGTTTCGTTATGCAATATCACTTAAATACACTTCAGGAAAGAGTGAAACTTTTATAGCTCCTTGACGTAATAAAACACTTCTATAAGGTTTAGCAGAACTCATTGATTGTACATAGATAATATTCCCTAAAAGCTACAAAATTCACATATCATTTAACTCTAGATTTAATTAAAATTGACAGCCCCAAGTTTAATCCTTTGGCAAAGTGAAGTACTGAAAACATATATGTTTGTGATACAGTGATAGAATTTAAAACAAAAATGTCCAGGAAATACTGACATTAAAGAACTTGACTCCTTTCCGAAGCTGAATTAATCACTGCTTTTGAGTGATCTGTAGATTTATTAAAATAGAAGAAAAAACCCAAACCAACCAACCAACCAAAAAACCCCACCAAAAAACCCCACCAAACTCCCCAAAAACACCAGGAATAATTTCAAACCATTTCCTTTTGTTCTAAATATTAACTTTGCATATTGAAGTTATCATTTCAGAATAACAGCTGAAAAAGCCAGTTCAAAATCATGTAAATCAAAATCCCAACAGATCTCTACCCAAAGTACCACATTCCAGCAAAACATTTAACTTTCAACAAAGGCACTTTCTCTAGATGATATTTGTAAAAGGAAAATGTTTTCTTATCAGAGGAAAACAGGCTGTGAGAGGCCAGAAAACATTGAGTTCATCCAGCCATCTGCCCCTTAATGGGATCAGCTATACTGTGTCACTTTAACTCCTGTTTTCCTGTAAGAACTTTTCAGAAGAGGTTAAATAATCTACTCTAGTACTTCATCACCCTGACAGGAAATTTTTCCAATTATATGAACCAGATTTTTTTTTCCCAGTGAAGTTTAACTTTTTGTTTATGTGTTGCACCCATCATGAACACGGCAGACCATTGTTTTCCAATCCTCTTTGCAGAATTATTTTCCCTATATTTGAGATCAAATATCTCAGACTCTCACCTTACTTTGTTAAGCTTAAATAACTACAATTTCTTTCATTCTTTCTTCAGAGGTCATATTATCTAGATGACACAGTCCTTCTTATTTGAAATGTTTACACCATTTCTGTTATCATGGTACTATCATGTTTTTAATCCCTTGGGCCATACTTCTAAAATACAGATAGATCACAATCACCTTCACCTGATTTATAGGGTTTTATTGTTTCCCTGATTATTTGTTTTCTTTTTCCTTCTTTTTTTTTTGAGCACAAACTTGAAGTTTCTTCTCAAAATAACAACTTGCATTTCAGTTGCCTCAAATATAATTTCTGCACTGCTGTGTCCTCCAGCATGAGAATATTTATTATCAGCAGAAAGCTCTTTTTATGAAATATGCATTTATATCTGAAATCAAAAATATGAATTTAAAAACAGAACCTACTCCTACTTAAGCCACTGCTAAAAACTCCATGGGAATTCAGTATAAGGGGAAACAAACACTTAAAGGGCAGCAGGGCTGTAATTTTGTTGCCTGCAATGGGCTCCAGGTAAGATCTATAGTCAAAGACCTAGAGAAGAGTTTTGAATAAGTTAGGACATCAGAAACAGCGTAAAACATTTCATTTTAATAACCATTACATAAAAAAAAAAAAATCCCAAAACAAATTGCAGATACCGTTTCTCCATGGAAAAGCAAAAATTGCTGTGCCACACAAGGCATGAGTAGGAAGTTTAGTTCTTCACATGTAAATTTCATGGCATATACATTTTATAGAGGCTCTTTCCCCACAGGTTATTCCCATCTCTCTTGGCTGCAATTCATCATTATATGTCTGTCCTCTTCCTCACTCCAATCCGCATCTATCCGAGTTTAATTAGTGGGGGCCTTCTCTCATGAGTTACTGCAAACTTTGAAATACCTCATGTTTTACTCACAGCCTTGACTTCAAAAGACAAGGAAAATCAGATTCCATATTCAGATATATAAGACAGGAAAACTGCTTAAAATATCTGCTTTGAATGATCACCGAAGTCCTAAAAGTAAAGTAAAAAGAACGGCTTAGGTCATGGTTATAAAGTAACGAGGTAAGAGTTCACAGCTTTTGGGATAGTCTGACTACTTTGTGTTTTTTAAAATAATTTTTTGAATTTGCAGTACTGAATGATGCATAATTTGAGAAAAAGGTTTGTGTGGAGGTGCCCCTGGGGGGGATGGGCCTTGGGAGTGGAAGCATGGTTGGGTTACACAGGGTTTCCAAGCTCCCTGGTGCTGTTGTGTCTAAATCCTGTTCCTCATTGGTCTTTTCAAATGTAACTCCGCCCAGAGAATCCTGTACTTAAGTGGGTGTTCACATGATTCTGGGGAGTTGTTGTAGTCAGTCTGTGCCAGGCCCAGCCATGAGGCTGTGAGGAAATAAAGAGCATTTATGAACATCCATCAAGATTATTGTTCCTGATTTTTTTCAAGGGCCAAAGCTGTTTTTCAGGGATGGTTGCAGGCTAACCCCACTGCAACAGATGATGGAGAATTTCGGGCATTTTAACGATCCCTGGACCCCTGAAGACAGCTTAAGAAGAGCAGTGAAGATTTTGAGAAAAATCCAAGGAAGCA
>VYXC01007878.1:2735626-2753833 GCA_013397175.1 Platysteira castanea
CCGTTTCTCCATGGAAAAGCAAAAATTGCTGTGCCACACAAGGCATGAGTAGGAAGTTTAGTTCTTCACATGTAAATTTCATGGCATATACATTTTATAGAGGCTCTTTCCCCACAGGTTTTCCCCATCTCTCTTGGCTGCAATTCATCATTATATGTCTGTCCTCCTCCTCACTCCAATCCGCATCTATCCGAGTTTAATTAGTGGGGGCCTTCTCTCATGAGTTACTGCAAACTTTGAAATACCTCATGTTTTACTCACAGCCTTGACTTCAAAAGACAAGGAAAATCAGATTCCATATTCAGATATATAAGACAGGAAAACTGCTTAAAATATCTGCTTTGAATGATTCCCGAGGTTCTAAAAGTAAAGTAATAAGAATGGCTTAGGTCATGGTTATAAAGTACCGAGGTAAGAGATCACAGCTTTTGGGAGAGTCTGAGTACTTTGTGTTTTTTTAAATAATTTTTTTAATTTGCAGTATTGAATGATGCATAATTTGAGAAAAAAGTTTGTGTGGAGGTGCCCCTGGGGGCGATGGGACTTGGGAGTGGAAGCATGGTCAGGTTACAGGGGGTTTCCAAGCTCCCTGATGCTCTTGTGTCTAAATCCTGTTCCTCATTGGTCTTTTCAAATGTAACTGCGCCCAGAGAATCCTGTACTTAAGTGGGTGTTCACATGATTTTGGGGAGTTGTTGTAGTCCGTCTGTGCCAGGCCCAGCCATGAGGCCGTGAGAAAATAAAGAGCATTTATGAACATCCATCAAGATTATTGTTCCTGATTCTTTCCATGGGCCAAAGCTGTTTTTCAGGGAAGGTTGCAGGCTAGCCCCACTGCGACAGGTTTGCTTATGCTTCTAGTTCCTGTAAAGGCCCAAATGAAGTCCTGATCCAGTAAAGGAAATGTCACTGCTTTACACAAGCCCTGGATTTCACTCTGGTGTGTTCTCCTGTGCACTGCTAGCCTGAGCTATCATTACACCTGCAGCCTCAATTTTTGTAATTTCTGGGGTTTGATGGATTCATTGCAGGACACAATAGTACAGTGAAATACTCAGCAAGATGCATAGGATGAGACAATAAAGGAAAAACAAACTTTTGCTCCTCTGCACGAAGAACTTGTTTCTTACTTACTAAAACATTTCTTCTAAGTGACAAACAGGAAAGACTGGAAGACTCAAATTAGAGGTTAAGCAAAGGGTAGCTGAGAAGAACAAGAGAGAATTACCTTAGTTTAAAAATAGAAATAGAATGAAGCTAGCAACCTGAGGGAACTGACATGTAGCAGATTATGAGGAAATTGGAAAGGTTCTTTTATTACAGTTAAAACACAGAAGAAATGAAAAAAGTCCCTGCTTTACCAGGTTCCAGTTCTGCCTTCAGCCAAGCAGAAAAGCTCATAGTATCAAACCAATTAAGATTAAAATGAAACTTGAAGGCAAATAGAGATGGTGCATTCCCTGATATCCCTTTTTGTGTGGTGCAACAGATGGAATGTATTCCTTCCTCACAAGATGGCCTATTAAAAGGTTAATGTGCACTAAATTTTTAGAATTAAAGCATGGCTAAACTTTTTCATTACAATTAACTTTAAAGGTTTGATTATTTTTCAAATTAGAGTCCCTGGTTCAACTTTTTCATTTGCAAACCAATTCTGATTGAATATGGACGTGAAAGGCTGAGAAAGTATTCCAAGCACTAATGAGAGGGAAAAACAGGATGGATACTGCAACAGGAGAAATGGGAATTTCAACTGCAGTTAGAAGGTGCTAAGGTGTGTTGGACTTGTTAACTTTATGGCTTGTACGTACTCCTCTGTTCTGCTCTTGGCAAAGACTGCTCAGATTTTGCAGAAATATTCATTGCAGTACAGTTTAGCAAATTTCTGAAATTGGTAATTTCTAGATGCAGTCAAACAACAGAATTCCTTCCTGTGGAAAATTACCTTTTTGATGAAAATCCTGAAGCTTTTGTTATCTGACAAAAATTTAAAATTTGAGGAAGGCAGACATTGTAGGTATATGTTTAATGAAAATATAAGTTCTTATTCAAGGATTTTCACAGAAAATATTTAGCAGACCCTAATAATTTCTTTCTTGCTTTATTTTCTTCCTGTGACCTATTACTGAGAAATATGTAAGCAGATAGACTCTGGAGTATTTAGGTTCCTTTAATCCACCTTGGTATTCAGGACAAGGGTAGTATGCAGTTTTCAGCAGTTCACAGCTTCTAGAAATAGAACCATAGGATCACAGAATCATGGAAAGGTTTGAGTTGGAAGAGACCTTAAAGATCATCTCCTCTCAATCCCCCTGCCGTGGGCAGGGACAATTTACACTAGACCAGGTTGCTCAATGCTCCACCCGACCTGGCCTTGAACTCTTCCAGGGATGGGGCAAAATATATAAATACATAACAGCCAGAAAAGAATTTTTTTGTTGTTGTTGTTTTTTTTTGGTTTTTTTTTTTTTTTTGGGGTTTTTTTTTTTGTTTGTTTTGTTATTTGTTTGTTTGTTTGGAGTTTTTTGTTGTTTTGTTGTTTGTTTGGGTTTTTTTTGCGCATAGATTCCTGGTGTTTTCAGAAATAAACAACTCATTGTACTCTAAATTTAATTTAGATATAGAAGCAACATACTTCAGAGCTACTTTCAGGAAGGCCTTGACTGGAAGGGCTCAAGATGCAGTTATATGTTTTATATCTTTTCTCCTAATTAAAAAAAAAACTTCAATATGAAAAGAGTCCATCCACATGATTGAGGCTGGTTTCTGAGAAGGAATATGATGTCAATATCTGGTTTAATTTTAAGAAATGGACTCGTACTCCATAATAATATTAATTTAAGGAAGATTATCTAAACCTTCAAGGGAGTTCTTTTTTATATACCATTACTCAGTGCAACTGAACAAGTGGCACACTAAGAGTCAGTAATGGCCCATGTATGGCTACAAAGCCTAAGTGGCAAAAATGTTATACAAAAAATGAAGTAAAACTAATAATGTGTTTAGGGGATAATGTCCAGTGTAAGTCCCCCAGCAGCTATCTTTTCCTTCACAGTGGAGTCCAAAATCAATTTCTGATGTATCAAATGCACAATTCGTTTAGTTTCTGTTAGTGCTGCTTTAATTGCTGTCCTTCATGGGGGAAAAAAAACACAAAACAACACAAACAACCAAGAAGAAACAGTATTAAAGGAAAAATAGATGGGCAAAGTCCCACCTGAAATGTAGATGGTGTTTAAGTCCAAAACCTGACTTGAATTTTACACCTAAAATCAAGAGCTAGCACTTTTCTGTACTCCTCCTTCATGTATAGAGAGGAATGAATATAGACTAATCTAAATTGTAATTTCATAGGTTGTTTATACTGCATAAATAAGGTACAGCAGCTGTTTGAAAGGCAAATTGAACTAAAAGGTCCCTGGATTGAATCCTAAAGTATTTATATTCAGTTTTTCACATTGTGTTCTGTTTTCAAAACCGTTGCTGAATTTGTTAAATCACTGGTATGCTTGCTAAAGAAAATAATATTCCATGAATGCTGGCTACCCTTAGACTCTCTCCTTGAGTCTAAACGTTTGTAGCTAAATACAAAACCTTTGACATAGCTGTCTTTACTGAACCAAAACAAACTGCAATGTATTCTTGTTTAAACTCCATCAGCCGTGATGATTATACTGTATTTGTAATGAAGCAAGGCCTCCCAATAACACTACGAGGACACATTTTATAGTGTTTAATGGGTTTTACTGTATATATGATTTCACATGTCATTAGTCAGACTTTTCAAATGTGTTCCAAGTAGCTTATAGAGAAAACACTAACATGTTGAAACAAGATTATTAGCAAAATCAATATCACTGAATGGGCAATTTATATTTTTTTCTACCCGTTGTTGGTAACTACTCTAGCAAGACCAGAAGACCAGGTTTAAACTGAAAGAGGGTAAATTTAAATTAGATATTAGGAAGAAATTCTTTTCTGTTTGGGTGATTAGACACTGGCACAGGTTTCCCAGAGAATCTGCTGTTGTCCCACCCCTGGAAGTGTTCAGTGCCAGTTTGGATGGAGCTCTGAGCAATCTGGTTTAGTAGAAGGTGTCCCTGCCCATGGCAGGGGATTGGAATGAGATGATCTTTAAGGTCCCTTTTCATCCAAACCATTCTATGAGTCTTTGAATATAATTTTAATATATTGTAGTTCTGAATCAAAAAATCACAGCTTTTTTTCAGAAGCTATGTTAGGGCTTTATTGAAGTATTATTAAAGTTTTTTCTCTTTTATGTAACAACTTTCACATAAAAATTTCTTATTAGCCTCAGGACCATCGACTTTAAGCAAGGAAGATAATTAATAAAGCTTGTGCCAGGCTTCTCTTATCCTACCTTCCTTCCACCCCGTGACATCCCTGGCTCCCTAGTGAATTCAAACAGACCAGACTTGTAGCTACCTTGTGAACTGTTTGCTTTTTTTGAGCTATTTCCTTCCTGTGCCCTAAATTTCCCAATCCCAGTTGCTCAACAGCCTTACTTCAACAGTAGACACAGTGTCCAATTCTTCTGCCTTTCCTTCTTCTTTAGCACTCCAGGAAAGACCCTGGAGTGGGAGTGATTGGAGTATCCAAAGTGTGAGGGTGATTTAACATCTCATAAGGGTGTGAGGGTTCTATCCATCAGTATGAGCTAATATCAGGACTGGGGTCCCTTGGAAAAAGTAGAGAGAGTGTGCTCTGAATCAGAACATAGAGCTGTCTGGGGGTGGATTTCTGCAACTTCTCATTCTCATGACAAAGAAAATACAGAAAGAAAATCAGATCAGGCGGACTTCTGGCCAGAATTTCCTGCCCTAAGGGAGCATTTCTAGTTAGTATTTTCATCTGTCTGTCTTTAGGAAAGCAGAACTGAATTCTCAGAGGCTGTGGAGGTGGGAATTGGAGAAGGCAGGTAGGCAGGTAAGTAACACTTTCAATGACAAGCAACTGGGTTAAGATGATTTAAGAGGTCTGAGACAAGGAGAGAAACCAAAGTTGTGTTTATTCTTTTTTATAACCATTGTAATGTCACCAAGATCAGTGAAAATAAGTAAGGAATTTGACAGTCAGTGCTCAGAGCTATTTATCTGATTATGTGTAATCCTTATTAGAAATGGTGACTTTAGACTCTTGATTATCTATGAGCAACCATTCAATTTTGTGATTGTATATGTGATATGATACAGTGCTGATGGATTTTTCCCTTGGGGAACTGAAACACTATTATTTAGTGTTTGTTTATAAACATTGACTCTTTACAGGTGTAGATATGTCATTAAGTCCCTTAAATAATCTAATTATTTCCAGAAGCTCTGGAACTTAAGTGTTTTTCCTCCCTCTCCATTTGGATAGATATTAGTAATTAACTTCAGTAGTACAAGAAGGACATAAAAAGGGAGTGAGAAAAACTTTGACTGAAAAGGATGCTGGCATGCTTATATTTTTGTCTTGCAAGAATTTATGCTCTTGCTGAACTTCATTCATATAAGCAATCCCATTTTTATGCTTAGAGCCAAGAAATGAAATTAAGGTAATGTTTTATTATTTAAAAATTAAGGTCTTGGAGTTGTTTTAAAAATTTCCTCTGCGTGTGAACAGAAAAGTATCTAGGAGTAAAAGTTAAAAAACAGAGGGGAGGAGCATTTCATCTTTGCATCCACTTTATCGGGAGTAGTTGATTCAAAAATTGCAAAGTTTAAGGAAAAGGAAATAAGTTGTTTTTGCAGTTTTCCACAAGAATAATGGCATGGACATCACTTGAGATAAAAACACTATCTCACCAAGCAAAAGTTTGAACAGCTTTGCTCTGAGATATAGTGTGAGACTTTTCCCTTTATCAGAATGATTATAAAAGGCAAAAGATATATTGGTTTGAGTTTGGACATTTTGTTGAAAAAAGAAATCCTTATGGTGTTATATAAAATTCATTTAATTTCAGACTTGTATTGCTCATTTACACTTTGGGGCTCAATATGGAAAGATTCTGCAAAATGGTTTATTTTTTCAAGAGTGGTCCTTGTTGCTCAGGGTAGGCATTTGCTCTGCTTTCATCTCTCTGTCCTCTATTAATATGAACATAAATAAAACTTAATAACACATGATTCTATTTATTCTGAAAAAATCTACACCAGCAGTGGTGGGTTGCTTTCTGAGCTTTTCTATTTCTTTCCAATGACTACAGAGAAAGTCCAGAAATGAACTGTGAACAGACAGGGTCTGCATGTGCTGATTGACTCTGTGGATCTCAAGTGGTCAGATACTAATCAGAGTTCACACCTCTGTATTTGGAAGAACACAGTTCTTTTACTGGGCCTGTCCATGAGCTTGACACTCATAACACCAGGGCATTTTTCTTGACCCTCCTAAAATGTTCAATTTTTCTTGCCAGCACTAGAAATTTGTTGAGCTGTGTGATACTTGCTAAATGTTTCACTCTGCTTTTTAAGCTGAGTATTAATAGCAGGCATCTTGTTCAGGTTCTATCCTTTTGCATGCTATTTGCAGTCCTTTGACAGGATTAAAGAATTAAAAAACCTGACTTGTCTTCTAGCTGCACGCACAAATGGTCACTGCTTGACTCAATTTCCAAATTCTTTATGGCATGTGAAATTCCTGAGGTTATTTTACGTTTCTTGTAGCTCTTCATTATCTTTTTTTATTTGTCACCTCTGTGCCAATATATCAATATCCTAAGATGCCTCAAGTAGTTTTAGTTTTAGCTTTCAGTTCTACACACCGAAACCAGTCAGGTTGAGAGTTGTATACTTATATATGTGTGTCTAGATGCTGGCTCCTGGCTGTTTTGATTAGGTTTTCGTTATCACAGAATCACAGAATCATAGAATATCCTGTTGGCAGGACCTGCAGATTTCAGCACATGACAGCTGCTTTACCCCTGCAGAAGTGGAAGTTGCTCTGTGCTGTCGGTGACATCCCTGTGGGATCAGCAAACAGAACACAAGACCTACAGGAAACTTGCATCACTCCAGCTGAGTTAAAACTCTACCTGCAGACAAATCCCTGAGTTCCAATCCCAATTTTTTGGGTTGAAGTATTTCAAGAGGACTCCAAGAGAAGAAATTTTGGTGGAAAAGGAATCTATTGGGTTTTATGGGACCCGACATAGTCCTGTCCAGTATCTTCCAGGAGCCTGAATCTTGCCAGTACTTGGATGTTTGGCACTGAGGAAATATCCAGTCATCTTGATAGCAGGAATCAAGGATCTTTTGAAAAATATATGGCCAGTCTTTGGGGCAATTCAGCTACTTGGACATAGGTTTCTATTTCAACCTAAGCCAAATACAAGCTCCCAAATATCCACCCCTGTGCTGTGGCAGCTGGATACCAGGTGGGACCCCATGGGGCTTCTCAAATGGAATGATGTGCCTACACCCAGGAAAAGGGATCACCTCCTCTAAGTCTTCAGGTAAATAAAATTAACAGTGGAAGAATTTAGAGACCGGAGAATTTTTAATTCATTCTGTTTATCACCTATAATTTAAATATAACTTAACAAGGCAAACAAAAGAGAGTGCCTCTCTCCCATTACCTTGTTATATTCTGGGGGAAAAAAAGACAATGCACAAGAAGTGTCTAAAATTGAGCAGCTTATGGTTATGTTGCTATAGCTACAGGATGATCAGAGACTTTGCTAAGCCAGGAAAAGAAATGAGCAGTTTCAAATAGTTTTGCACCTAGTCCCTGCAGATAGTGCTACATTTCCAAGTACACAGTTTTGATTTGCTTTGCATTGGTGAAATGCAAAGAAGCCATTTGTCTCTAAAAATTTCCTATGAATAAAAAAACCCCTTGCATTTTGCATCTCAGGAATTCCATGCATATTTCAAATAGGAAAAACAGTTTCTATTAATAGACATGGTCAGAAATTATTTGTCCATTTTTTCCTCAGAATATTTCCTTTTATCCATTTTTCTTTACAAAATGAAGCACATAACTTCTTGCGCTAAAAATAAAAAATTTTCTGCTTTCAAGCAAAAATCTGTTATCTATATACATAAATCTATAGTGTCCTTCAATTAAATGCTTAGGTTACACGAGAATAAATACATCCATGTGAAATGGTCAGCTCAAAACCGAAAGACAACACATTTGTTCCTAGGAAAAATCATAAAAATATTAATATTCTTCCTTTTGAAAAATAATTTCACTATAGGTTATGGATAAAAATGCTCTCTCAGAGATGTCATTGCTAGAGATTACAACAGAGCTTGGGAAGTTCTGCGGGTAATCTCCACATAAAAAAGCTGAATTTGCACCAGTTTGTGTCTAAATTTTTTTTGCCTTTTTATAAAAAATTTGACATTTGCTTTTCCATTATGTTTTGCTGAGTGAGTAAAAAACTTTTGTACCTGAATATGATCACTACAGAAGACTAAACCTTAGCAAATAATTTTCCTGATTTTCCCAGCCCTTCTTCAATGCATTTTCATTCAGGAAATGAAGCACCTGCTGCCCCTAAACTTGTCCATCTTTCATTGTATATTGGAGAGTGTGGTGCAAATCTTCTATTTTTTCTTCTTAATTTATTCTGTTGTAAGTGTACCCTACCACCCTCTAAAAAGACTCCATAGTAAATTAAAATTTGTGTGCTTTTATAAAAATGGCCTCTTCATACTGAAATCAGTAATGTGTCAAGGGAAGCCCATTCAGGCTTCGAAGAGCTTTGTTTTAAAGTGAAGAAAAGACTTGAGCTTAAATCAAGGAGATTAGCTACAGCTATCTATCAGGACCTGACCATTTAAAGCACCCAAAGAGGGGTGTGAAGGATGATTTTGATGCAGTTCACTGGCCCTTTCCACATATCTTCTGTGCATGGGCCTTGTAGGCTTCTGCAGGCTGATGTTTTGAGCAGGGGGCTGGACCCAATGGCCTCCAGAGATCCCCTCTATTCAAATTATTCTGTGATGCATCCTGCTTCTCAGATATTCCAGATCTTGTGGGCCAGCACAAATCAGAATTGTTCCCTGTCTCTGAACTTTGGAGTTTTACTGGCCTGTCCTACCTGCCAGTGCTGGGACTTGTGGGAAATCATTGATCATCTGAATCAGAGCCAGCTACCTTTGAGGGAGATGAGCTTCAGATTTTCATTGACTGAAAAGAATGAAATTCTCATACAGAGATCTTAGGCTCATTAATCACTTGTGAGAACTTAATTTATATGCATCTACCTGTAGATATCTCATCTGTAGACTGAAACACACAGTTGTAGTTTCAATGTCAGTAAGTTAATTACTTGATCTTTCTTTAAAAGTTGATAAAGATCTAAGATAAGATTCATTTCAACTCAATGTAGACATCTGAAGAAGTTCAGAAGAATCATTTCCTGGAAGAGATTCTGTTACTCTCATAGGATACCTGGTTTCCTTTGAGATATCTTGGGGAAAACTATGGGGTCTCCTGATTCTTTTCCAGAAGGCCACTGGTCCCCAGTGGGTGCAATGTCAGATTTACTGGCCTTAGATGCCCTGAGGGGTCATAACTGCATTTAGTACAATTTGTTGCATAAATATAGGTCACTTCCTCTCACAAGTTAGGAGTCCAAAATCAGGGCAAGACATGTTCAGTTTTAGCCCCTTGCATATCCCAAACTACTAAAGACAGGGGCAGACAGACACCAGAAGGATAAGAGTAGCAGATGAGTTGTCAAAGAAAATGCACAGTGGTTTGCTGGTGTGATAATCACTTAGCCCACAGAGTTTCTAAAGGCTTTTGAATGGAAAACTGATGTTATGATTATGCATGCATTGAAGATTTACCATTAGCTCAGTAGTTTTTCTGGCATAGAAAAATATCTCCAGAGTAATTCATGTTTTAAAGGAGCTACAAGAAACTCTGCAAGAGTCATCAATGCAATAATGCGGCTTCAGGGTGAGGGAGGAGAAATACCTGTCCTCTTATGGATAGAGGTTATTTGTTCCATGTAACTTAGGTCTTTCAAGATGTCTGCACTGATCTCTTAGCATAAAGAGGGTTAACTGTGATATTTGCAAAAATGTGATTTTGCCACGTGAATGTTTTTTCTGCGTGAAAACCAATTCAATGTCTTTTGTGTAAGTTTGCTTTTTTATTAAATTGAGAAAAAAATAGAGGTGAAACAGAACTACTAGGGTTACACTCTGCCACTGCTAAATTAGTTTGTACAGGACTGTGTTATAGTTATGGTAGTTCTTCTGAAGATAACTATTCAATTTAATCAAAGATTATATGAAAACACCACAATAATAATTTTGAAATAATAGACGTGTGTGTGTCATCCAAAATAATGCCCAAATTGTTCTGTTGGGCTATAATTTCTTAGCAGCAGTTTTCCCATTTTGCAAACCTGCTATTTATAAGAGAATTAAACAGCATCATCAGATGGCTTAACTGACTCTGAAATTGTAGTATGAGGAAAAAAGTGGGAGTGAAGTGTCAGACCATCAATTGAAACATTACTCTAGCAATGTCCGAGGTGATCAGAGAACAAATAAAAGCCCATACTCCCACCCGAAACTACCAATTAGGGAAGAATCACTCATCCATTATCATGAGCAAATTAGACTAGAAAACTCCACTAGAGATTATCTGAAATTGGATTTTGTTTGTTTATTCTGGCTGGGGCAAGTTATTAAGTTGACAGGGTTATTTTTTCTTTCCTCAGTTCTTCTCCTTCTTCTTAAGCGAACTCCAAAATGCTGGAGTAAGAAGAGATGGAGTCACAAAGGTGTTTATGCTCCTGATTCTAGTTAGGTTTTTAGATACCAAAGATGTCTAATGTCCCATAAAATCCATCTGCAAAAGCTCATGTTTCCTGATAGTTCTGCATAATGTTAATTATTGTGCAGAAGAACAGTCCAAGCCAAAAAATTAGATGCATCAAAAATGAGAAATGAGCATCATAACTGATGCTCTGAGACCACACTTTGTAATTAAGAGCAGCTAGCAATGATCATAAAACATGTGATCTATGGGTGTATTTTAAATTTATTTCTGATAAATTATACAGGTATAAGAATTAAGTTCTGGTTCAATAACCTACCTCCTGGTACCCTGGGCCATGCAAAATACATTAAGGTATGTCCAGTTCAACTGCCTCCCCTCATCCTCTCCTAATTTTGCTACATGTTACTCAGCCCTGCCCATGCCTTTTTTAAAACAAACTTTAAAAATAAAGCAAAACACCACAAAACTCCAGTCTATGTTTCTGAAAAATTGTGAGCTGGCTCTGCTCTGTTATACAGTATAATGACAAAATAACTCTGTTGGATTCTCTAACAAAATGTACCCTCACCAGCATAAAATTGACAGGCTAAGATACATTTATGGCAACTAATACTATAAAATCTGGACACTTCACATGCTTTATGATATCCCACAGAGGTAAAGAAGGAAGAGTTATTTGACAACTGGGAGTAAGAGGCACAGAAAGGCAAAATGACTTATCTAGGAAAACATAAAACACCTGTGACAGAGAAAGAAGCTAAACCTGTGTCCCCTAATTTCCAGGCTTATACTCTAACCACTAGATAATCCTTCCTGCTCCAACCCTGAAATCTTGGTGCTCTCACTGATTTTGAATATTAGTTAAAGAAATATTTTCAGAAATGCACAGTTTAGATGTTGTCTGAAAGTCTGTCTACTGAAATTAAAGAAAAAAGTACAAGCCCCCAGCATGTCCAGATGAATGGGCTTGTTCCTCCCTGTGTGTTGGGCTGGATGATCCCCTTTGCTGAACTTCATCACTTTCCTGCTGACCCATTTTTATAGCTTATTAAAAAGGTAATATAATAATTTCTTCTTCCAACCACTCCTTCCAGGTTTATGCCATTTGCAAGCTGGATGAGAATTCACTCTTGCCCATCATCCAGGTCATAAATGAAGGTATTAAAGAGTATTGGCCTAAATATTGAAGTTAGGAGCACATTACCAGTGACTAATCTTCCTTTCATTTCAGTTCTTATGTTATTTTTTTTTAAATCCAGCCATCTGAAATGTAGTTGTTTTATCAGGGAAGTGGTCCAAGTTTCCTGTAAAGCCCTGGGAGAAGCAGAGGAAGATTTGTGTCATACTAAAAGGCAGGTCTCTGCCCTGTCTTATTTCTTTTCATCGACTGTAGCTGAAGCCTTGATTACTATGGTTAGACAGCTGGATTTTAGAAAATACTGCTGGGTTAGATGAATGTCACCCTTTTTAAAGAATTAAATTGAGCTATCACTAGAAGAATAGATTGAGAAGGGTCCACATCAAAATACCTCAGGAGCAAAGCACTCATCAGCATTTAACTCTGATTTGAAGTGTGCCATAATCAGCGTCCACTCTGACTGGATTTCCACATGGGGTTTGGAAAGGCTTCCTAACAAAAATTCTTATGAAATGAACTCAGTTTTCTAACAATTTTAAGAAAAAAATAAAACAAAAACCAACAACTCCCCAAAAAACCTTCACTGTCAAAAAGTCACCATCTCCTAGGAAAATGCATCCCAATGTACTGTGCTTGGCAAATCCGTATTTTCTGCAGGAAGTGCATAGTGACTGTTCCAGGTATCTTGCTCCTTGGATGTGCACTGGCTATATCACAATACAAGAATTCACATTTCAAAAGACACTTAATCCATGTGAACCCTCCGTGGTTGCTAATAAGAGTTGTGACCAGCAGCTCAAACAAAGGACCATCATCTTGTTTGAAACAGACTACTTGAGTCATTGCAGCAGAAGGGGAAAGTACAGCAAAACCCACGTGTGCCTTGCACTATGCACAGTTTCCTCCCTACATAAACAAGCCAAAAATAGAACAAAATGAAAAACAAAGTCCAACCAAAATGGAATTTGAGAACATCCCAAAGAAATACGCTGTAGAAAGTTGGATATATTTGAGATAAACAGCATATGGGATTCTCAGGTGGTGCGAAAGATAAAAATGTGAATTTAGAAATGCTAGGAGTTTTGTAACTGAAGTAAAAGCGTTACTGTTGAAATTCAGCAACAGATAGTCCAAAAGCCTGTTTGCAGCTTTTGGGAGCACAGCTGCTTTACAACTTCTCATACTGTTTCAGATGAAATCTAGAAACTTTTCTTTGTCTTTAAAATAAATTCAAGCTTCTGCTGGTCAGAAAAGTTGTAAATATCCCTGTGTATGGTTAAAGCATTGGTGAGGACTATATTGTTTCCAAGCAAAAAATAGGATAATGTTGGGTTACCTTCATTTGGAATCCTCTTAGTATAAAACTACAGAAGAGAAAAGTTGAGGAGTTTTTTAAGAGACTTAATTTGTGCTTATATCTGAAATTTTCTTATTTTTCTCAACAGGAAGTTCTTGGGGGTGTAAAGGTGTGGTATAAAGAAAACCCAGCCACATGAGTTTCACAGCTGGAACTAAATTTAGTTTCTAGATTTAACCCTCTTGTGCTACCAAGCTGCATAAATAAAGTCCGTGAAAACGTCACACAGTCTTTAGGAATTTCAGTTTCATTTTTGGAGCAGTGTGTATCCTGATGCTTTCTGACTATCTTCCACTATGTTTTACTTCATCATGGTCAGATGGAGGAGAAAATTGGATCTCAGAGAGTTACCTGTGAACAGAATTACACTAAGGACTAAATTCACCTGAATGTCCATTCCTTGGGAAGAACAAAAATCTCAAAAATACATTTTTTGAATTGCATAAATAAACCTATTTCTACTATTTCTTTGCTCTGAAAAATGTCATAACAAAATAATAAAGTAATAGATTCTTATGATTGGTTAATAAGAGAAGAGCATCGTGGTCAGAGATAAAGAAAGAAGAAAAGGAGAATAGAAGGACAAAAGGATCTGGTTATTGTTTCTTTTTTCTAATGTTTTGACCAGCTCAGGAAACAAAAAAAAAAGTCAACTGTTGTAAGAACATGACTTCAGCTCACCCTCATAATTAGAAAGAAAAACCACATGCAGGAGAACAATAACAGTCTTGATGAAAGTTCAAGCAAAGATCAGAAAGAAAATGAGCCTGGAAAAAAAGCTTTAATTTTTGTAATTGTTGTCTCATGCCTCATCTAATTTTGGATTTTTCTTCAGGTAACTAAAGTAACTAGCAGGCTTTTGAGGTGCTCTGTTGAAGACTGAGGGGTGTGGATGACATTTCCAGCTTAGCTGGTCAGCTGGAACCCTTACATAATGATAGGGGAGAAATGGGCATTTTAGGGCCTGATTCCCATGGTCAGATCAGAAGAATGAGAAAAATAATGCTCTATAAATAGGAATTCTTTTTCCTATTGACTGTAAAAGAAATTCCAGATATTTAACTCAGAAAAAAGGGTACAGACTTTCGTGTTGAGGCATAAAGAATCTCAAAGATGTTGATGTAGTTGGGGTGCTGAGGCAGTGGTGACCTAACTGAGGTCTGTGAGGTCTGTTACTGTAGAAGATGAGGAACAGCAGGGCTGTGCCTGTGGAAGAAAAGGACTAGTGACAAAAAACAATATAAGCCTGAAGCCTCCTTTATGCAAGGAAACTGAAGATAAGCTAAATGTAAAGTGGGGGTGGTTCAGATGAGGAGAAGAGGTGGTATTGTCACAATGTAGAAAGGTTTACACATAAATATATATTTTGCAATGTTTCTGTTATCATGGTGGTCCATATTTCAAAGAGGGAAAACAAAAACATGCTGCTTCAGAGTTCCAGCATTAGATAAGGTAAAAATATGGACAGAACATCTAGTGTCCAAGAACTAAAAACACTTGATAACTCTCAAACTTTGAGAAAAAACAAATACACAAAAGAAAACCACAAAGGATTTGTCTGTCTGTGTGAACTAATGTTTAACAGATGCTGGTACTTACAGGAGTGTTATGAGAATTAATTAATGACTGCTGGTAAAAGTAAGCCAAGGAAGCAGGTTTTTTCCATATGATGAACATATTGGGAAAGAGGCAATTTTCCCTTTGTTAACTTTATAGTAGATAAGTGAAACATGTTCTTGGTCATGAAGACAAGCAAAAGGCTTTTAAATATATTCACAATAAAATCTGAAAGTAATTTAGTCATAATTCATGAGTGATATAATATCCTGAGTTTGAAGGGACACAGGGATCATCAAAGTCCAGCTCCTGGCCCTGTACAAGACAGCTCCCAGAAACAACAAAATAAAATTATCCCATGCATTTGTAAGGCATCTGTTGTTTAATACCACCATTACTTCATGTCTGAGAGCAGTGAGAATCTTCTGTTCTGTGCCTGGAACTCCCTTGTCTCATAGAAATCTTGTATTTAGTGGGGGTCACTTTGTTCTACCACAATATGAAGAACAACTGGCAATGGGTCTAAATTCATTGTTTCGATACTTAGATAATTTTGAAATATAAAACTCCCTTGAACTGAGAAAAATCAACTATGAGACAGCCAGTTTAAGGTCGATGTGCACATCCTAATGTGTGTTGTGTTTGCACATACCCCCTGTTTTGGCCACCCACAAGCTTTAGCCCTGCTGTTGATAATAGGAATTATAGTCACATTTTTACAACTCTCCTTGTAACTTTCTGTCTGCTCTAAAGTCAGAGTGACACGATATAAAGAGGCATCAGTAATACTAATTCTGTGTTTATTCAGCAGACAATACCAGTTTCCCATTCTTTTTCTGAATCACAGAATTCTTAAGGCTGGATGAGACGTTAAGAGAATTGATCACCAAGTTCAACCACTAACCCAAACCCAACATTAAGCCATGCCCCCAAGTGTTACATCTACACGTTTTTTGAACACTTCCAGGGATAGTGGTTCCATCAGTCCCCTTGTCAGCCTGTTACAATGTTTGACAACCCCTTCAGTGAAGAAATTTTCCCTAATATCCAATCTAAATCTCTCCTGGAGCAACTTGAGGCTGTTTGCTCTTGTCCTGTCTTTTGTTACCTGGTAGGAGGATGCCCCTCACCTGGCCACACCCTCCTGTCAGGGAGCCGTAAAGAGCAAGAAGGTCCCCCTTGAGCCTCCTTTTCTCCCAGATGAGCCACCCCAGCTCCTTCAGCTGCTTCTGGTGTTCCAGACCCTTTCCCAGCTCTGTTGCTCTTCTCTGGACACGCTCCAGCCCCTCAATGTCTGTCTTGTAGAGGGGCCCCAGTTCCTGACCCCAGTGGGAACCAAGTGATCAGGAGGAAGATGAAGCAGCACCCTTGATGTTTGCACCCAGGCAGAAACTGCACCAGTTTGCAGCAGAATAAACTGGGGCTGACACCGGTTCTTTGGACCCAATCCAAATTCGAAAAGTCTTTTTTGTGGAGCAATTAACACTAAATATATTTGCTGAATGAATGAATGTTTGGGCTCCAGAGAACAATTGGTATAATTGCTTCTGAATGTCTTCCACTTCTCTTTTTTATTCCCTTGGCAATTCAATGTGAAGTTTCATGGATGAGGTACTGATCTAAGAGAAGGAATGAATTATGGAATTCAGTCAAAGGATTTGCTAGTTGTTAGGATTGCAGAGAGATTTCTTTTGCCATGAAATGTGACATATTTATAAATACATAAAATTACTTTTCCCACTGGTGTTATTGCATGACCTTTTAACCGTCTTTGCACAGGATAAATATTCTTTTTTACTATTAATGAATAACAGGAGTTGCTAAACCCTTCCATGTAGTGACTTTTAATTTTATTACTGGCAAAACAGTCTCCTCAGGAAACCCATGTTTATTTAGATGAATGTAACACTTTGACCCTTCTTTCTGTCTTTAGGTCTCCAACAGCACCGTTAGAAGTGGTTCAAAATCACACTATGATGCCATTTAAAATCAAAAGAACTGCAAAGGCTTGTGATGAATGGTCATTGTTACATACACATTGTAATAACAAAAAAATATATAAGAATCAAAGAAAATCGAGCAAAAAGAAAGACTTGGTATAAGTCTTGTTAATTCCTCAGTTCAAATGGAAGTTTAGTGTCTTCTATCATTTCTCACATTCTGTTTTTCTGACCAAATTTTTAGAGCAACCTACAACTGAGATTCCACATCTATTGAAATAATAACTTATTTCAGTATTAGCCTTTCTAATGTTGAGGTTAGTTCTTCACATTTAACCTGAACTACATTTAACCTTCTTGTCTTATTGTAAACTTTGTCCTTTTTGTGGTATCTATAATGGATTACCCATTAAAAATCAAAACAAAAAGTATTGTATTCTCTTTCCCTTTTCAACAATCTTTCATACATCCAAAAAGTCCTCTGCTAAAAATATTCTGTTTCTTCAGTCTCTCCTCATAGGTTCTGTTTCCTAGATTGCTAATTTTGTTTTTGTTTTTGTTTTTTTTTTTTAATCTGAAGAGCTCCAGTAGATTTCCTTTTCAATGTTTAATGTTCAGTGTGTACATAATATTCCATCTAACAAATCATGGGAACATTATTTCCTTTTTATATTTAAAAAAAATTGCAATTGGTGATTTAGTTAAGCAAAAATCCAAATGTTAAAAAAAAAAACAATTCCATTTTGATGAGACTGAAAAGCATTGTTTCAGCTTTTTGCGTAGGCATAATATTTTTGAAGGTGGATTTTTGGAAGATTGTGTGAGTTTTGGCAACTCAGTATTTTGTCTTGTAAGAAAAAATTAAGTCAGAAAATTTACAGTGGCTCTGAGCAATTTCAGGAACTCATGAAGTCAATTGACCAAATATAAAGAGAAAAAGGGCATAAGTCTCCTGAGAATGACCACAAGAGAAGTTGAGCCCTGAAGGGACATTTTGTTGCCCCCGTGGTGTACATTCTGATTTTAGTATTGGGTTTGTGTTTCCAGGAGCAGAGTTCAGCAGCTGAGTTGCTGGGCAGCAATTTGGGACACTGAGAGAAAAGTTTCTCACCACTGCAGTTTTCCCACCTTCGCTGAGCTTATTCTCATTTTTCATCCCCACTTTCCTATGAAAACATTACAGTTCAAAGCAATTTACTATTATTTCCTGTCAGATTTAGAACTTATTTTTCAAATTTCCTTTTGTCTTACAAGGATGCACTTCTATTTATGTAAAAGCACAAGCCAGGGGCCTTAATAACAATTACGTTCCTTGAACACAAAGGCAAATACGGTGCCAGCCCTGAAGAGTTTACAATACACTCAATACACCAGTCAATACTATTTTCACTTGAGCTGATGTGCTCTAATAGCAATGTTACATGTGATAAAACTCCCCCAAGGACAGGAAAAAAAAAAAAAAAAAA
>VYXC01007878.1:2753870-2919798 GCA_013397175.1 Platysteira castanea
ATTTTGAGCTGTCCATACAATTGATTTTTCCTTCCATTAGCCAGCCAGCTGAATATTTCCTTTAACCTCTGCTGCTGTTGTGTCTCGCATTGTTTGTTCTTTAAGGAGAATATTTCTGCACAAGGTTTGCACACAATAAACGCAGGAAGTTGAATATTTGTAAGCCTGCAGACTCCAGCAGAATGTTTAGAAACAAGGGAGAATGTTAACAGCTGTGACAATGCTGAGTTCCTGCTCCAGTGAAAGGACTATCCCTGAGTTTGTAATTGTCAGTGAACCAATTAGTAACAGGGGTTTTTTTCTGTTAAAGTTCTTCTAAAGAGTGAAATCTGTGCCCACCATAAAAATAAAGGACGAGGTAATCAGGGACATGGAGAAAGTACAAGAGTGCAGAACATCACTCCTGTATGGGATGCTGCTTGTTTAAAGCCTTCCTCCCTACGTTACTCAGAAAAAGCTCTTTAGTGGGTGTGGACTGTGTTTAAATAACACCTGTGGGGGCCTAATCTTTCAGTAAATAGCTGTCACTATAATAATATGTTTGAAAATAGAATAGGGTGCTCAGGTTAGGGGTTGGATAAAGCAGACACAAAAGTAAAAAGAAGGGGAGAAAGATTTTCTCCAGAATAAGGAAGAAATGTCTTTTGGATCAATGCACAGTGCTGTGTTGGATGTAAAACTACTTGTGTAGATGTGTTGGAGCTCTTATCCCCCTTTCGGCATAAGTTTTATTTAATAAAAATGTATTTTTATCCCATATGCATGCATTCCTTCCATGCTCATCTGTTACCATATCCAGATTCTAACTGCACAGGCAGGTGATTTCAGTCATCTTAAACTTCATTTTCCACTGAAATGCCTATTAATTGAAAAAAACTCTTTTTAATTTAAATAATGGATAATAATAATCACCTCTGCCTTTATTAACTGCCATCCTCAGGGCCTCAGAGACTTGACCTCGGGTTCATGAGGCCCGTGGTCCTGATGGGTTTGGAAAGGGATGCAGGAGAACGTGGTCCGTGGGAATGTCCCCTACACCTCCTGCACAGAGAAATATGAGAAGAGGGTTTAACCCCTTGTGCCAGACAACATCTCTCACCTAAAGGCTTCTTCAGTGTACAAAGGCTACAAAATTAAACTTTCACTTAATCCTCTCCTGCTACCCTTAATTTCCAAGAACTACTCCTCTGAATAGCACATCCAAGCCCAAAGCTGCAGTTAAATCCTTGTGTGAGCCTGCAGTCAGTCTCTGTCTGCAGTGACACAAGAAAATTCCAATTCACTAAAATCCATGCATATTACACTTCTATTGATCTTTTTGATTATTTTTCCTTCCAGCTCAAAGAAAAGAGCTTGTCAAAGTGCCAGAAGATTCTTTGTTTCTGGAGTGCAAAAGAGCTTTCTAGACTATAAGGCAGACTGAAAGTTGTAATTTCTTTTCCCTGCAGACAAAACTGATGATATTTCCCAGCATTTCTTGGTGCTAGAGTGCTAAGGAAAAAAAAAATCACAGCTGACTACTGATAGCAACAAAAAGATGTAAGATTTAAGGAAATTCTGATAATTTAAGTGGTAACAGAGCAAACTGACAGGTTATCTTCAGAGAGCCAGCAAGGTGCATGAATATGATGGAGTTTAACTTGCTTCAGTGTTTGAATGCAGGATGATCAGCAAATGAAGGGAATGAGACCTATCTGCCTTATATAGATGCCGCAGTGGAAAATAACAACAAATTTGTTGCTTTTTTTGCTGACTGCTTACTAACAATTATTAAGCACTGCTACAAGGCTGTTTTCTGGCCTTGACCTCTTTTTGATAAATCGAGATCTTTGCAGCACATCACCTTTTATCACAGTTCTGTTCTGAAACACACTGTATCACCTGCCACTGGAGATTAGTTCTACTAAAAGGGAACTTATCTGTCCATTAGCACTACCACCTGTAGCTTCTGACACTGGGTTCTAGCACAGGGAACATGAAAACATCAGTCAGATTTCCTTTTTCCTGTTTTGGATATATATTCCTATTAAAGTCAAATTCTGCCATTCTGGAAAAAAAATTAAATAGGACAAAGGGGAATGGTTTTAAACTGAAATAATTTAGATTCTATTTTAAATTAGATATCAGGAAAATATGCTTTATTATGAGGGTGGTGAGGCATAGAAACAGTTTGTCCTGAGAAGCTGTGGCAGCTCCATCCCTGGAACTGTCCAAGCCCAGGTTGGATGGGGCTTGGAGCAACCTGGGATAGTGAAGATGTCCCTGCCCACGGCAGGGTGTTGGCACAATATTGATCTTTAAGGTTCCTTCCAATCCAAACCATTCTAGGATTTTATAACTACAGTTAGTTTTCTCTGTGATCCTCCTCAGATTAACATCAGAGGCATTTCTGAATTAACTCATGTTTATTGTGCAGAATGAGGAGTATTGTGGAACATCTACTTTCACTCCCCAGCTGGTAACTAATATACATTTTTATTTTGACAACTGAATACCTGAGGGCCATTTCACAGTGGGAGTGAAATAACTCCTGGTCATGGCCCAGGTTTTACACAGAAGCCATTGGATTTCATTTTCTCCCCTCTGTTCCTCCTAATTTCAGCCAGATGTGAGACCCCAAGGTTCATCCTAAAAGGCTGAGACATGTAAATTAACACATCTCATCTTTCATAGAATTTCCTAACCAAAAGACCCTGTGTGAGCTGTCTGACTGCTGCTGGCTCTGAGGTACAATCTACAGTTTCCACACCAAGTTTCATCTGGCAGAGGTTTGTGTCCCTGGAAAGAACTATCTCTGCCTGTGCTGCCCAAACCGATGAGTTTCCTGCATCTCCACTGCAAAGCCAGGAGCTGCACTGGTACTATCTCAAAGCTCTAGACTGAATGTGAAAGTGTGAGAAATTCATCCTGCCCGGAACAGAAACCAAGGAGAAAGTCAGTTTGCACGTGGGTGGTAAATCCGGCAAGATGGAGAATTAGCAGGCATGTGGAATGTGTGCTGCAGGACTTGGCTCTGCGTGCTCAGTACCATCACCTGCGGTACAAGATAAGCAAGAGTCTAATGGGATGGACCTTCAGAAAAGTTCAGAGCTTCTGCAGCCTGTTCATGGTTTACCCCAGAAGAAGGTAAAAGGAGATGCCTGTGATCCAGGTTCCTTTTCCAGCTGGGCTGTCTGCAGTCTGCCCAACAGAACTTAAACACCCACAACCCATGATAAAACTTTTTCAGGAGAGAATTCAGCAGGACTTTGATGGGGTGAAGCAAACGGCAACACAGGCAGACATCAGCAAGGTGCAGTGTTTGCTGCAATCCATAGGTAGCCTTATTTTAGTATAAGACATGTCCCTCTTGGGAGAATATATCTTTTCTATGGATGGACCAAAATAAGCTTGCTGATCTTACAGAGCTTTTCAATTTCAAAAAATTACGATTCTGTAATAAACACTGGCAGCACTCACTGCCAACAAAATGGTGCATCTCAGAACAGTTTTTATGGTTCAGCACCGAACAGAAGGAAGGAAGAATATGCTGGAATAAAGAAACTCACTGTATTTGGGTTGCTGTGTATGCTAAGCTTTGCAATCATAACTGTGATGGATACAAATTAGTGGTCTTTGCTTAATATTTATTATAATTTTGTCTGCCTGTGAAGAGCAGAAATGAGTGGTTGAATAGATCTTGCTTGAAAGGATGCCAAGTTGCTCTGGAACTTCCTTTAAGCACTACTTTATTCTTTGTAAAATCCTGTTTTGGGTAATTTCCCCTCAGCAACAGCACAGCAGTGAATCATAAAAGAATGAAGAAGTGACAGCTGATGCAGTGCTAAGGCTGAACCTTGATTTCCAGCTAAAGTTTCATTTTAGATACTAGTCTCCATCAAGAGGCTCTGTTGTTTACTTTTAGGCAATTTGTTTCATGTCTCTCTGTTCCTTTTCCTCTGTGTTGGTCAGGATTGAATTTTCAGCACTTGATCAACACATCTCACTGGGCTCTGGTGAGAGAATCTCTGTAACACTGGCAGGACACCGATAAATAAGTGTGTGCTAAACCAGAGCCCAGTTATCCCTTCCAGTGTTGATTTGAACAGTGAGTTTAACTGCTGAAAGGAAAAAATGCAGAGGTTATGAGTCCTGGGGAGACCAGAGTGGATGGTTACATTAAAAAATCAGAGAATCAGTTTGAATCTTGATTCATGGGGAGTTTCAGTACTGATAAAAACCAGTAAAAGTTGCTGCACTTCTGGGAAGGAAATCAAATTCCTATAACATAGAAGATAATTGCTGGAGAGTAGCATGAGAAAACAACATTGAAGTTGAAATTTTTCTAGGATGAGGGTAAATGGTGTAAGCCTGAAGCAGAAAAGGGCACATTCCCTTCTGGGCTGTTTTAATGGGATGGTTCTGTGTCAGTCTCAGGGGGGCAACTGCTCTCGTGTGCTCAGCTGGAGCCTTGTTTCCGGGACATTGAATATAAAACATGCAGATCAAGAAGAAGACAATGAAAGATCTAGAAAGCTGCTGTGGAGGAGCCAGGTTTGCTTTATCTGGAAAGGGGAATCTTGATTCAGTTGCCAAAATATGTCTATCTAAGAAAACTGGAGTTGCCTTATGTCATTCTTAGCATCTGCAAAGGGCAGGCCAATGTGAGGGAAGTGGAGACCAGGCAGGATCACTGAGGCATCTGAAATGGTGCCACATGTTTGGACAACCGAATCACTGGCCAGAGGATAGAAAGGAAATATCAGAATATTTTAATAGCTAAGATACAGGTGTTGTTGTTATTATTATTATTAATATTATACCTAGCTCTAGGCATCCATCTGAGAGAGAGCTGAACTGTTCTCCAGGATTTTCTCACTACCTTGTCTAGATCTCTCCTGACTAAAGGGAAACCTCTAGATATCCATACACAGACACCAAAACTTGGCTCTCTTGGTCTCAAGCTAATCTCCTTGCAAAATCTCACTTCAGTTGCCTGAACCACTTGCAGTTCTGGTAGGGCATGGATCTCCCAGAGGCTCAGTGTTATTTTTGTCAGCCTTATGAAGTGGTTCTGACTACCTCAAAGCTCTTCAGATGGCATTGAGTGCATGTGTATGTGACATTTACATAGAGAAACTTATCAGATGGAGACGGGGCTGCACGTTTCCCTTCCTGCTAGGACTGCAAATGCTGAGGGTTTTGCACTCCAAAACGAGCGCGACACTCCTGGAAACAAAACCTCTAACAGCTTCCTAATTTGCCCTGTAGGTAGGCAGATCTCCAGCATACATGTGAAAACGTCACTGAATGTTTTTTAAGATAAAAATTCCTTAGGAGGGTACCTCAAGATGGATGTGTGGCTCTCTGATGTTGTGGATTTCTCTCCAAAGTGCAGATATGTTTCATAGAATACCAGACTCATTGAAAGCTTCGGGTTTGAAGGGATCAGAAAGATCTTCAGGTTCCAAAGGCCCCTGCCTTTGTCAGGGACACCTCCCACTAGACCAGGTTGCTCATTTCTTTGAAAGACATTTTCTCAGGAAGGGAGTTTGTACGAAAGCCGTGCTGAAAGCTGGGAATGATTTCTCTACCCAAAGTGAGAAACTGAGCCAATCTGTCACATTAGGCATTCACCTGTGTTCAGAGTAGGAGTTTTTGGAATGACTAATAATGAATCAAATCCACCTGATAATGAACAGCTCACTTACCCTTCACTGAGCCTGTTTCTCCACCCCAGCACCACTGATCAGGTTTTCACAGCACCAGCTCACACGGAGAATGGCTTTCAATCACCACTGGAGACCAGCATGGATTTTTACTGATCCAGGAGTTGCATGTGAAACTCTATGTCATGTAAGAGTTTTGATGAAAATATCACAGCTGCTGTCACTCTGAACAGCACCAAAGGTTGGCCTGCTGATCTCTAATCAAAGTTTTTGGGTTTACTTCTATGACAAAGCCAGTAATTCAGAGTGAAAGTTCTCCACAGGGGCCAGTGTCATATCAATCTTATTTAACATCTACTTAAATGTTATTCCTGCTATCTACAATCAGTACACGAGTTCAGCTGCTCAGACAGACTACATCTTGCACCCCTTAGCTCCTTGATCATGTCAGTGAATTATTCCTGTCATTTTCCTCACCTTTTTTCTCTACCTTTACTCTTGTCTGTCTTTAGACTTTGACTGTGTCATATTGAATTTAGCTTGAATTCCAGCTAGAGACAAAAAAAGCAAGTTTGCTTTGTGAAATGCCTCACACAATTTCAGGGCGTCGAAGGGGAAGATCAACATTTGCTTGCTGAGAGTGAAATGTCTGCATGAAGACAACTTCTGCATTCACTCCCCATCCTCCTCCTTATGCTTCTCAAGAAAACTGATACTTCATGATAAATTTTGTCACCACGGAGTTTACTTGATAATTTCATTTTTGGAGAATGTTTTCCCAAGTGTGAAGATTAATATGGAGAGAAGGATGGAATTCTTTATTAATGGAGATATATTTATTGGCACTGCAAATTGGAATAGAAAAAGTATGAGAATTGTGGTTTTCTTGCACAAGTAAAGGCAGTGGTGTGTGGCCCAAGAAAATTTTCAGAGTATCTCAATTGATCTCATTTAACAATTACTTGATTATTTGAACCCATGGCTTTAACTCAGGAGGAGACTTTGTAAAATTGCTTTTAAAATTTGAGTTATTACCTCCATTAAGTTGGCTAAAAACCAATTCATTATATTAAAGATTGTTAAATGTCACAGCTGCACTGGTGTCTTGTTCAGCGTGTACCAGACTAATATAAGGAAAGAATATCAAGTAAATATTGAAAGTTAAATTATGACTCCAGAGCTAACACAGTCTAATCCACTAATTCAGTATAAATATGATTCCTCCTTCTTTTCCAGGAAGAGAGTTACTCTTAAAGAAAGACATTAAACATTTGTTTCAACCTCCATGTTTTCGTAGTTTTGCAGTCTCCCAAAAAACAAAAGAGTATCAAACACGATAAAAACAACCAAATAACAACTTTTATTCTAGTGTTTGTATGTAATGACTAATCAGCTCTATAAATTCCCTCAACTCTGTTATTCTAGGTACTGACAGGTTTTGCATAGGATGTACTGATCCTTATCAAGAGTGTGAATTCAAGTGAATAACTTACTATTATCAGAGGTGTTGATTTTATTCAGACTCTGCAGTAACAAGCTTTCAGGAAATTTGTTAAGGCTGCATTTATATTCAAAAATCTTATTTTTAGGAATCTGTAAATCGAAAAGATGCTTAAAAATCCATGTGAGTCATATAACGTGTAGTTCATCCCACCTAATATCTGGAAATCTAAAAAAATAAATAACTACATCTAAACAGGTCACTCTGACCTCTCTTGATAGTCAGTAATGAAAAACAGGCATTTTCGGAGGATGATTCATAAAATCTGTCTCATCTCCAGTTTTGGAATACTAAAACACCCTTTATTATTCCTTTTTTCTGTCCATTACATCCTTTCCTCGTGTAGGGTCAAACTCACATATATAACATACTATTAAAATGTCTCAGCTTCAACAGGTGGATCCTAATTCTCAATAAATTATAAGTTATTAGGAAGTTTTACACATATAAGACCTAAACTTTGATCAGCAAGAACTTAAAGGGCTTTAAACCCTGTATTTAGACAGCAAAATCAACAATAAAAAAATATGTCCAAGAAATAACCCTGCTTCCTTCAAACATAGACTTCTGATGGATTAATAAAGCTTACTAAAAGGATTTTGATTTTCTTCATTGTAGAAGTACCCTGGAATGGAAAATAAAGAAAGACCCCACAGACTGAATCTGTTGGTTTTGCAGTATTTCTCTGTTTGAATTGTGATGGAGTTTACGTACGGAGGTAATCAACGAGTCTCAGAAGGTGCCGCATATTATCTGAGTTATATTTAAACGTTCCATAGCAAACTAAAAAAAAAAAAAAAAAAAAAAAAAAAAAAAAAAAAAAAAAAAAAAAAAAAAAGTCAATAAACAGAAAATGATAATAGTAATTTAAAAAAACCAAAACAACAACAAAAAATCCCAAAGAGAAATAAAGAAAACAACTCCTCCTCTGTATTATATGAAATGCCAAGTAAATTTAAAAAAAACAATTTGAGAACCAAGTCATAAATATCTACTTTAACAGCTAAAACTGAGACATAAATAAAAACTTAGCTAATGGTTTATTTAAATTAGGCAAGTCAAAACTAAAGGTATGGCTTATTTTTAAACACTGATGTTTTTCTTACAAACAGCTCAATTTCAAATTCCCAATTAATTTCAGCTGTTCATGGATATGAAGCTTCAGATTGAGCCTTAAAAATGTAGCAGTATTCATTAAAATTTCCCACAGGAATGCCATAAACCAGCACCCGAGGAAAATTCTGCTTGACTGTGAAAACAGTGCCTGTCACAGCCTTAAACAGATGCTCTTGCTCCAATGGACGAAATGCTAATGCAGATCCACCTTGCAGGATCCCACCTGATCCAAAAGGTCTTGCTCTTTTCTCTAACTTTTGCTTTAGTTCAGTTTAACAGTGCTTAAACAGACTGCACAGCACCAATAACACAGAATTCTGACAGCTTTGGATGTTCTTTGTCACTGTACCTTTTTTTTTTGATTTAAACCCTTCTTTAGCAGGACTCAGTGACCTCTTGGACTAAGAATTTGGAGGCCACTTAACACAAAACTGAATGACAATGACTCCTCCCAATATGATGAAATTAAAAAGTAATTACGCTATTTTTGAAAGCCACCTTGTAATAATTATGCTGTGTGCTTGCCCTTGCAACATAATTAGAGAAATATAACACATAGTCACACACATTTTCTCAGTTATTCTGGTCACATTTGAGTTTTGCAGATACTCCTGCAAAAAGTTTTCAGTGATAAGAGCAGGTGCTCCAAAGAATTTGACAATTACTACTTTGAACCAGTTAAGCCAGGATATTACATCATTTTTAATAAAAAAAAAAATGATGCTTTATAAGGTAATTTTAATGTCCTAAAGATATTTTTATGAAGAGAGGAATCCTTATTTAATAAAATTTTGGTGCAGCATAGTAGATTCAGTTGACTGATAATAGAACACAAAATTCAATTTTTCCTTCAGGATTTTTGGGTGGGTAATCGTAATTGAACAGAAATTTATTAAACATTTTGACCTTCTGCAACAGGTTTAGAGTTAATGCAGAGTAATAAATTTGTTTTTGAGAACTTCTTTAAGGAAAAATGTTAAAAAGTAAATATATATATGTATTTGTGGTTTTATTTGCATATGTATATATTTCCCTAATTTCTACCTCTTCATGTTTAATTTGATAGTGACAGCTCTTGGTTTTCTCTCTCATGGAGATGCCAGAACATGTGTATATAATTTAATTCTATTTTGTCCTAGCAAATTCTAACTTTATATGATGAGCTGTAATCAGTGAGAAATCGCTAAGAAATGCTGCTTATGTTTGAATGTTAGAAGTATCTTTCTGTATTTAGTGTCCTCTGAATTTACCTGCAGATGGTAGTTTCTGATATTTTAAAGCTGTGTACTTGGGAATGTCTTTTTAACAAAATTCTGAGTCTCTTTCTTATATTCACAGTTATCTCGTCAGCCAAATATATCCTTCAGTGGGGTGGGTTCTAGAGAGAGAGATACATCTCAGTGTCATCTACCTCATGAAGTATATTCAGGGTCGAATTAAAGGCAAACAGACCTGAGCCAGTGCTTGCTGAATCTAATGGAAGGGCAGGCTAAAAGAAGAGCCAGAATAATGTTTCAAAACATGAAGTGAAATCATGAGGACATTCAGTTACTGAAGTTCAAAAGAGAAAAAACCTCACACCTATGGAGACACTTTTTAACTTATATAATAACAAAGGTGTCTAAAATTCCTCCACTATCTACCCTCACATGGTATACATAGACATATTTGCTGCTTGAAATAATTTATAATTCCTTGGGTGGGATTCAGGTGCCCAAACTTGGGCACCTAAACTCAGCAGAGATTCCATAAATTCCTGGAAACTTTTGTATAATGAGACGCAGGACTTAGGAGGGACCGACAGCTTCCCGGAGTGGACTTTTCACTGGACACCTGGCTTGAGGCACTTCAATCCTGCTCATGTGTCCTGGGACAGATTAAATCCATTTTATTTGTTGCTTTGAAGACTAAACTCTGTTGCTATGTCTAGTTTGCAGCACTGGTGGATAGGATGCTACTACTCACTTCTTCAGCAACAGGAGTGGCAGTAAAGTAATGATCCAGGAAAAGGGAGACCCTTCTCTTAGGATCTGCTTATTAAGAGATGCCTCTTCTCGAATTAAGGTGCAAAAATAACCACATCCATATGCCAAAGTCAATAGTACAGATTTTAATTAACAGCAAGTATGAGGCAGAGAGATAGAAATAGGAAGAGAGAGGTGAGCAAAGAGAAAGAAAGTGAGACATTAAATAAGGGCATCACCACCACATGGATTCCAACAGCATCCCATTGGCCCTCTTTCCCAGTGGTGGGGCCCCAGAATGTTCTTCTGCAGGTACCACTTTTGTGCAGTCCAGGTCCCAGATATCCACAGGGCATAGGTGCCATTCCCACAGCTTGTTCTGGCACGTGTAGAAGGACTTGCTTCCTTTCTCACACTTTGCCATGGAGGGAATTTTTGTCTGGAAAGGGTACCCAGAGCTGACTCACCAGGCCTGGCTTCCCGTGTTGCCATCTGCTCTCATCACAGGATCCTACAGTCTTCACAAGGGAATCTTCTCTGGTGTGCTAATTCCAAACCTCCACCTCTGTTTAGGCCTGGAATTAACATCTTCATGTTGCGGTGGCTTATCTTAGAGAAACTTCCTTCTCTGACAGTGTTTTGAGATGTTTCACTGCACTCTCTAAGCTCTTCCACTTTCTATCTTGGGACCTTTGTCAGGTCCCCCAGCTTGACAGAGAACAGATAGATTGCACACTTTTCATGCTGCAAATGAGAATATACTTATGCTGGGAGGAGGAAATGAGCTGCCCAAGGATTGGCAGGCTATGTGGGAGAAAGGGAGGAAGGAAAGAAAAAGAAAAAATTATGTAAGGGAGAGAGATAGGGAGTGAGGGAAGGAAAAAAAAGAAGAGAAGGAGGGAAGAGATCAGTTCTGTCCAGACACTAACATTTATAATGCACAAGCTGTTCAAGACTTGGACATTTGAACAACATTTTTGGCTCAGCTAAGCAAAACATGCCTCTGCTGAATTTTATTTCTAGTATTATTATTGTTATTTTTCTCACACATAATATTGCAAACTCCTTTTATACCTTTTAATCCTATTTTGAAGCTGTTCCTCTATTGCAGGCAATTTTGGATTATTTCTTCTCTTCCTCTCTCGAGCCCAAAAATTGTATCTTTTCCCATCATATCTTCAGGTCCCTTTCCACTGTGCCTCTGTCCTCGCTGGAGCTGACAGCAACTCTGTTTCACACAGGTGGTGATTATGGTTAACTCATTGCTTCTCTCTCCTCCAGATCATTAACAAAGAAGTTAAGTAAGGCCAGGTCTTGTATATATCCCAGCTGAAAGTCTTCCCAAACTTAAAATGCTGTCCTTTATCACTGATAATTCTGTAACTTCTGTTATGAAAATAATAAATTATATATTGAAATAACATAAACCTCCTCTCTGTCTGCAATCCCCGTGACTGGTGAGTCATTTGGAATAGTCACTCAATGTGGCTGTATAGATGTGTCTATAATCAGCAGAGTAACTTCCACTGAGACCTTCTGAGAGCTGCCAAAAGAAATCTTGATGATGGAGTCACTCGTAGATCCACCAGTTTCCTCTGCATCACACGAGAGCTGTGGGGACCATTTCCCATTATGCTGGAAACAAACAACACAGTGACATCCAAAACCAGAGTGGTTTAATTTAAATGAGAAATCAGAGGCTTCTGGGATGAGAAATCAGAGGCTTCTGGGATCAGGACTGCATGATCTCCACAGATGTAGAGCACAGTTTCATTTTTTTAACCAATCTGTTTACAATAAATTGAAATAGCTGAAATTTGCAAGTCTTTTATTCTCCTTGTATAATCATTCAGTAGGATTTAGTACAGCTCTGACCAGAATTTGTGTTTTTATTTATATTTCTCTTTTTCTGCCGTGGTCAGTGTTCCAATACAGAGATGCATTCTATTACAAGTCTTCTGGTAATAGGTTTCCCTGACAAAAAACCACGGAATGTAACCATTTATTTCTATGTGAATCTGTCTTTTATATCATCATTTTCTATAAAAGAATATGCTTTTTTTTCAGATGTATTATTCACTTATTTAGGAACCTACGAGATTCAGGCAAGGATTTGTGAATGTGCTTTGGGTATGTGGGTTTTTTTAACTCAGTCCCAGAAATACAGAAATACTGTGTGAGGGCCTTACCCTGCATCACTGAACTCAGTGGGAATTGTAATCTGTACTTAAAGCCTTTCTGCAAGACTTCAGTGCTTAGTCAGTGAGCAAGAATCATGGAATGCTTGCTAATTCCCATCTGGAATCTGGTTCAAATACTATTAAACTCCCTAGGGAGCCAACAGTCCAAAGCCAGGTACCATTAAATGCATTTAATCAGGTTCGTGTTGCAAAGGATCATTCAGTTTTCCTAGAGGATAATTAATAGGAAATGTGAAGCACTAAAAAACCACGAAACTGTGGATAATACTTTTCAATGTGGTTCATGGCACCTGGGTAGAAGTTTTTTTCTATACTTAGAATAATGAGTCCTGCTTTCATACATAAAGGATTTATTTATGATTAAGGCTGTGTTACACTACAGTGCTGTAAGGACAGATGAAGAGTGCCTGTGTTCTCCATCTCCATATTTTAAGTAACAAATTAGATAAATAGGACAAAAACTGGAACAGCTCAACTCTTCATGGAATAAGGACATAAGGGACCCACCATGATTGTTCTTCTCATTCTTGAAGGATATTACATGCTCCAACTCCTTGCTGAAATGACATTTCTCTGACTTTTTTGTGGCTGCACAAACTCTAATGATTGAATCCTGCAGTCTGTAACTCTCAGTAGCTTTAGGATAGAAAGGGGGAGAGTTAAAGCTTTGCTTAACAGCACAAGGAAGGATTGGTAGCAAGGCTGAGGCAGCAAGCTCAGCTTGTGGGCATCCAACCCTGCTCTGTGCACTTTGCAGCCTCTCCTCACTGGGGCTGGTCCATCCTCTCACCTCTGCACTTTTCCTGGGGTGTGATGTGAGCAGCCTGACTGAGCTTAATGACTGATCCTGCTCCCCCCTGAAGCACTGAGCCATCCTGCTGCTGACACTCCTACACTTTATTTTCCTACACAGCAGTGCCAGCTTAGCGTTTAATTTTGTTTCATTAGAACAAAATTATTTTTTAATTATAATTCATTATTTCTCTTAATATTTTCAAGACTGGTGCTGACAGAGGCTTAACAGAATCCAATCCCCTTTTCATTAGAGAGCATTTCTTGCATTCACCTCACATCTCCATTATGGGCTGTCACAGGCTTCATGCATGGCAGTAATGGCCTGGGCAGGCACCCATAAATATCCTGCTCATCTCAGGAGTGGTGTAATTGAGGGTAAACACAAATCAGTGGTGTTTGTCCACTCCTAACCTGGGTGCTGCAGCTCTGTCCTACTTCTCCCTGTGTAATCTGGGTGGCTTTTCTTGATTTAACACCAAACTGCTGCTCTGAGGGGTGGAGGAGGCTTGCTGAAATCAAGGCAGTTCTCTGGCACTTCTGCTGTCTTCTGTCCATGCCCAACTGTCTTAGGAAGGACTGAGGGTTTGTTTGCTCAACAATCACCTAAATCATGCTTTCTAAATTTATGGAATTTACCTAGAATTTGTCATTCAGAATCTTTTCAGGTTCTCTTTTTTATGTGAGTATAATGATGTGCTATTCTATGATACTGGATTTTCCAGGGTTTCTGAAGTCAGAGGGAAAGACCACATCTTTAGTTTCCTTTTAGCTTTTCTCCTGGTCATGTGTGGTGTGACCATGGTGGGTTGACCTTGGCTGAATGTCAAGGGCCCACCAAAACTACTCTGTCACCCCTCTCCTCAGCCTGAAAGGAGAGAGAAAATACACCAAAAGTCTTGTTGGTTGAGGCAGGAACAGGGAGAGATCACTCAACAATTACTGTCACAGGCAAACCAGACTTCACTTGGGGAAACCAATTTAACATACTACCAATCAAATCAGAGTAGGATAATGAAAAATAAAAGCTAATCTTAAAACACCTTCCCCCTACTCCTCCCTTCCTAATGCGTTTAACTTTATTCCTGAATTCTCTCCCTCCTCCTCTCCCACAGCAGCACAGGGACGTGGGCAGTGGGGGCTATGGGTCTGTCTTGGAGCTGGCTGGCCTTGGATCTGTAGGACCTGGGAGGCTTCCAGCAGCTTCTCAGAAGCCACTCTTGTAGCCCTGCCCTGCTGCTGACAAAACCTCGACATGCAAACCCAGGACAGTGACATTGCTGCTGAGACCAGCTTGTCGCATGTGCAACCCAACTTTTGCCCTCTCAGGGAATTTTCTACTCTTCCTTCCATTTTTTCTTCACCACATAATTTTGAATGATGAACTCCAGTTTGGCAGCAGAGCCTGTATTCTTTCTAGCATCCAGTGATATTGTTTTCATTTTGCACTTAAAGGTTGACATAGAAACTGTATTTACCAAATAAAATTGGTCCAGCAGATGTGAAAGAACCAAAATCATCAGCTGATAATTCGCTGCTCAGAGGTGTTGCTGGCTTAAAAGGATAGTCTATGTGTGATAAACAGAGTGACTTAGTTTAATAAAGCACACAGGCTTGAGTTGAGGACCATTTTAGTCCAATATGCTACAAATATTAGGGCAAATTTTTAGAAAATATTATTTGGTAGAAAAGTTGTGCAGGAACAAATTTACGAAAAGAAAAAATATTTTTATCTCTTTTTTTTAAACGTCATTTATCCATGACTTCTCTCATTTCAGAGATAAAGTCATTTTAGAGAGAAAGCTGTGTAAAATTTAGAGAACAATTATATCAACAAATTCAACTTTTTCAATATTTCATGATAAAAACCTAGTGGATTTTCAAACTTAAAAAAAAGACAGTGATCTTAGTCACAGGTTCTGTTAAGGAACTGTGGGTAGTTTGGTAAGAACATAATTTTTTTTTTTTTAAATCAGATTTGCTGTAATAGTTTTGCAAGGCCTCTCTCTACTTGCAGGAGTATGTATAGCAGGGAATAATACATTTAACAGGAGCTGCATCTTGACTTGTTGATTCCTGCACTGAGAATACTGGATTGTGAAGTCATCTGTGCTTATTAGCACAGGGAACATCAGAGCCTCAAGTATTTCTTGGAACTAAGGAAAACAAAGAACAGAATTTCAGTTTCTAATTTCCATTTTCTCCTTCCCCTCTCCCCACCAAAAGGTAAGGGAAAGTGTCCAAAATCCTGTGAAGATCTCTGTATCCAGCTGCAGCAGGGAAGGATTTTTGGGGGTTTTTTTGACTGTTTACTCTTTCACAACAGCATTTCCTTATAACCTGTGAAGCCAGGAGAAAGACAGTATAAATCTGTTGGATATTAAATTCCCAGTGTGCCATTTCTTCCCTTAGATCTCTAGGTAGCTCTGACTAGCATGGCAATAGTTAAACAAAATGAACTCTCAAATTTGTTTTAAATAATTATACATTAGAAGGGTTACATCGAGAAGAGAATGCCTATAATTTGTGCTGTGCCAGTAGCTTTCAATTAAATCTCAGTTTGATCTCTCGGAGCATCCTGGACCAAATTTGCAGCTAATTCTACCTTGATCTTCAGAATTTAATCAAGTATTTAGGATTGAAGAAAGTAATTTCTTAGGTGCTGCAATGACTTTGTAATCTTCCACAATGAGATATTCCAATGGTAAACATGAATGAAACTAAAAGCACTTTTGGGGTGGAAAGTCTGAGGAAGAATTGTGCACCCATCCTATGAGGAAAGACAGACAGAATTGGAAATACATTGAAGTTTATGTAAAGCATTTAGTGAAGATAATTAAGGTGCAAAAAAGAAACTTCTACAAGGCTAAAAACTTTGTCAGAAAAATAGTAACGATGAAATGGTAGAAAGGCATTTCAAGGTTGCAGTAGATAATTCTTAATTTTTAATGCCTCACAGGATTGAAATAGGCCTTTTTTCCTCTTAACTGAGGGTCAATAGAAGTGTCAGCCACTGAGGATTGTGGGAATAATTAATGTAAAGTTATGAAACCATGATATGCCACCTTGCCTAGAATCTACCTTCCTTATGCAAAAGAAAACAGCATTTCTATACACCTTATGTTTCCTTTATCCTCACTAGAAAGGTGCAACAAGACCATCTGAGATGACAATGTGAAATCATAACATTTGTACTTGTGTGGCCTGGGCTTGTGCTGTTTGCTCCTGTTGGTGCAGTGTGCTTCACATCAGCAGCAAGCACCACACAGCTCCTGGTATTGCTGGGAATCTCAGTGTGTGCCGAATGCACCAGTACTTCTCTGATTGTCTCTCTGGGAAACACATTGAAATTTCACAATGAAACAAAGGGCATTTTCCCAGCCAATTTGCTGACAGCGTGAAACTTGGTGCTAACAAGAGTTTTGCAACTTGAATGAGTTTTAATCAACCCTTGATGGAGAGTTTCTCTGTGTGCTGCAGTTATTAGTCACATTGCCTTTGATTCCAGTGATTTGGGGTCTTACTATAAAGACGCTGTATTATTTCTGAAACAAAGAGAAATAAACAAGAAGTTCATACTGCTGTCTACCAGGTCTTGGCTTACCAACTAGCTTTGAATTAATTTCTTCTTATAAACACAGGTATGCAAAAAATTTTGAGCCTGCAATGTTTTCCAGCTAATGGGATACTTCTCATAAGGATTACAGCAGTGGCCAAGCTTTAAATTAAACTGAATTAAACACTGAACACACTGTCAGAGACTCAAATATTTCAATGCCTCAGACACTGATATAAAGTTTTCCTCATTATATCAAAAACTGTATAAAGAAGGTGAAGGCAAAGAAGCCTCCCTGAAGATACCTGACTGGGACTTTGGACTGTAAATTAAACCACTAAGGTTAGGTAAAGGGAAAACACATTCTTTAATCATCTCAGGCCTAGGAAAAAGCAAACAAGGCTGAAAAAGAAGAATGCATCCACAAGAAAGCCAAACATAGCAAGGATCCTTCCCTGGCTGAGTTCAGGGTGGGGGAGACCACAGCCTGCAGAAGCCAGGTTTACACAGCTTCCCCCACCGAAATGAGGCAGGAGGGAGGAGGTTTCGGGTGTAACCTCTGCTCAGAGGCAGTGAACACCCATCCTCCCTTACACACACTGGCCCAGCTGTGGAACTCCCAAACCTACAGGCCACATCCATGGGACATTCATGAGAGAGGCCACTGAGGGGGTGTCATAACCCATCAAAGACTCCCCCAAAGTGTCCCCGCGAGTCCTTCCTGAAGTCTTGCACCACAGGATTGCACGTGATGCAACAAACCCGGAGTCTCTTTCAAGAGACAATGGCAAACTCCTCCACTGGAAGAAGGTGCCTGGGTTTTCCTACCTATCCTGAGCGTATATTAACCCATCAAATTCTACACTTTTTGGGGAACCTCCACCACCAAGAAGACCAGCTGGAGAGGATCAATGGAACATTGCTGGGATCCACAGAGTGGTGATATTTTTCTTATTCCTCTGTCAGCCTCATTCTGTCCCCATCATCTCTTTTCTATTTCTCTCTCTCTCTTCTCTCTCTCTCTCATATTTAATATCGAATAAAACCCATACTATTGTCACTGGCATATGGTCTCGTTTGCACCTTAATTTGGGCAGAGGCATATTTAAGAACTTTAATAACCGAATCATGACACACACTTATCTATTTGCTCTTGGGTGTCATTAACACAGATATTTTTCCCACTGGAAGCATATTTATTCCCTTACTCAACTCTTAAGGCAGGGAGGTTGTTTATTCAGCAATTATAACTCTTCTTTATTATGTTTTCTTTTGGTTACTTTATTCACCTTCCATTATCCCTTGTTCTGACACAATTCACTGCAAGAAATAGCTTGTCTTCATCTGTTTCAGTTTAAGTTTCTATTCTGTGCCAGCTCTTGTTACACTGAACTTCAGATATGTTGGGATATTAAGTAGATATTGGGCAAGATGACCTTTGGTCCACAGCAGGAAACTACTCAAAGTACCAGAAATCTCCTGGGACTGGACAGCTGTCCAAAGTGTGTGTGTGTGTGTGCGTGTGTGTGTGTGTGATATGATTTTCCAGTCACCTCTGAGTGATTCCTCACAGAAGGAAAGATGAGTAAGACATTTGGATGAAACCCAGTGGATGAAGTAGTGGCTGTGGGATTCGTGAGTGTATGCTTCCTACACAGATTCAACTTCAACATCTAGTCTATGAATACAAACTCTGAGTAATCAAGGGACACAGGCAGTGAAAGGCCTCAGTTCATGTTGCTGTGATTTGGAGAACTGAGAGGTCATCTGAGCCACAGAATCACAGGACAGGTCAGGTTGGAAGGGTTCTCAGTGGATCGTCTGGCCCCACCTCCCTGCTCAAGCAGGGTCATTCCAGAGCACATGGCACAAGACTGAGTCCATTTGGTTCTTGAACCTTGCACTTGTCTTTGTCGAACTCCATTCAGACCCTCTTAGCCCATCTCTCCAACCTGCTGAGGTCCTCCTGAAGGGCTGCAGAGCACTCTGGGCTCTTGGCCACTGCTCCCAGCTTTGTATCACCAGTGACCTCACTGAGGAGGCATCTACCCCGTCACCCAGATCATTTATGAACAAGATAAACTGTTCTGGGCCCAAGCTAAAGAGGTGCCTGCTTTTCTAAAATTAGATCTGAGACCAGGATTCCATCCCTCATGGCTCCGTGTACCAGCAAAGGGACTCTAAATAATACCTGCAATAAAGGCAGGTCATATTACAATCATTACATCCAGAAGGTTTGCTTTTCACTTAGCATATTTGCTCTCCCCAGAAAAAGATACTTTGAACATCCTGAAGCTCTTTTCAAATTCATGTCTGGTAGGGAACTTTTAAAATGTAGAATAAACTGTCCAGTGATATCTCACAGTGCAGACATCCCCTCATCCAAAGACATTTCAATGAGCTCATCCTACAGGTATTATGTAAAAGGCTGTTCTAAAGAGGGATATGTTCAGTGTCTCCTGCTGACATTGCTCCTTTTTATTAAAATCCCCATATTCACCTGGAAAAATAGGTTAGAATGCAGGTATCTGGCTTCTCAGAAGAATGAACTTGACACAAGGATGCTCAGACATCATTCTTCCTCAGTTCTTCCCACTAGTGTTGTTCTACTTTGCATTTAATATTTAAAAGTCTTTGGAGACAAAGAGAATTGGCCCTTATCAGGGTAATCAGGACATGTGCTCTAGAAGTGGGGCACCTGTGTTTTAGTTTCAATGTTAATGAACATTTAATTTGCAAGTAGTAGGACAACAGACATAGGTGAAACCAAAAAGGATAATATCTTCTCACAAGTGCATGAAATACAACATAGTGGACACTCAAACAGGAGGTTTGAGATGTTTCCATCATCTCCCTGATGGCAATTTGAACTTGCTGTTTCTTTCAGCTGGGAGACTGCCTTTGCCATCAGACCATGACGAATCAAGACTTCATTTATCTTTCATTTTTGCAAATCACTTATTAGTGATTTGTTTTGCAGAGAAGTTACATAATTCAGATTGTTCTTTAATGGGAGAAAACAACAAAGCCAAACTAAGCAAAGGTTTTACTACTCTCTCTCCTCGCCCCTCCCCTTTCTCAGTTCAGCAATCACGCCAAAAGGTCCCCACTTTGAGCAGGCTCTAACCCTCACGATTGGATTCCCAAAGAATGGCTAAAGAGTCCCTGGAAATCAGTCCTAAAGTCACCACTGCCCCTAAGGACTAATTCCATTTCCATAGCTCTACATACATCTGGAGAAGACGGGTTTGTTTTGGTGTTTGTGTGTGAGCACATCATTAATGCAAATCCCACACATTTCTGATTTCCTCTGTGAACTGCAAAGATGGGTTCCTTCACCTGAAAGCATGCATAGGTAGGCATTCTTCATATGCAAAATGTCAATTTATGACTATTAGAGAGGCATATTTATTGTTTGCATGCATTTTCCTAACTTCCCTCCTCCCCATTCCTATCTGCAAGCAAAGTCATTCAAAAGATATGAAAAAATGTCAAAGCTTCAATATATTTTTTTCAGAATTGTTCATTGTTATCTGAAAATGCAACTCCTGATGTACATATTGGAGTTAAGTGATGATAAAACCTCAGGCAAAACAAAAATAAAAATAAAATTAAAAGACATGAAAAGGAAATAATCATACTGACATTTCCCTGAAAATTGAAGGTTATTTTTATACAAACATCGTAGACTGGTTTCATTACTGAGTGTCAAGGGGTCACTCAATAGCAAAAACTCCTGCATGTCACTCAATCTACACTTCAGCACTTTTCCAATAGGAACTTGCTTTCTATAGGGGAAAAAGTACTGGGGTAGGTGTAATGTTAAATGAATAATGAACATATGAGACAATTGTTAAGCTGCTATAACACCTTCTTGATTACATGGGCAATAGGATCAGGGTACACCTGGTGAAACTAAAAAAACACTGCCTCTTGCAGAATTCTAAAATATTTCACTGCCAATCAAACCCAGGACTGCAGCACCTGAGTCTGAAAAATCATCTTGATCTTTTTGTTCTCCCCATCTACAATGCTGTCCTCACTGTAGGTCTGGAATGGGGTTGTTAGAAAAGTTGGCAGTCTGGCATTACAGCCTCAGTTCTGGGGTCTGAAAGAACAATCTCCAAGGTCCATTAACTCCAAATTCTAGGAAGACTATAATTACATGAGAGTGTTAGTTTTGCCTTGAAAGCCAAGATTGAGACCTCATGGCTTGAGTGGAGGAGAATCTGATTCAGGTTTCTACTCTTAGTTTCCTATGTGACTTTAGTCAACTTACTGCTCTTGTGTCTAAAAATCAGTTAATGTTACCTACAGTCTTCTGCAGCCAATCTTGAAATCTGTGTATGAAAAAAATTTCAGAAAACATCATCATGCCATCTCTATTATTTGTTGCTTTTCCTCCTCTCAGCTTACAATCACCTTTGACATAACATTACTCACAATGGACTCAAAAGATTTGTGAACAATTTTCCAAGTTTTTGTTTTCATTCAGTCTTCTCTATCACAGATTTATATGCAATGAGAGGTGTTTTTGTCATGGCAGAGGTATACATCTGACTCAAATACAGCCTAACTATTTTGCAGTTCTACATGTGGGCATTACTCCATCACCATTTTTATTACTTTCAGCATCCTGAGTTTCAGAAAGTGAATGGATTATTGGGAGGTGAATTGAAATATGCTGAAAGTAGAGGATTGAAACCAACACATTAAATTATTTACCAAAAAAAAATGGTCAACACTAATGTCTTCCATATTTGAATTGACTTGGGAAAATAATTTCAACCAAAAAAGCCAAAGCCAAGTGCTTTGTGTTCAATGAGATGGTTCTATTAACAGAAATAACCTGTTCTTCACACTCTTCTCCTCACCATCATCTATAACAGATCTGTGCTCTTCAGTGGAATACACATTTCAGCAAACCAAGAATAGAACCAGTCTTACCAATGTGCTACTTTGAATCACAAAACATTTGAAACATTTATCTGATATAAAGCAGGGTGCCATAATGGTGTTTAAAATACTACTGAATTAATAATGAATAGGTTCCTTGCATAAGTGGTTGAGCTTGACAATCAATTCTGGTCTGAGTTCACCTGGGTCTTGTTACCACCTCTTTATCATTATTTTTCTGTACCAGTCAGGTTTTGAAGCACATGCAGTGTTTGGTAGCAGATGGAGTTGCTCGGGTGGCTCCCACTCCTGTGTGAGGTGTTTGCTTACACAGGCACTCTCAGGTGAGTCAGCAAGAGCTGGAATTGTTCTGCATTTTCAAATATTCCAGATTTTTCAGTTATGTGACTTACGAAATTTGATATGAGATTTGGGGCCCTCGAGTTAGAGAATATTAATGTGAAAACACTGAGTCTACTACAGACAGAGAGAATGTGTTTCCTACAAACATTTATGTCATCCTTTTAAAGGAGAAATTAATGGTGGCATTTCACACACAGTCATGATACATTTTAAGCACCTGTCCAAACCTGTCAGAATGTGAGTTTAAAAATGTGTCCATTGGCTTACATGAAACTGGGAAATTATTTCATATTTTCACAAACTTGTTATACTTATGAGCTTTATTTTACACCTTCAAAGTCATTATGAACAAGAATATAACTGTTTGCCTCCCCCCCTCTCAAGTATCCTGCTGTTGTTTTATATATAATCTTTCCTTTTCCACTATGAACCACTTTGAAATATCAGTGGCTGTTCTGGCTGCTCCACAAACAGGCAGAAAGGAGCAGGGTGGGCAAACATAATGGCTAACAGAGGGATGAGTAATTAAAACAAAAGCTTGTATGTTATGTTAGCCTAATATTGCTACTTTGTCTTTTTATTCTATTGGCATTTAAAAGGAAAAAGAAAATTCTAAGCAGTACTAAACTAAACATAGTTCATGAATACAAAGTGTTTCTGCCAACAAAGCAAAGATTGCAGTTTATACAATGCAAATGAAAAATTGTTACAAAATTCTATTGTTCATGTATCTGGATGGCTTTAGCATATCTGTGGGGATTATCTAAATCTATGCTGTGTTTACATGGGCTTTTCTTCTCTCGTAGCCATTTTTCATTTTCTGAGATATGTAAGTATGAGATTTATCTGGTTCAAAATCTGGGTGAAAACAGGAGTGTACAGACCTTAGCTGTAGCCCATAAACTCAAACATTGGATTATGACAAGACAAACAAACAAGCAAACAGAAAAGACACTATATGGATATAATTCAAAATTCAGATGCTCCATTGCCTGGGGTTCATGGTTGATTCTTTGAATTTTGTTTGGTTCCTTTTGAGGTTAAGCTCAATTTTCAGTGTTTTATGGTCTAATTTTTAAATGGAGGATAATTTAAATTAGTTATTTTACAGTTTTGGTCTTCCTCTTTTATATTACCTAGTGCTTTTTAAGTTGAGTTCTAATTCAGTTTATTTGTGTTTTGAAGAGTTTAAAGTATAGACATTTCCACAGAATTTCAGGACATTATCAAGGCTTGGAAGAATTTACAAAGAGAGTTACTGTAATTAGTCTTAATCTATATTGTTTTAAATGGAGTTCAAAAGATATAAAAATAGCTACAACTTAAGAGTTGCCTTTTTTTTTTTTTAATCTTTCTAGTTTTCTAAAAATTTTCAGCTATTGAAGGATATCACCTTTGTTCTTTACAGAAACTGGAAAGCAAAATATTTCAGTAATAGATGAAAAGAGAATAATTTATCTTTTTTATTATTGGTTGCTTTTTAAAGGAAACAAATGTCTTTTATTTCTTTGATATATTTATTTTCTGAAAATGAAATTTGTAATGAGGGAAATAAAATGAGTGATCCACCCTAATAGAATTGTATTTATGTATATGAATATTCTTCATTAATATCTCAATACAGGACCATGCCATTCTCCACACAGTTATGTGGAATACACAGAATTAGAATGTACAGTATGCACTGGAGCTGGGAATTCTATTGAGGATGAGTCAGTCCTGTGTTTTCATACTTGCTGGAAGAGTTGTACAATTTTTTTGATCAAATAAAATAAAAAAAAAGGTTGGAAAGTTCATTAAAACTAAAATTTCCTTCATGGGAACATGCCAATTTCAATTAGTAAAAAAGCCTTGGGTACAAAATAGATTTATTTTGGTCCAAAAATAACCATGTTACCACACTGTAGCTCCAGGGTTAGGTCACTCATGTGGAATTAATCTCATGGCACATCAGCTGTTTCTTATGCAGGTTTTGGGTTTGAGAGAACCAAACCTTGCTGTTAATAGAGGTGGACAAGAAGGAAATGTAAGAGTCTGATTCAACTCTTCTGCTGTAAAAGTCTGCTTTACAATAAGACCTGTCACACCCAGAAATCGTTTCTTTTGTCTATTCGCAATAGATGGTGTTTAGGCAGATGTACTCATCAAATGTTAAAACAGATAACACTACTTTATGGTTAAAAACAAACCAGGAATTTGCACCAGATGCTTCTGCTACAGAGACACAGACCATAATGGAGGGAGAGGAAGCTTTTCTTATGTGCTGCTTTATCCATGAAAGTAGTTAAAGTTATCAGAAACCAGACTTGGATAGTGGTTTGGGTGTAGGAAAGGGAAATTATTTTCTCCTTCTTGCTCTTTGAGGATTTTTTAAAGTGTAAAATTTAGACAAGAATGGTATCTATTTTTCTTGCATGATTCCTACGGAAAGCTTAGATCAGAAATCTAAAAACAAAATAAAATTAACACCATAAAAGTAAGTGTAGCTCAGAAAATCTCACATCCTCATGGCACAGTAAAGCCAGATGTGAAAGAAGATTGAATTTCTGGTTTAACTGATCTTCTTTAAACTATTGTTCAGTCAGCACAAAAATACTGTTACTGCATAGCCTATTGACACCTTGCTAGGCTTTTATGTTTTCTGATCCCTTTTTCTATTGTCCAGTTCTCCTCTATGCTCACATTGACCTAATTGCTATATCACTGACCAAGATTTTCCTGCTCTCAACTTCCCTTATTATTTATTTATATGCCTAAAATCACATGAAAGGATTGCTCCCCTAAAATTAGATGTTGTTTTCCATGTAATCCAGGATGTTCAGTCATTTGAAAAGCTGACTCTCCTCGAAAGAGGCTTACCTTTATTTTCACAGTGAGCAGGTACTCTGAGAATGTTTTATTTCAGAGCTCTCCGTATCCATGGCAAAATATTCTAAAGTATAGTTTGTATCAACCATTGCAGAGTGCTGGAACATGACAAACACTGAAACTATTTGATAATCTAGTAGGGAGGAGAATAATAAGAAAAAGAAGAAGAAAAAAAACAAACCAAAGAGAATTTGGAAAACCACAGAGTTGCTGCAATACCATGAATTTCTTTGAGAAGTTAAGACACCACCCTGTTTGAAAAATGTGCAGCACTGGAGCTGAAGTTGGCAAGGGATGAAAAGAATAATAAGAGGGGCTTCTACAGGTGTGCCAGCCAGAACAGGAAGACCAAAGAAAGTGTTCCTCACTGAAGAGCAAGCCTGGCAAACTGGTAACAGCAGGCAAGAAGAAGGTTGAGGTACTCAACAATTTTTTGCCTCATTCTTCACTGGAAACATTAAAGGTCAGGTTGGAAAAAACTCTGAGCAGCCTGATCGTGTTGAAGATGTCCCAACTTATAGCAGGGGGCTTGGATCAGGTGAATTTTAAACCTCCTTTTCAAGCCAAATTGTCTTATTTTACACTTCCAGGATGCAGTTGGATTTGGGTTTCTTTATGCAGATTTACATTGTGTCTTGTGACATCAAAATTTGCCCCATACAGATATTTTTTGTTCGACTAACAAGAAAAAATAATAAATCTCAATAACATTGTATTTTCTATTGGGTAGCCAAGGCAAATGGGTTGTGCCAAAAGACATTGTGGTCTAGCAGACAGTATACTGGGCTGTACTTGCACTGGTCTTGATTTTACTTTTTTCTCTAATAGAGGCCTACAGGGACACATTTTTGAAGTCACTCAATCTTTCCTGTGCCTGTTTTTGGTAGTTGCACAGTAGAAATAATGACAGAAGTCTGTTTTTAAAACACTGTGAGACTGACTGAGCTCTACATAGGAGTTAGGACATGTTAACATTAAATGCTAATACAACAACAATAAAATACACTTTTTTGTTCCAAATATAAGTAAGCTATATATATTTTTTTTTAAGTGAACCAAGCCTGTTGTGATAAATTTGCAATCTTTTTTTGTCTTCTTTTACTTGTACAGTCATGTCTGTGCTGTGGGTACTGAGCATGGTCCAAAGGACAAAGTCTGAGCACATCAGGTGTGAGGTGGAGCTCATTCTCCACTTGAGTTTCATCCATGAAGGGTCCAGGTCAGACAGATGGACACCACTCCGCAGTTAAACCTGTGCATGAGGATCTTCACTTTAAAACCTTACTCCTGATTTGTATTCGTTCCCTGCCCATGGCCGGGGGTTGGAACTAGACAATCTTTAAGGTCTTTTCAAACCCAAAACATTCCATGATTCCATGACTGCACAAAGCATTGAGTTGTTAATTGGTGGTGACAATCTGACACCTATTTCCTCTGGCCCTATAAATATGACCTCTGTAGTCACATCACAAAATTTTATTCCACCTGATAGCATTTTCTAGAAACACTCTTCTGCAGGAAATTCATGTAAATGACAAATATGGAAAAGGAATGAATGATCTACACATCAAGATTTAATTACATCAAAGATTGGGTAAAGCAGATGAACATCACTACTGCCAGTCCTGAACACACTGTATGTACAATAAAATTCCAGAATCCAAGCTTGACGGTCCACCAGTTTTCAAAATCCCTATTGCAAAGGCACCAGCCAAACAAAAAGATCCAGGGCCAGAAACCATATGTGATGACCAGATGCTAAAGACATTGGCAGCAGCTGTAATTGGAGGAACCTACACACACAGAAATGCAGTGTGAGGCTGCCTTTTCTTTCTTCATCTATATTCTGGATGTCCTTTTTGTTCTGTGATAGGATTGGGGACTATGAACAACTTTGAAGAAAATGATTTCAAAGGAAACAATCAGTTCCTATGGGCTGATGCAACACAAACAATATTTATATGGTTTTCTAAGGGGCTGTAGCAGAAAAGTTTTTGAAGCCCTTAAATGAATATCTGGCTCTTTGCAAAAGTAAAGAAAATGAGAGAAAAGTCCATCAAAAGTCCCTACAGAAATTTACTCAAATAACAATACTAATACTAATACTAATAATCATGTATCCTTATTTTTCTAAAGAATAGTTTTTCAGTGTCTGATGATTTCTCTTCTAATGTTTCTTTTTGTGCTATTCAGACCAGAGCTTTATTATTGTGACAGATGACAGAAGTTATGGGATCTAAACCCATTTAAACAGGGATGCCAAATGCAACTGCAGAAGCAGCTTTTAATCCAGTATACCATTTCTCTGAATTTTGGCACATTAGATGCTCATTGTACAACACATCCAAGACTGCCATCTAATGCTGCTCAGTGAAATTTTTCATTCAGTCTTATATTTTTGGCATAATATAACACCAGTAGGAACACTGCGGCAACATGAAAACATTCTTAGAAAATAATTTTCTTTAATCAAATAACATTTTGTTTTGCTACTGCTGTTTAATTCCCTGCCGGTTTGGATATTAGGCAGTAAGTAAAAGCATTTTTTAAATGTTATAGCTGTGATGAAAAATCTATTAACAGGAAATTCTACAAAGTTTCTTTATGCAGCACGATAAACATTGACCTATAAATGTTTATTTATGCATTGTCTGTACACTTAAATTCATCAGGAGGCTGAACATTCGTGGCACTTGCAAATTCTTATCTGAACTTGTTTCTAAATGCCTTGAAAATAAAAGCTCCTGTAAATACTGTAGTTTGATCCAAAGCCATTGAACTAGATAAGATCAATAAGCTGATGGGCTTCAAATGGCTGTAGACCATGTGCTTGAATAATGCATCAGTTACCTTGATTTTTGCCATGTTTGTACTTAGTCATTCATTATTAAAAATAACATTTATTTAATCCTGCTAAGAATATCTGAAGATCATTGTGTAATACCAGGAAAGAAATGCTTTTACAAGAGTAAATTACTCTCTTCCCTAAAGGAATATTTTAAGATTTATCAAATAGGTAGGTGATGGAATATAAGGAAATAAAATTGATTTCTTTTGAAAGTTTACGGTTCAATCCTGACCCATTGATTAGTCTTAGTGAGGCTGTATCTGGAGTGCTGTGTGCAGTTCTGGGCTCCTCAGGACAGGAGAGACAGGGAACTCCTGGAGCAGGTCCAGCAGAGGGTGAGAAAGGGACAGGGGTGAGGGTGAAGGGACAGGAACATCTCTCTTACAAGGAAGGAAAGATGGAGCTGGGTCTGTTCAGCCCTGAGATGACTGAGAAGGGATCTCATCAATGTCTATCTGCATCTAAAGGGAGGTGTCAGAGGATGGATCCAAGCTCTGCTCAGTGGTGACAAGGAATAGGACGAGACACAAAGGGCAGAGACTGATGCACAGGAATTTCCACTTGAGCCCGAGGAAGAACTTCTGTCCTGTGCAGTGACCAGACACTGAAGCAGATTGTCCAGAGAGGGTGCGGAGTCTCCATCAGTGGAGATACTCGAGAACTGTCTGAAGGTAGTCCTGTGCCACATGCTCTGGAATGACCCTGCTTGAGCAATTAATGTTAAGACCTATCCCTCTGCACCACCAGTGTGAAACACTACTGCCTAATAGCATACAGAATTTGGTGTGTGATAACAAATATTCTCTGAGTAGCTACAAAGTCCCTAAAGTTAACCAGGAGTGCCTCTCCCCACTGGCTTGGCTGTCTGGAATGGTTCATCCTGTATGTTACGAGAATATGGCAGAATGATTCACTTCACAATATTAACAATAAAATCATCATTGCCTGGCATCTCTACTCTGAGGATGGGAAAGAGACTTCATGTTTCTCAGGGATCTAGGATTTTGGTAGAATTCTCTCTACACCACTCAAATTTTGTGTACATTGATAAGGGTCCAGTGCTATGGCTATAACAAAAGGAAAATGTAAAAATTTCAAGTCTGGAGAATGAAGTATAAATTCCATGTAAAGAATCCACAACATGTTAGAATCCACTGGCTTAAGGACTAGAGTTTTCAAAATTATGTGTAAAGCATGTGATGAATAATTTGAGGTTGTATCTGTGACCAAATAAATTTCTTCAACACTTGGTAATATTCTTATGTGAGCTTAATTCATGCCTTTAAAACCTGCCATTGAAATCCAACATTCAAGCTGTGCTGGTTGATTGGATGTGGTCAGAACAAGTCATACTGAAGGTCTTCTGTTTTAAGAATTTTAATTCTTAAATTCCAGTTAAATCTTAATTCCAGCTAAATTCCAGTTAAATTCAAATTATAATAGACTTATCTAATTAAATGTAACTGTATAAGGTCAGCTGAGTTTCTGACCAAACACATTGATGAAATCATCTGAACACAGTCTATGGAATCTGTGGCATCATTATTACACAACTTAAAATGAGCAGTACATATCTGTAGTGAGCATACATCAAACCATATGGATAGCTGCACTTTAAACTCATAAAATTAGGCAGACATAAAATCTTTCCATGGTTTTCAGGCAGATCCAAGATAACAGATATAAAATTTTCTTCACTTTTTATGAAAAGTTTACTAATTGAAAGCTCAGAAAATTTTCTAGAAATTAAGTAATAAGAAGGTTTGAAATGGGCCAAGGATTGAGAGTATGGACAATTAAATACATATTTACTGAAATACATGGCAATAATCATCAAGGCTCAAAGTGAACTGAACGTTGCATACTAGTGTCATTTAAATTAGTGATAACTTGGGAAACTTGGGGAAAAGAAATTTTCTGCAATTCAAGATTCATATTTAGAGATTCTTTGAGGCTACTTTTCAGAGATTCAGGACAAATACACTCCAAGCTATGGTGCTTAACAGCCCTTCTGTTAATTTTGAGAGGCATTTGTACACTGCCCTTAAGCAATAAAAAGTTTAAACTGTTGGTCAACCCTCAACTGGTCAGGCAGTTGTACTACACGACTGTTGCAGATCTCTTCCAACTGCAACTATTCTATTCTATTCTATTCTATTCTATTCTATTCTATTCTATTCCATTCCATTCCATTTTATTCCATTCCGTTCTATTCTGTACTTTTCTAATCTATTCTAATGTATTTTACTCTATCCTAATTTAGTTTGTAGGGGGAAAGTGTCAGTTTTAACAGCTTTCAGGATCTCTATGCATTATTCTTTGATCTGGACCTAACCAAGGAGAGGACATCATTGTGAGGAAAAATCCTCATGGGCACTATTTAGCTTCCTTCTCTGTTTCTTTTCCCTTCAACTGAAAGAACTTTACTCTTTGGATTTTTGACATCATTTCAGCAAATTTTTGCTTGCTCATTCTTTCAAATATAGCCACAAGGCATATTGAGAATCAAAATTGCTTCAGTACTTGACAGTACAGGTTTTGTAAATCCCTTCTTATCCTTGAATTGTAGAAGGAAAGTCAGGATTTGCAAGTGAAAGTATTTGAGTTTTTCATTCCGGATTCATTGACTTAATTGATGAAACTGTTTTGAGATTTGTGAGCATATTGTGGGACTCAGAAATACTTTGTGAGATTTGCAAAATGCAGAGACCTTCCAACGTCAATAACACACTCCTCAAAGCAGCTGAACATCAAAATAGTAGTTTAAAACAAATTTGGTTAGTTTTTAACAATGCTTGTTCAGCTTTTCAGAGATCATAGACTGAGACATCTCAGTTACTGAGATTTAGGGCTTTGTGAGATAGATGCTGCTGTGAGTTGTTATTTTTCTCCTGACAAGTTACCTGGTGCCAAAGAAACAGACAGGCGGGTATCAGGTACTGGGCAGCTGGAGAACAGGAAGGAAGAGAGCTCCTGGCATGGCTGGGAGGTGTAGGGTCAGACCCTGAGCAATGACCACTACAACACTTTGTTCTCAAGGTCACATCGTGGAGAGATTAAAAGTGGAAATGGCATTTCTGTCACCTCTGCAAAGAAACCTGAAAAGGTCTCTGATGGCTGTTAGGTGTTTTTCTTACTTTGGGCCTTCTAATGGAAAAAACCTCACACTAAACAAGTGCCTAGAGGTAAAGGACCTCTAAAAGGCACAGTGGACCAGCACTGCAATTCATTAATACCCTCATTCAGTGTATTCCTACAGGACTTGATCCAAACCTTGCTGGAATCAGCAGCAGATTTCAGATTCACCATTTTAAGAAAACAGAGACTAATCCACCCCTGTAATGGATGTCCAAATATAGCTTTGGTATATATTTAGAGTAGAATAGAATAGAATAGATTGAATATTTCAGTTGGAGGGGATCTAAAAAATCATTTAATCTGACTGCCTGACTAATTCAGGGCTGACCAAGTTAAAGTATGTTGTTAAGGGCGTTGTCCAAATGCCTCAAACACAGATAGACTTAGGACATCAACCACATCTCTAGGAAGCAGTGTTTTATCACTCTCTCGGTAAAGAAATGTTTCTTCTCCAATCTAAACCTCCCTAGGGACAGCTTTGAACCATTCCTCTGTATCCTATCACTGGATAATGGGGAGAAGAAATCAGCACCTCCATCTCCACTTCCTTCCTCATGAAGCTGTAGAAAATAATGATGTTGCCCCCCAGCCTCCTTTTGAAAGCCTTCAGCAACATCTATGATCCCAACAGCAAGGGACCCTGCTGTTATTTATGCAGCGTGTCAGGATCATGGTCCTTGTCACTGCAGGTGCTCTGCAAACACACAGGAAGATAAACCCCCTATTCCAACAAGCTAATAAGATAGTAGCTGACCATAAATAACAATAGCGGGAATGTAAGAGAGAAGGATGACAGCAGCAAATAAAGGGAGATTACACTGGTAGCTACTGAGCAAGTTGATGCCTTACTGAAGGCAATGACGTTCCTATTTACAAGCAAAAAAATGAAATCGATGGTCCATGGCTGATTGAGAGCCAAACAATCACATGCTGGCCAATTCCTCATAGACATCACAGCACACTCACCTCATCTAAATCTTACAAGGAGCAGGTAAGTGGGTAATGCACTGCTTCCATGCCCAGTGTAAGACAAATCCTTTGTTGAAAATAAATGTAGTAAGTCTCAGGTAGCCAGAAGTAAAACATATATATAATTTTAAACCCTAATGGGTTTTTTTAACAGTAAAAAAAAAAGTTAAATCCATGCTCAAAAGATTCAGGGGTAAGAAATTTTGATTTATTCCTATGGAAAATGAAGGAATTAATCAGTGTACTGAAAGTTGTTTGTTGCCTTATGAAATAAGCTTATACATTCTGTGAACTGGTATAAAAAACCAAAAAAACCAAAAAAACCAAGAAAACCAAATTAATCAAAAAGTGTTAAATAAGTACAAGAGCCTCACAGCAACACCCTGTTTCATGACCAGAGCTGGAGGCTTCAACAGCCCAATTCTAGATGGAAGGGCGAGGATCTTCCCTCACACCACACCATTTACTCTGTAGATCCATTTACACGTTTTTCCACTGAGTGGTGTAAACACTCCAGCATTAAGACCTGAAATAAAGGTCAGTGTACACAGCAGCCAAGGAAGACACAGGTCAATGTCACCTCTTCACCATCCATGCATATTTCATCAGTCAAAACAGATATATAAAACTTATTTCCCTGACCAGAGAAAAAAAGAATAAAGAAAGGAAATATACAAAAAGTGTTAAAAAAAAACCCAAAAAAACCACCACAGATGAAAACTGGGAGGTCTTTAAAAATAACTGAAGTATCTAAAATCTCATAAATACACAGTGAAAAGAGAGGACAATATTAGTTATAACCCTTCCAGGCTCAACAAAAGACTGGAAGCAGAACTTAAAAATTAAAAGGCAATATTTAGCAAACAGAAAAGAGAAGTAACAGCTATCAACCAGGAGGGGCAGTTATAGGTTGTAGAAAATTGAAGCAGTAAAAGAGCAAAATCTGACTGGAAGAAGATAGGTTCTGAATAATAGCTATAATAAAATTCTGATGCTTAGGGGGGTGGCAGAACTTTTAATGAGATATATGTTTATTCAATATTTCTGTTTTGTATCTTGAAAGAAGCAGGAGGATGTATTTGAATCGTATGAACATGATAAAGTATTTTCCAGTCCATTAGTAGCTGTGGAGGGTGTTAAACATCTCTCAGACATAAATAATTTTAAATCAGCAGGCCAGGATACTTGCTTGGATGGATTCTGTGTGAGTTGATGGAGGACATTTCTAGTTCATGCTCTGAATTTTGAGTAGACAGGATGAATAGACTGGGATACAGGCAAAACAGCAGCAGGCTGGACAAATCCTAGCACTGTCTGAGAAGAATCAGAGAACACAAGGTGGTTTAGGATACTGTGGACACAATTAGCCTGATATATGTCACAGACATAGTTCAACAAAAAGCTGATTCTGGTATAAATTCATAAATTATTAGCCTGAGAATGTGATTAATGTCAGTCAATACTACCTTTTTTCACAGGAAAATCAATGCAATTCAACCAAAAACCGCCACATTTTTTGAAATGACAGGCTTGATAACTGCAGATATACTAAGACTTCAGAAGAGTGTGGGATTTAGTATTTCACTACCTTCTGGTTAAAAGTTGTCAAGAAAGCACATTAGGTGGGTTGAGAATTCGATGACTGTCTATTCTCTGAAAGAGATTCAGTGGAAAATTGTCAGCCTGGGGAGGAAGTATAGACAAAAAAGATTTGCAAGGACTTGCCTAATGCCACTCAGTATTTTCAGAAGAAAATCAGAAGAAAAAGAAGAGGAGGTGACATCAGGACTGAAAGCAAGGAAGATTGTGAGGAAGTCAAATCAGTTCACAAGTGAAATTGCATGTCCCTGTGAAAAGCCCTTCTCCAGCCTTCATGTAAATCCCCTTTAGGTACTGAAGGACTGCTATAAGGTCTCTCTGGAGCCTTCTCTTCTCCAGGCTGAACAGTCTGAACTCTCTCAGCCTGTCTCCACTGCAGAGCTGCTCCACTCCTGGGATCAGTTTGGTGGTTCTCCGGACTTGCTCCAACAGGTCAACACCTTTCTTGTACTGGGTGTCCCAGACCTGGATGCAGGAGTCAGGGTGGGTTTCACAGGAGCAGATCACAGGGGGAGAATCACATCCCTCAACCTGCTGGTCACATCTCCTTTGATGCAGCCCAGGATGCACTTGGCATATTGAGCTTTTTAACCACAAACGCCCCAAGTCCTTCTCCCCAGGGCTCCTCTCAATCCATTCTCTGCCCAGCCTGTGGTTGTGCTTGGGATTGCTCTGACCGAGGTGCAGGATGTTACACTTGGCCTTGTTGAGCTTCATGACGTTCACCAGGCCCGTCTCTCAAGCCTGTCCAGGTCCCTCTGGATGACATTCCTTCTCTACAGGGTGTCAGCCACATCATCCAGCTCAGTGTCATCAGCAAACTTGCTGAGGCTGCCCTCAATCCACTTCCATGCTGCTGACAAAGATGTTAAACAATGCCAGTGCCAATACCAACCCCTGAGGAGCACATCTTGTCACTGGTCTGCTCTTGGACATCAAGGTGTTGATCACAACTGTTTGAGTGGCACTGCCAAGTCAATTCCTTATCCACCAAGAGGTTCATCTGCCAAACCCATCTCTCCAGGTTAGAAACAAGGGTGCCATGTGGGACAGTGTCAAATAGTGCAAGTCCAGATAGGTGGCATCAGTTGCTTTTCACTCATCCCCCAAAACTGCAACCCCATCACAGGCCACCAAGTTTGTCAGCCACAATTTTCCCTTAGTGAAGCCCTGTTGGCTGTCACCAATCACCTCCTCCTTTTCCATGTGCCTTAGAACACTTTCCAGGATGATCTGCTCCATAATCTTGCTAAACACTGAGATGAGACTGAGCAGTCTGCAGGTCCCCAGGTCTTCCCTTTTATCCCTTTCCAAAATTGAGCTTCACCTTTTCCAGTCAGCGGGATCTTCACGGGACAGCCATGACTTTCAAACAGGATGGGCCATGGTTTAACCACTTTATCCACCAGTTCCCTCAGGACCTGCAGTTGTGTCTCATCAGGTCCTGTGAACTTGTGCACCTTCTGGTTCCTTAGATTTTCTCAAATCTGATCTTTTACAGCTGACAGTTCTTCCTTCTCCCAGTCCCTGCCTTTGTCTTCTCTGATGGGGGCAGGGCCACTGGGGCATGTGTCAGTAAAAATACCTTTTATTTTGAGTACCTCAGCCTTCTCTGTATCCCAGCTGGAGTTCAATTCTTTCCACTTGGCCTGTGGAACGCCCCTCCCTCAAGGAAGTGCCTTCCTAAGCGCCCTCCAACACAAACACTAAAACCCCTAAGTCTAGTTCAACCAGATGAAACTGAATAAAAGTCAGACACTTTTTTTTCCCCAACGGTGAGAATGTTTAATTACTGGAAAATAGTGACAAGGGAAATACTCTATGTCCTGATCAAGAGCAGATGTCTTGTTGGAAGATAAACTCTAAAACAACAAAATCACAGTCAAGTGGTAAGGCATAGTGGTAAGGAGACAAGGACATAAAATAAAATCTATTATTTATTTTAAATTTTAAATCCCTAATATGTTGTATAATAGTGAACCTGTCAGGAAAAATTTATAATCCAGACAGCACTAACACAATTCATAGACTAGTCTTGATCTTGGTGGCCACAAAGGCCAAATTCCTATTGATTTTAATAGAATAAGCAATTAGCCAAGTCTGGTAAAACGTCAGGCTAGATGCTGATCTGTGAGAACAAATCTGAAGTTATTTCTTCATATTTTCATTCCATTCAATAATTTCTGGCTCCTTTGAAGTCCAGCCCAGCTGCTGTCAGTCATCACCAGAGCACCCTTATCTAACAGATCTGCCAAGCCCCCAACACAGCTCGTAGAATCTGCTTAGTTCTGCAAGACAAAAGATTTTGCAGCAAAAACAGAGATTAATTAATAGCATATAAACAGCACAGTTTATTTTTTTGCATGTCTGATTTCTGAAATCTGCTCTTTTATGTATTTTCAAACGGTCACAATTATACCACAGAACAGATTTCTGTGTCAGACCCAGGAAGAGATTTCTAATCTGTGAGGAAGCAAATCAAGCAGGCAACCGTGAGCTGATAATGAATGAAAGGAAGAATGCATATTCAGACTGTAAGCAGTTAATACAATAATTAATCAGGCGATTTATTCAGCATTGGGGTAACATTTGCACAAGCTACTTAGCATATGGTGATAGCAAGTGCAAATATGGTTGTCTGAGAGAATTTCCACTGTGCTATCTCCAATGATCAACTCAATGCAAAAGACAGCCAGCAAGGAATATCTGTGGAACGAACCTTTTCATACTTGCAAATTTATATTCTCCTTCCAGTTAGCCACAGGCTAGTATATTGACAAAGATTTTTAATATCTGTATCACAGTTCAGGTGTCCTCTAGTGTAGCTCACAAATGGGTGGCCAATTAGATGAGCACAAAGATCTTACCACTCTACAAGACTACCCTCCAAGATCATGCTAACAAGATACGTTTGGAAAGTGAAAAAAGTCATCAGCAAAATGTTCTAATGCATTGGGCTGTAGGTAGTGGATTAAAAATATAATTAAATGTATCTTCAGAAACACAACAGCACTGTCAGTAATCAGCAGGAGTAGAGCAGAAGTGTAGAATATTACAACAACTTGCTATTATTGTCTTTGTGTGTCCTTTTTTTTTTTAAGGCATACCTGGCAGCTGAATATTTTTACTCTGTCTGCAATAACCAGTCAAGCAGCTCAGAAAATGCAATGACAACTTGATAAGAAAAATGATATGTTCAGAGATATAAATAGTTTGAGTGCACACTGCTATTTCCATAGATTCAGAGAGGTTAGGAATATGTCTTACATAACAGAAAAAAATGGTTGAAAATTATTGAGCATTCTGCAATATGCATCTTAACCACGGTTTTTTAAAACGAGGGAAAAGGAGAAAGGATTTTTTTGGTTTGCTTTTTGTAAAGGATGCATACTCAGAAGCACTGCAAATTGTACATCCTTGAGCGTGAACCAGAAGCACAAATAAAAGCTTAAGACTTGACAGATGCAAAAGTGCTATAAATTGCTGTTAACATTGAATTTGATTGTGGCTTTGTCCCAGTCTCAAACAAGGACCAAATGCATCAAAATCACAGAAGGATTTCCCCTGGCTCGCTCTTCTCTGTGTTTTAAATGCAATCTCCAGGCCAGGCTTGGGGCAGAACTGGCTGTTTATCTGGATCCTGGTTTCACAGCAGGAGAAGAGAGGCCTCCATGGACAAAATTGTATTCATGGGATGTCTTGCTGATGGCATACACTGACTCAAATGGTGAAGTTACTTTTAGGAGATTAACAGAGCAAGAGAAAGGGAGAATGGAATAGTGAAAACTCTCTCCAGTGGCCAGCCAGGAAAAAAACCAATCCTCCAGTTGGTGGTTTCTGCCTATGATCTTGCTAACATTCACTTGAACAAGTTTTGATTACATGTTGCACACCAATTAACCACTAAACTTTGTGCAAATATACATATTTTTGGATAATAATTATTAGCTGTTGAAATATTTTTAATGTATTGAAGTAATCCATTAAATCCTCCTCTCCTCTACTGTATGGTTATACAGTAAAAAAAGGCAGGAAAAGGGGGAGAGTTATTCTCACATCTGTGACAATTTCTTACAGGAAAATTTTGACTAAATCAATATATCTCAGGATTTGCAAGTGTGAGGTCATGAGAACAGCACACAAAAAAAACCAGAATGAGACATGCAGGTGTAAAACTGCCACAGCAATTCCAGGGTGCACAGTTGAAGGTGGCAGAGCAGGAGAGTGGGGTCCCAAGGAAATGAAAAGCCCCCAGAATGAGAAAGGCTAAGGCACTCTGCAAGGTGAAGGATACTCCAATGAAAATTAAAAGTGTATGTTTGTCTTCATTGGTACATCACACTTCATGATAAAAAATAAACTTCTCTTAGTACATGTTCTTAACCTCACCCAGCATCTGGAGGTTTGTGATAAGGAACAGCATTAGGCTATGGTAGACTCTGCTTCCAGAGAGCTCCTGGAAGGATGAGGAGAAGATCAGATGGAAACAACAACAGGAATTGTTAGCTTCTTGTTTCATCAAAAGTACTCTTTGTCACCAAATAATAAAATCTAGCAATACTGTATTATAGGTTATTAGCAGGCTCCTCGGGGACGTTACCATTTTCTCATTCCATTTTTAGAAAGGTTAAAGAAAAATACATCTTGGAAGGAAACTTTGGTTTCTTTTCATGAAACCCAACAAGTATAAAACTTTGCAAATGGTGTTTTTCACTTGTCCAATCATGGACAGTCATGCCATTGCTCTACCTATTTTAAAACTTGACCCTGATGAGGTAATGAAAACCAGGGTGGTAAAAATACAGTTCTAAACTGAGATTGACCCACTTCTTTTAGCCACAGACATGAGGACTGAAAACTTTAAAGAGCTCAGCTCATGTGTCAGACATTGTCCTTATTTTTACATCTGCTACAAAGAGTATCTGAGGATAAAATAGAAGCCTGTGAAGAGGAAGCAAACCAGCTACCAAAATAAAAAAGAAATATTTTCCAAAAACATTAAAATTCCATTAAAGGAAATCAACATACGCAATGTATCTTATGAAGAGAAAACATACATGTCTTTAGCACCTTGACTATTTTATACTAATTTATACTATTATAAAGCTTTATAACAAAGCAACTTTCCAGTAGTACGTATAGAAAAATTATTTGCAGGATTCTGTACAAATATTGAAAAATCACTATTTTCCGATAGTAAGTCTTTTGTTACATGGCCAATGGCATGTTGAAAAAACATATTCAAGGTCAAGGGCACGGGGATATATCCTATTTACCAAAAATGGATCATGTGTTACTCTTTAGAAAATTCATGGTTCTGGTCTAAACTCCTTCCCATGGATGTAATTATCAACAGAGTCAGACCACTGAGTGTACTTGGAAATCTACCTCTAGATACAACTATAACACTGCAAAAGGTATTCCTGAAGTACAAAGAATGAGAATTTTTTGGCTTTCAACTGAAGGTTATTTTATGTTGTAGGGAGTGGAAGTACATATCTCCCTGTGTGTCTAGTCCCTGCTGAGGGTTTCTCTGAATGACCTACAGAGCACTTTGGCAAAAATAGCAATGTGCATTCAGAGACCAAAAGCTGGGTGATGGGTGAGAGAGGACATGTAAAAATATTTGAACAACAAGAAGAGTAAGTTCTAAAAAGGAAATTATTCTTGTGAGCAAGAAGACAACAGGAAGAAGCATTTCCATTTTTTATGGATGGAAATTAGAGAATTTCCACTAAGTCCATGGAAATTACTCCATTACAAGTAAGTTGAAAGTCTGCATGTGCACTGTCAAACTGAATGTTGGCCTGAGGATGTGCTTTTCTCCAAGACAGTTTCAGATACTGCATTTTTCATTGTTGCTATGTGGTCGTTTAATCATATTAAGATCTTAATTTATTCTTTTTTTCCTCCACACTTTTGTAAAAATGAGCCAAATAATCCAAAGAACAAATAGATACATCAGATCTTTATTACCTTGGTAATTGAGACAGAGTCCTTTGAGAGAATGAAACAAACACTGAATAAAGTTGAGAGAAAAAAATGCTTTGTCCAAACCTAACCAGAAACTTTTTCATGGCTATTTCTTGTTCCTTTTTAGGGTATGAAAATCACTAGGAAAGTGCTATATCTTGACTTAAAAATATAAAATACTTTTTCAGTTATTTGTCAGGAAAACCTGTGAAAGATAAAAGCAAACCATCATTTGGCAGACAGTTTGGCTGTCGGGATCAGCATTGTGATGGCAAGAGGGTAAACAAGGTCCTGTCAAAACCTAATCCTCCCTCCTGCCGGATTTTATGATCTCTTAAGGGTAGAAGACAAGACTTGCCCTTTTTCACAATGATGCACAATGATGGCTCCAGGCACATGCAGTTCAGCTGCCTGAGCTCATCACATGAACCCTTTTTAAACTGGTTTACTGAGGATCTACATCAGCCCATCAGTGGTGCAAGATCAAGACTCTTCTGTTCTTATACTCATCCATGCTCCTATTTATTCTTAAGAATGAGGGCTACTTTTGAAAGTAGAAGAGACATAGTCTGAATTTTTAAGACTTGTCAATTTTCAAAGCCAGATAAACCTCTTCCTGTCTTTGTAGTCCATAATGAAAGTTTCTAGCAATCCCTGTCTCCTTCTGGTTGGGTTGGGAGGACACAGAATCTCACTAGGAAGTTTCCCTGACGAATGGAAAACTCCAAGACTGCTTAAATCAGAACAAAGATTTGCCAGTGTTTTCTGTCCAGTGGCTTTGGTCCTGGGGTACTTGTTTCATTCTCTTAAATCCAGGATTTCACAGCAGAAAACATTTCCCTTGCAGTTTGCTGTCCTGCTTTTTATAAAGGGGTTGCATGTGGGGTTTGTTTTTCCCCAAAAAAGTTTTGTGATTGGAATTCTGCATTCTGTGAAACAAAGAGATAGTATGGGGATTGATTTTTTTAGCCCACAGAATTATCTCTCTTTCTGCAATATATTAAGTCTGAAGTATCTTATCCCCCATCCCATTCCTATTCCTTTTTCTTCCCACTGTTTCAATTCATCTGCTATTTCAAAAGCACTCCCTGTTGTATTTGTTACATTTAATACCTGTGAGAAGCACTTACAGAAAGGCATTTGCTACTATTAGAAGGAGAAAAAAAAGCACCCCATCCCATTTCTATTAAGAGGTTTAAAGCAACCTATTTAACTTCTCTGTCTTCAATTTTTTTTTCCATATTCAGTTTGCCTGACATAACCTTTTCATTAGTATATTAGCTACAGCAGCTCAGCCTGGAGAGGCACATGAGATTCACGTACACTCAGTGTCTGAGGGCTTTTACAGCCTCCAGGATGGAAATTCACTATGGTAATTTCAGCCTCATCAATTGAAATACGAGATTGAAGCTACTGCTAATTGACTGAACAAAATTGAAATTTGGCAAATGTCATAATGTCAGTTTACTCATTCAAAAGTTTCTCATTGACTGAGGAGAGAGGTTGTTGGAGGAAGGTGCCAGAAAGAGAGGTTACTCAGGAGTTGTGGTCAGGTGTGCCTGGGGAATCACAGGATAAAGGCAATGCTTTCACTTGGGTCGAGCTGGTTCACACCCTGGTGTGAAGTATATTGGTTATTTAGTTCTCAGAAAAAAACCCGCATTTGTGGTTAAAAGAGTTGCCTGGAAACATAAAGAAGGTCAGTGACAGTCAGGAGAACAGAATACAACTTCATTCCCACCCATTCCTTTCCTGTTCCATTTGTATCTTTTATAAGAAAGTGAAAAGTTTGGTCCTGTGGTAGGAAAGCCATCACTACTCTCTTTAAAGAAAAGGGCTGAGGATCAGAACATTACTTGTTGAAAAAGGTTTTGCAACTTCTTACTTTTGTTAATGACTATTTCAGCATCCAATAAATCTACCTTCATCATCACTCATCAAAGAACCCTTGGTTTCTCATATTCTGATGCTCTCAATCAATCAGAATTTTGCTGAAAGTCCTCAGGATTGTTTATGGGTGAGAATTTACTAACAAGCAGGCACTTAACACCATCTAAACCCCAATTAAACACTCAGAGTATGTTAGGTGGCATATTAACTCTTGCAGTGGCTTTTTAGTGTGGTCAGAGGCAACTTTCAACTAAAGTTTGCTGTTTAAGACCAGTTTATGTAATGAAAATTTATATAATGAAAAGACATTTATGTAATGAAATACACTGAAATTACCTGGAATCATACCACTCTACCACCCAAGTTTTTATATCTCTGGATTAAATTAATAGTTGACCTCCTTGCAGAAACTTTATGATGCAAATCTTATAGGGAGACACTTGTAACCTGTAGGGATATAGGTCATAAACTTCCCTTATAGTTTATCCATCTAACATGCTCACAGAAGATAGAATAACTTCTGAGCACATGTTATTCTTCAGATCTTTTAAGTCCAAAGGACCATCTGTGTTTCCCAAATGTATCAATAGATGTAGTAAGAGCAAATACTTCTTCCTACCAACTTGGTTTTTGTAAATATCCTTAGACAATATTGGATATTAGTGCAATCCTACAATGAGAATAAATACATAATTTTAAGCTATTTGATGGTTTTTTATATCTACCCAGGAAGATTTTTCCTGTCTGCAGTTTTACCATCACCACTGATGAGGATAACCCTTGGGGATACCAGTCTCCCTCTGCTAGAGACAGTAGGAGCAGGAGCAGTGAAGCTTAATTTGGGCATCTAAATATAATAAAGGTACACTACTGTTGCCCTGGTTTTTGCTAAAGCCTTCTGTTTTTAACCTTGGAGTCAGATTCTTTCACACAGTTTCATGTAAATAATAGCCAATGTTTACTTAACGGTATTTTCTGTTTTTCATTCCTTTTGTGATAAGAGAACTTTGATGAGCACCTTTCTTCTCCAGTGGGACTGAGAAGGAAGTGACATGCTCTCCAATCCCTTGTGGAGTTGGGACGTGTATATGAATGTGAGATTGTCAATAATAAAGATTATTCCTTCCTTTCTGCTGAACCTGGCAGATGTGAGAGCGTCTTTATTGTGTCTTCCCAGACACACACTACAATTAATAAACTTATAAAAAGCCATTGGAAAATCATTTTTCTTGAAAGTTTTTTTTCTAATCTCCCTATGGTACAAGCTTGCTTTTAATCCTCACCTACAGAGAAAGACATGAAATTCTCTTTTCTTCAATTCAGCCTCATAAATTCGTCCCCCCTATTAATTAGTTCACATGACATGAACGATGCTGCAGGCATGGCATCCACAGCCTACTGTCCACCTGCATTGCTCATTCTCTGGGATGAGCAATTAAAAGGCTCAAATACCTCCTATATTTCTGAAAAAAAATCCTGGTTAAGGTTTTTTTTGAATCATAGAATCACAGAATTGTTTAGGTGGAAAGAGACCTCTAAATTCATCAAGTCCAGCTGTTAGCCCAACACTGCCAAGCCTACCACTAAACTGTGTCCCCAAGTGCCACATTTACATGTAATTAAATCCCTCCAGGGTCGGTGACTCCACCACTGCCCTGAGCAGCTGTGCTAGGGCTGGACAACCCTTGTGGTGAAGAGATTTTTTCCAAATATCCATTCTAAACCTCCCCTGGTGCAACCTGAGGCTCTTTCCTCTTGTCCTGTCACTTGTTATTTAGGAGAAGACACCAATTCCCCCCAGCTGCACCCTCCTGGAGTTGTAAAGAGCAAGAAGGTCCCCCCTGAGCCTCCTTTTCTCCAGGCTGAGCCCCTCTCACTCCCACAGCTGCTCCTCGTCAGACTTGTGCTCCAGACCCTTCACCAGCTTTTTTGCACTTTATTGGTAATTAATTTTGCTAAAGATAAGAATTCTGGCTCCAGAATAGTGCCACTAAATATACTTTACTTACAGTTTTCTAAATGAGGACTGGATTTTAAACAGAATGAGAGAAGTTTATGGGGCGTAAACAGCCTTATGGATTTTCTTAGCTCATACTTCACCCTGTCTACGTATTCCAGCAAGTGAATAAGGAATATACACATAATGGGATTGAAACTAACCATATTGCATGTTCAGACCCAAATATAGACCCTCACATACCTGTAGACTTCTGTTGCAGCTAAAGGTGTGATGGCCAAACTTTTCTTAGCAGTCAGTGAAATACATCCAGGATATTTATTTGGGTTTTGGATCTGAGTGTAACCAAAAAAATTCACATTTTTTTAAATAATTTCATGTCTTTCTTATTTAAAAAAAACTTCAAATAAGACATGTTTCTTTTAATATGCATAATTCTTGTCAAATCTTTCAAAAGAATACACAAAAATCAAGGTCTGCAATAGGGGCAATGCATCAACTGATTGAAATGGGGTTGGCAATGCAGCTTCCAGGCAGGAAGCTGTGTGATGGATTTAATTTTAAGTATAAGTACGATTTCCATCACGGTAGAGCTCTGATTTGCATAGAAAGCAAAGTGGGGGATTCAATTTGTTTACACAAACAATTTAATTACTTTGTAAGAAAGAAAATAACCACAAAAATCAAAAGGGCTTAGCCATCCAGTAGAGACTCAGATATAGCTAGAGATGATAGATAGATATAGATATAGATATAGATATAGATGATATAGATATAGATATAGATATAGATATAGATATAGATATAGATATAGATAGATATAGATATAGATATAGATATAGATGATATAAATATAGCTATAGATATAGATAGATATAGATAGATATAGATAGATAGATACAGTAAATATATAGAAATGAAACCCCTCTGATCCATGTCCCTCACAGGAAAGAAGGGTGGGGCGTGATGGGAGGCTGCAATAGAGTGGAGGGAACAGAACCAGAACCAAACAATGGAAGCTGAAGCTTCACATTTTGTGGCAGTGGATGTGAGCAGAGCAAAATGGATGTGGGATCCTCACAGCTTCCAGTGCTGCCTTAATGCCTTAGTGAGAGAGCTGTCCCCATGGGAGCAGGGTGAGATCTGCAGGTGGAACTTGCTGGCCTGAAATTCAGTAGAAGAGAGAGGAGATGATCTAATGGTTTCTTCTCCTAAAACCGGTGAATCTGTCACAGAATGACTCGTACGCTAAGGCACCACAGGCAGTGGGAGCAGAATTTCATGAATTTTGCAGGAGTAGAACACATACTCGTACCAGGCCATCCTCACGTGTATGTGAAGGAGTAGGACCCAGATCTGAGATTTTTGGCCACTTAGAAGAGAGACATAAAATAGAACAAAGTGTTTGGGGTTTTTTTTGTTTGTTGTTTTTTTTTTTTTTTTTTTTTTTTTTTTTTTTTTTTTTTTTTTTTTNGGTTTTTGTTTTTCTTTTTGTTTTTGTTTTTGGTTTTTTTTGGTAGATTCTTACGTAAAACAAAGGAATGCATTTCATGGCTGATGGTGAGCAACATCACACTCTGGATGTCAGTTTGTGGACACCCCTTGAAGCACACATTAGCAGGATGCTCTACTTTGTAGTTCATTGATAAAAATCCCCTTCTATGCACTTCCTATGATAGCTCATGGGCCAGGATGAGTCTTTTTCCATCACCCGCCCCAGTATATAAAATCATGGTAAAGACAGAAATTAATCTCTCCACAAAACTACACCTAGACTGCAAATAAACACCTTTTACCCACTTAAAAGTGGATTTATTGACCTATATTTGCCCAGACTACATTTTCTTTTCTAAAGTGTATTCTGTTTGTTCCCTGACAATGTGTCCTCACAACAGCTTTTTGATGATTCCTGTACTGCTGCTTAGTCATATTAGTATTTAATTCTGATCCCTGGCTATGTTAGCAGATGAAGAGAAATACACAGACTGAAGACATTTGTTTAGCAATGACTTGAAAAGGGTTTTTATTAGCTGGAATTTTGAAAATATCCCTTTTGTACAGTATTTTGGGTGTTAACTAGCAACTCTGGGACCAAGAGCAGCTGTTGGCTGATTAGCTGCTCTGCATCAAGCACATCTTGGTTCACAGCTTTTTTTCCTATGACCTACCTAATAGTCCTATAGATAGGTGTGTGTGTGTATAATTGCTATAATTAATATGAGATAACTAATTAGCAGTGATGTAGGAAGTACACAATCAAATTAATGTTCCTATGGTAATTTGGAAGAGAATGAATATGTTCCGAGTAGGAAGATCATCATTTTCACCCCCAGTAGTGTTCTCCTACCACTTGGGCAGCTTGCAAGATGCTTTTCCCTGGACAGACCTGGCGTTTGGGCTGGGTTTTTATCAGAACAAATATGAAGTTACTAATTCACAGTGGAAATCTGCTCAGGTATGCAAAATAGATTTTTTTTTTTTTATGTGCAGGTTTTGCTTTTGAAAGTTTTTTCATTGGTTTAGCCTGGCTTTTAGTACTTATTTCAAAATGAAGCTAAAACATCTCCTGGCAGCTCTCTGCCTGCTTCGGAGTCACGGTAGGTGTATTTTCTCACTCTAATACAAACCCTGAATTACAGCCTTGTGTCCAAATTACAGGATGTAAACAAGATAAAAAACCTTCTTAAAAAAAAAAAAATCAAAAAAATATATACCAGGAGAATGAGTGGATAAGATTTTCCCATTACATATTTTTTTTCTTCCAACATGCTCTGCTGTTGTCCTCAGGGACAGAAGTAGAGCAGCCACTAGTAGATATAATTTTGTAAGTCTACCCAATAATACAGAAGTGAAGACCAGGGTAATGGAAAATAGTTCCCATAATCCTAAAAGGTTAGCTCAGGCACAGTGAGATTAGTGTTAGATTGACCTTAAATAAAACATTTCTGTCTGGCTGGTAAACTAAGACATTTTATTTTGATCTTATTTTGATCTTATCGTTGTTTTGAAGCATTCCTATAATCTTTTCCAAATCACAGTGAATTGGGGTAAGATTACTGAAGTTCCTTCAGGGAAGTAAAACAATCTAGGTTTCCCAGGAAAATCTTCACGAACATGAAATAGTTTTCACTTGGGTTTTTTTGTGATTTGTTGGGGGTTTTTTTCTTCTTCAGAAAGGCAAGATAAAAACACATCATGTTCCTCAGTTCATTCCATTGCAGTGAACAACAACAATTTACATCCTTCTTTCACAGCAATGATTTTATACAAGTTCAGGAACAGACTTAGGAGAGTTTATGACAACCTTATACCTTCCCATTTGTTCAATAACAAACGGAAGACACGTAATCATTTCCAAGTGAGAACAACCCCAGACAGGACATTGATGGTTTGGTATCAGTGCCCCCTCAGTGCAGTCAGCTCTATCTTGCTCTGGTTTGGCTTTAAGACATGAGTGACACTAAGTTTTTCAGGTTCAGTCTCTGTTTTCCACCATCCTCATCAATGCTGTGTACTTTAGAGAGTGCCACTGGAACCTGCATGTCACCTACAAGCACGTCACACCTGGCAGGCAGTGTCCAAAACATCCAGTCAAGCATCTAAGAGATGATCTTGGATGCATTTATCAACACTTAAAGAAAACCTTAAGGGTTCCTCTGAAGGAATCAAAAACCTATTTTGATTTTTTTTTCCCCTATAAATTCTAAGGACATGACTGAAATATCAAAACCCCGTTCAGATATGTAAATATCTTTTCATAATTGATATTTTTCCCTACAAATCATTACTGGTTTCTTTGACTATGGAATTTTGCACAATAAAATCTATTTCTCTTATTCTCACATATTTGAAACTTCTAAATGTTTATTTCTGTTACTAAGTGTATGCTACATGAAGACTGGGATTAAGAGGAAAAATAACATTTCTGTAACACAGGAGTCAAATTGAAATGAGATGGAGAATTTGCTGACCTTCAGCATCCAGCCAGCTCAGAGGGAAAATAGGAGAGGAGGGTGAAATGTTTCCCAAAACCAAAGTTGAGGATGTAGGACAAAAAGTGTTCAGCATAATAATAATTGTAGATTCGTATTTCATTCCAGACCATGTAGCAAAAAAATGTATTTCAAGGGAACAAAACCAGAAAAAAGAAAATGTAGAAACAGAGAAAAGATAAAATAGCTAACTAACAGTAAACTGTCACATCATGAGATCACTAAAAAATATTCTGTTTATTTCGATGCTGATTTGGGGTCAGATTCCACAAAAACAAGGGAAGGGAAGCCCACAGCAGTGAATTGCCTTTTTTTAATTTCTGGGAAGTTCTCTATCACCATCTACTGGGGGGAAAGTCTCATTGCCCTGGCACAATGTAAGCAAAATAAATACGTTGGCTATTTTGAAGACATAATGAGTTTCTGAACACTCCACTCTCTGAATTGTAGTAGATCTTCTCATTGTGACTTTTATTTAAAGTGGTGCTGCTATTCTGTTACCACCAGAAAGGTTAAAAAAAATTCATTATTTTTCATTAATTCTTATTCACAAGATATTATGATATATAATATTGTACACATAGGGTATAAAATATAATATAAAATGTATTATAGTCGTAATATAAAACTATAAAATAAGTATTAAATGATTGATACTACTTCTTTTAATGTGACCAAAATCAATTCCATACTCTGGTATACAGAACTTTACTTAATATTCAGAGAAAAAAATTTGACTGCTCTCATTCACGTTTGGTTAATTATTCATCTTCCTGAATGGATGATGCTCCCCAAAAGTACTACCCAGAGTGGGGGAGTATTTTGGAAAACCCAAGCCAAGAGAAATTCTAAAAATTTTTCCCTAACTGGGAAGAAAAGCAAGATAAAGTTATTTTTGTGGAATAAGAGCTGCTTCAAGATATGACTAAAAATTCTTCAAGGACAAAAAAAAGTCATTTATGCTCTGTGACCCTTAGGAACAGAAGAAGAAACAAGGGAGGTCTAACTGACATATCAGCAGAAAGTTTCTGATGAGAAGTTAACCACAATAGGTTGTTGACAATTCTTATGAAATCTCCTTCACAGGGGGCTTTCAGATCTTGTCAAACAATTCTCTGCGAAGAACTAGAGAGCTGCTGTTGATGCTGCTTTGAAGCTGGCAATATCTCAGATTATTTCCAGTCCTCCTTATGGAATATTACCCATATTGAAATGTGTCATGTCTAGAGGAACTGGTCATATCAAAGTCTCAAGGCACCACTCATCTCATAAACTGACTTCGCAGATTAAAATACAACCATTAAATTCAATATTTATGTCTGTCAAAGTCAGTATTATCGTGGGAATCCTTCAACAACCTGCACCCCAGGTGTAGAGGGAAATCACAGGTGTTAGAGACAGGAAGTTTACTTGGAAAGATTGTTTAATGTAAGACAAGGAATGGAAACTAAAGTTTAAGTTACTCCAGCTCTAGGTGCCACAAAATCAACCACACCTATACTGAGGGAAGAAGAGCTTCTCCCTCCCTAATTCAGGAGAAGAATCTAGAACCCATGGCTCTTAATTCCAGAATATAGTGAACGATTGAAAAGGGAGGTATGTAAGGTGTAGGATATGTGCAACTACAGGATGGGAATAAAAAGGGCTGGATACTTTTCTCTAGAAAAGAAGTTAAATTTATACACCAAAAGTTGTTTCAGCACCACAACAGGTCTTTTCCCCATAGTCAACAATTTTCATGGCTGAAGTTATGTGAAAAATCTGATAAAAATTGATAGAGTTTCAGCTGTCTCCAAACTTATTTTTCAATAAGAAACAACAATATTAAAATGAAACAAACAAACTAACAAAACCTGCCAAAACCAAAATCCAAACCACGCACAGCGACCCTCCTGCATTTAGGGTCTCCTCCATGTTTCAAAGTTTAATTCATTGCCTAAAGAGCACTTCAGTGTGAAAGTATTTTAGTTATTGACTGAAGTTTATTACACTAACAACATTCAGCTAAGCCAAAATCATTGCTGGGGGAGTTTAAAACTGTGCATAAACTGTGCATAATCAACTGGCAGAGAAAAGGTCCATTAGAGAGTAATACAACAGTAGCACATCAACATCTTTTATTCAACATCAAAATAAACTGCCGTCTTCTTTACATGGAATAAATGTCTTTTGGAGATGGGGTGACCAATGTATTTAAGAAAGAGTTATTTGAAAAAAATTATCTTCTTAAAATTTTCCAGAAGCAGGGATGCTAACTCCTCTGGTGTGACTTCTTTAAAGTCTTCTCCCTTAAAGTGATGTAGAAATCCCAACAGATGATAATCAAAAAATCTCTGTTCCTCACACTAACTCTTATTGTGTCTTTTGGGAACATTAGCACTGTCTAAATTTAAACACCTAATTGAAATGCTGCCCTGGTTTTGGTTGGGATGGAGTTAATTTTTTTCCTAGCAGCTGCTTTCAGATTTAATATGAGAATAATGTTGGTAATAAAAGGATCTTTTAGTCGTTGCTAAGTAGTGCTTACCCTGAATCAAGGATTTTGCCTGAGTGTATCTGTTCAGTACTGCACGTGGAGGGTGTCTGAGAGTGTGCTGCCTCCAGCTCCTGCTCCAGGAGGGTTCCTGCATGCAGAGAGCCCCTGGCATCTGCCAAGCTGCAGTTCTGAATCCCAGAGGTTGTTCAAGATGTTTTCATTTCAACAGCTTGCTATCTTGGTCTCTACACACTGGTGTTTCTACAAGAGTAGTACCCACAGTGGGGTAAACTGAGTCATTCTCCAGGCTCCTTTGATGGTATTGATCAAATCTCCACCATCTATGGTGGACACTGGACCCCCAGTAAGCCTCCACACACAGACTCTAAAAGCAGCTGTCTGAAGAACTCGATTCAGATGCCTACACAAGGGCCAGGTGAAACATCCCAGGGTGTTTTGCCTGGGCTGCTAGTGGTGAATTGGGGAGCACTGGTCTCTCAAAGGTGAGTTATCACTTTGATCATGTTTCTGTGGCTCTCACTGACTGTGGCTTCTCAGGTGGCACTTAGGCACAAGCCCATAATTTTGTCTTAAAGTCCACTTAGTTGACTCCAAAGTTAATTTATGTATGTCAACAGCCTATGCTCATGTTGAACTCAGCTCCAAAGGTCAAATCTGAGCAGTTCCAATGGGCAATACAGCCTAAAAATCCTGAACACCTTAAATAATCTCCTAAAACACATCATATTGTTAGGATATTTACTTCCCTCTTTTAATTAGAGTGGAAGAGGTCCCAGGAACACATTTCTTTACAGGCTTAGACAATAGACATTTCTCCAGTATCTCATGTGGCACCCTGAATTCTACAAAAAACCTCACCTTCACTCCTGCAAAGGATGTATTTAACTTTTCCTCATAACTTAAGGGGCACATGATCCTCCTTCTTCCTTTTTTCCATATGCATACAGGTATTTGTTGGGATCCCACTCCAAAAATGTGATATTTATCACATACTTGGGTATCCTGGGATTTTCTAGTTGGCATCTGCATGAAAACTGATATCTAACAGGTTTGTGTTCTGTATGCAAACCCACCTATACATGCTGGCACATCTAGATTATTTCAAAGGGTGGTAGAACCTGTGCTCAGGCAACTGAGTCAAACTCACACCTATATTTTGTGGTTGTATTTACCAATATCTTTAAGAGTGAGAATTTAAATGCTACTGAACCTTTCCAAATTACTTCTGTGAAGACAGAAAGATGAAAATGAGGGAAAGATCCTGGACACAAAATGTGTCGTGATTACAGGAAGAGGTGAGGTGAAGAAAAAAAATTACAATTTAATTTTTTTCCAAAATTTAATCCACAAAGGCATATGCATCCCATATGAGAAAAAAACATGTTAATTTAATCACTTTGGGAAAGGGAATGATAGCAGCACCTTCCTTTCTCTGTAAGTTTGCTCCCAAGGGGAAAAACTAAACAATGTATAGTTAGATTAAACTAGACAAAAAGTTGTGCACTTGCTAATATCTCCTGCTTGGGCTTCCTGAATAGGCAGCTAAGATTGTGTATTTTATGTAAGGCATGGTTTCTGATGACTGCTAGACATTATCATATTAAATATTCTTGTTTGATTTATTGTTCTAAACAACCCATACTGTTCCCTCTGTGGAAGGTGCTGATTTATAACAGTACAAACCACCTTAGTGACTAACAAAGATTTATACAGCCTAGTTTTAGGCATCTAATATTGTGGGAATATAAATCACACCAAGGTGTGTTGTCTGTGCAAGAAAGTAGCAGGGGATTTTCTGAGTTCAGGGGATTTCTGCTTTATGATGTCACTTTTCCCTTTTTCTTTGAATTAGCAGAGGCCATACAACAACTCTGTTGACTCACAAGCTGTTCCCTGCAATGGGTTATTATCTGTTGCTCATCTCCTGCTCTTCCTTGGCTGGCTGGCCCAACAAGGTGAGTGGGATGGTTGAAGAATATTCCTGGTACAAAGCTCTGCTTTAAAACAGAAATGCTTACTTTGTTGTGAACTAAACCCATGCAGAAATTCTTTGGTGGGGTGGGGAGATGGATGATGGATACCTGGGTTCATCAGCAGACACCCTTGTTTCCATGTGACTGTAGCTATTTCCCATAATATTTCCAATTATTTCTTCACACGAGCAACAGTGCAAAGAGTAATGAAAACTGCAAAGCACCTAATCTGAAACCTGAATGCAAGTTTGCCAGAAATGCTTTTTAGTATTTACCCAATTCTACCCTGAGTGAACAAATGTCAATGAAATTATGTTGGAGGGTTGTTGGTTGGGTGGGGGGTTTTATTTTTCCCATGAGATTAAATATCAATTTAAAGGAAGAAGTAATTCCAATTTTTAGAGTTTTGGTGTTGCTTTTGGCTTTGGTTTGTTTGTTTGTTTATTTTCATGCATGAAATCATGTCCTATGGCTCAGAGTACTGGAGCCTGGGAGAATTTTCTGGGAAAATATCCGTTTATGATCCACCATCCTGGATACACTCATGACACAAGGTGTGGTACTGCATGGGTGTTATAAACAACCCAGTCCAACCCCTGTGTGTTAGAAGTGGCTGCTCTCTACCTTTGGCCACTGATGGAGACAGGGTGGTTGGCTGTGAGGATCTCTGGTCTGACACATTATTACTGTCATTTTGCTCAGCCACTTATTTTCCTTCAATATTTAGCCAACAAAAATAAAAATCTGCCTTGCACCCAAATTCTTTCTTTATTAACTGACATGGGACTCAGTCCTTCAATGTGTAAACCTGAGCAAAACCAGACATAGATCTTTTATATCAGACAGAGTCATCCTATTTGCCAGATTTCTGAGCTCTGAAAGCACCTCTGTATTGACTGTGGTGGCAGTTTAAGTGCTTCATTAGACTAACTGAGCATAAGCAGTGATTTTCCCTGAAGACATCTCAGTCTCTCTGTGAAAGCCACACATTGCTGGAGGACACAGCCCCTGAACCAACCTAGGAACTGTATCCTCCCAGAATAAAGTACACCTGGTATCAAGGCATGATTTGGGCTGGAAGGGACCATAAATATCATCTGGTATCAACTGGCTCATGGCTGAATCAAGACCAAAATGACAAGCACTAACCTGACATCCAAAATGAGACTCGTTTCACCGAATGTAGACAACTCCAATGTAAATATTTACATGTAAACTAAATACCTAGGCTATTTTCCAGCCAAAATAATTAAATCAATATTTTACTCCACATCAGGAAACAGATATCAAAAATATTGGGAGAACTGAACTCAGTTAAATTTTGGAGAAACCAATTTCTTTCCAGAAACTTTGTAAAGAAAAGTTTCCTTCACACAAAGGCGCCTTTTGAACTGCCTCACCATTAAACACCAAGAAACACTTTCAAATTTTCTCACATTCTTACCTAACATTGGGAAATCAAATTTTTGTTAATTCCAGGTTGCATGTCAAGAGTTTGGAGACTGTGAGCCCCATAGCAAACCTCCCCAGGCTGCTGGTTTAAATGACTCTTGGTTTTCCAGCAACTGCAAAATGCTCTGGGGACCTGGTTCATTACATTTCTGCTGAGTTTTGCTGGCAGTTTGAGGAGTCCTCAAGAAAATAAAAATTCCTGTAATAAGAGTTTATTTCTTAGGAATTATCTGAAATTCAGTGGGTTGTGGACTACTGTCCTTATCTGGAGAGCAGGTACTTGGTGGACTTGGTGAATACAAAAATTAAGTCCATTTTGCCACCAGTTTTGTGTCCTTTGGTGAAACTCTACAGCTGCAAAAAAATTGAATTCTGGACATTAACCACAGAACAAAAAAGAAAAAAGGGAGAAATCTCAGGCCTATATCTTCAAACACTTTGTATTTTTGCCACTACATTTGACAACACATGGTTTGCTGGGATGGACTTACCCCCCTGCATCACCAGAACATTACTTAAATAGGCTTCTCTAGGAACCACATTTTTTTCATCATTGTGCATTTATAAGGTGGGAGGTATTAAAGCCAGCTTGGAGGAGATTTAACAATAGAGAAATTTTAGCAGCCAGGGGATGATTATGGCCAGCAGGTGCCACTGCTGCTCCACGCTGTCAGTGAATTACTGCATGCACTAGACCAAATAATTTATTACTGAAATACAAGGTATAGAGATAAGTATTGAGTAGGCTGAGAACTACATTTTTAGTGGAGCTTTTTAATACCTAATGCATTTTTTGTGTCCTATGTATTCAATAGAGTGGCTCCTTCAGTTGTATAGTTCTGCTCTTTTGCTCAATACTATGCTTTTTTGTCATGTATGCTTTTTTTTCAGAGAGGAAAGTGCATGTCAGATATTCATGTTAGGCAGAAAAATAAAGAAGAGAGAATAAAAAATAAGAAATTTTGGAATTAGCCCCACTGAGAATTACAGAAGGTGACTATATGCTGTGTTCATAAAGTTAGCATAAATGCAGTCACAGCCTGCAGTAAAAACTGTTGAAAGCAACTACAGAAAAATAAATGTTAGAAGCACTGGATTTCCTCTGTGGGTGCCCATACATGCATACAAGGGTATGTGTATAGTTTTGTAGGTATATTTTTTTTGTGTATTCACACTCCACCTTTAGCCTACAGTGTCCCTGGCTATGGCATTGGTTTGGAACTGGATGATCTTTAATGTTCCTCCCAACCCAAACCATTCTGTGATTCTATGATTCTGTGATTCTATTATTCCATGATTCTATGAGATGAGGTACTTATTGGTAACTTAGTGTATATATGGAATTTTCTGCTTTCTGGATTCTGTAGATCTACTGAATTCCTGACCAAAGCAGTCTGTCCTCCCTACTTTCTTTTCCCACAAGATGTCAGTGTTTCCTACCATTTAAGCCGCAGTAAGTTTGCTGGCAACGATTATCTACAGTACCTTAAGAGGAATTCAATTAATTAAAAATGAGACATTGTCAAACATGCAACTCAAAGCATTCTATACTTGAAGAGTTTGCTTTAATTGGGGAAATGGAGCTATTGACTCTTTTATAGAGAAAACTTGAAAGATTATCACTGCAAACCCCAAATTTTATCCTCTTACTTTCTCTGATTGGACAAAAGATGCAAGAGAAATAGGGTGCTACAAACAGTGAAAAATGAAAGTGCTGCATGGAAAGTTTCTGAGATTCCTACCCAAGAGCAAACATTAGGACACATAATATTTTAAAATATTATGTATATATGTTTATATGTTTGTTTAAACACTACTTACCCTGCTAACTATGACAGCAAGCATTTCTTTAAATACAGCAGATAAATAATGGTACTTTTCCTTGTGCCCACAGGATGTCAGAGTTCACTTTAGAATGCAGTCATGCAAAATTTAGGGTGAAAAATTCAGTCTTTGTCATCAGGGTTTGAAATATTTACAAATGCATGTTTTGACCAGTGAAAATGAGCAGTGTCTGGTGCTCAAAGCAGTAAACACATCAACATCCAGATTTGCAATCCAAGCAGGCATATTGACTTCAGTTTTCTACATGGAAGAACATATTTTTCTTTAATTCAGCTTCCCTTTCCTTCAGTGAGTTTTCACCACTGCAAAGACTGACTTCAGTAGAGTTCATGGCTCTCTGTCAGTTGGATTCTCAGGTATCCAAGGTGCAGCACTGTGTCACTTTCGTTGTCTGGATAGTTCCGGAGAGATTTTTAACACCAAAATATTACAGATCAAACAATGCTGTAAGCATCTGCCTTTTAGCTTGGAGTAAGTGACTGCACAATCAATAGTCCTGCCTTTCCGTATCTAATCACAGCCATTCTTTTGTAATGATAAAATCGAAAATGCAATTTTTGAAGACAAAGGTTTATTGATTTCTTATTGGATCTCATTATTTAATATCATATCTGGATTTGTCAGACTGAGAAGCACATTGTACATTTACTACCCAGCTAACTTTAAGAGGGATCTGTGATCCATCACATGTGTGCAAGCCAATATCTCTTGGAATAATCCTTCCCTCCTTACACCAGCAGACACGACCTCAGACATCGCTGCAGGCAGTGAAAGCTTTGTTTTCCTTAAGGCTACAGAATCCAAATTGTGATGAGAACATGGCAGGTACTTGTAGCAATTAATCCACTGGAGGACATGAGCTCTGTTTTATTTGCAAGTTATCTGTGCTCAAGGCTTGTTTGGAGGGTCTGTTTGTTCTTTCAGATGGTTTGAACCTTTCATTTCAATACAGGGATTATTTGGCAGCCTTTGACTACCATTGAACAGCTGGCAATTGGTAATTTGCTATGCAGGTAACAGGTTCCCCAACTTGAGATTTTATCATTTATTTGATGGTATTTAGTGTATTTCTTCAAGCCTCTGCTTCTGATGAAGGTCCCAGACTCAGGTGAAAACTCTGAATGTCAGCTGAAAAATTAAAAAAAAAAAAAACCACCAAAACCTCTTCTCTTGTTTTCAGGAAATGTAGGGCTTTACCAACATTTTTTTCCCCTAAACCCACTCCTCCAAATGTCAACAGGGATGGTACCTCAGGGGGGTAACTCAGGCCATTCTACTTGTGTTACATATCTATAGTGCTGTGTATTAGTGCAAGCTGAACCATCATTTTCCCTGGTAAATCTAAAGTAATTTCTGTTTACCTCATTTCCTGGTGCTAACTCCAGATGAAATCATTCCCAAAATAAATACAAGCATGGAATTTCTTGTTCTTTTAATTAAAACAAAACAAAACAAGACAAAATCAAAAAAGAAACTCAATAAAGAAACTTGAAAGAAGGGATGGAGTATTTTTACAACGTTGTGCTGAAGGACCAAGGCTCGTATTAAAACTCTCGTGATTTTTGTTATCTGTTCATTTTATTGAGTGAGCCAAGAGCCCTAACTTTCCTCTAAGCAATTCCATGAAACGAATAACAGCCTGGAGAAGCACCTAGATAAACACTGATGAGCTACATATAAACATGGGACTCTCTCTCTCCTTTAAAACGTCTTCCAATGCATTGTTTGCCAGTGTGCTTATAGTCCACACCACCCTCTGATTTACAGCCTGCAGTGTTTGTTTCCTTGCAGCAGCTTCTCTGGAAGGTTCATCGAAGCTGAAAGAGGAAGAAAGGAATTTTGAAATATGGTTGTAAATACATGAGACCCAATTCCTGAAAGTGCAGAGCAGAATTTCACTGTCCACGACACAGTTTGTAACAGGGTACTCAGATACCCTGGCACTTCACAGCAGAGACTGCAGATGACTTTGATTTAAATGACTGCTGCCAAATTCAATAACCTTTTCTTGAATGAAACCACAGCTGATTTTAACTCTGTTACACTTGAAAAAAAAATCAGAATTGGTTCATAATTCTTTGCCTTACATTTCTCATTCACCTGTTAGTGCCTTTTAGGAACCTATTTTATATCTGACTCATGGGGGACTTGACAAATGAATGATATCCCCTGCCTCAAAAGTCCTAATCTCAGTGGAACTATAGCAGTTTTCACTACCTGGATATGTGGCATAAAGTACTTAGGGAGAGAAAAAAGATGATCCAGCCATTCATTTTGGGCAGTTATCCCAAAGCTGTAACTTTTGTCCCTGTTCCCATTGTGACTCTTTGGGACCCAGCTCTCTGTAAGTAAAATGCTGTTTTCAGAAGAAAAAAAATTGTAGGAATAAACACCCCAAAATTTCTGAGAAGATCAGATACGATGATAATTTATATAATTGCTCTCTCCCTTACTATTGGCAGCGAAGCCCAGAGCTGTGGTCTTCTAGTTCTCATCTGGCACATCTCTCATACTTCTGTTTTATAATTCAAAACAGACTTTTATGTTTACAATTACTTAAACTAGGTATCAGGCAAGGCATCGTTGAATTCAAGGAATAGAATCTATAAACTTAAGCGGTCGAACCTACTCTTGTTGAGACCAGTGACTTTTTGTTATTAATGAAAGAGGGGACCAGCATCAAGTCCCTCCCGCCCCTTCCATTTTTCCCCTTCAAAGCTGGAGATAAAATGGAAGTAAATTCCATTCACAAGCATACTCCTTTTCTCTTTGCTCACCTCCCAGTAATATTGAACATTCCCTAAAGAATGAGTAAACAACTAATTTGGGTTGAGTAAAGTAGGAGCCTTAGAGGTGATCAAAGTCACAGTTTGGGTTTTTTTTAATTCACCATTTCTTTGTGACAACACATTATGTCAGCCCTGCTAGCTCATTTGTCTGCTGCAGTTCTACTTTATCAGCCTGGAGTAAAAAGAATTGATAAGTCTGGTTAGATAAAGTAAATGGAAACTCAGGACTCATTCCAATTTGCTGTACTTAGATATATTTCAGGAACCTGAGAGTGCTGTGTGTAACCCTAGTTGGTATTTGTCTATAAATATTGCACATTAGAAGATCTCTTAAAATAATATTTATGTTTGTTTCTCCCCTTCCTGCCTCCCCTAGTTGTGCATTTACTGGGATTCTGATTGGAAGACAAATGTCAGGCTTTCTCACTACATTCTTTTTCAGTCCAGAATGCTGCTCCCAAGAAGAATTCATCTTCATTGGGAGCTTGCTAGACTGATAAAGCAGAAGGAGATATTTTTCCAGGAGCACTGGATACTAATGCAGCTGAAGCTTATATCTGCAATAAGTTATTCTATGCTGTGCAAGATGAGTTCCTAAAGATATTTGATCATTGCCACCAGCCAAATCTGTCTTTTTTCTAATTTTGTTGGCAAGACTAGAAATGCACAGTGGATGCCTTTTAAATCAGGTCTTATTTATTAAGGGGTGTTATGGGTTTGCAGGATGTTCTAGTGTGAGGGTCTAGAATCAACAACAAAGTTTAATTAAGTCTACTTTGCTTCTAGGTGATTTCAATCCATATTTTCCCACTTTCTGTATATGCAAATTTTTAGGCAATAAAGTGCTTTGAAATGAAATGTCAGGAAATTTAGTTTTTCATATTGATATCAGAGAAGTTAGATTTTTTTAAGGGAAAAAAAATTAATTTAGAAAATATGACGACATATACTGTGCAAATTCAGAGTATTTACTTTTCCTCTTTTTTTTTCAGCCAAAACCACTTACAAAATTTAATCTGAGTTTACAAATAGTTTCTTACACTCCAGAAGGAAAGCTTGATGTCTTACCAGTTTGCCTTTGGTTGGGGAAGAACTTAAATTCAGAAACTCTTATCCACTGGGCAAGTTAAAGAAACCCCCATTTTTGCACCTAACAATGCATGGGCTGCTCTTTTTTTGAATTGATATTTTGGCTAAATAAGAGCATTTATTAGAAAGTCTGAAATTGTAGCCATGAATCACTTGTGTTTGACCATGTTAGAGGCAGCATGGAGGCACATGAATCCAAAAGATTGGCCTTTAATATTAAGCCCATATAACTGTGCTGCCAACCCTCAGTGATGTTCAGCTCCGGGAGGGGGAAAGCCCTGGAGGAAGGGTCAGCAACGTGGGGCTGCACGTGGCAATGGAATGCTGGAGAGGGACTTTCCACAAGGACAGGGAGTCCTAGGACAAGGGGGAATGGCTTTAAGCTGGCAGAGGGTAGGCTTAGATCAGGTATCTGGAAAAGGTGTGAGGGTGGTGAAGCACTGGAATAGGTTGCCTAGGGAAGTCGTGAATGCCTCATCTCTGGAAATGTTTGAGATCAGGCTGGATGGGGCTCTGAGCAACCTGGTCTAGTGGAAGGTGTCCCTGTCCATGGCAGGGGGTTGGAAAGAGATGTCTTTAAGGTCCCTTCCAACCCAAACCATTCTGTGATTCTGTGAAATATCTTTGGAAGTGACTCTGTTACAATACACAAACCTGTCCCAAGGCAAACTGGAAGAATTGTGTTGCCTGCTCCTCCCTGAGACAAAATCTATTTCCCAGTAACACCTGAGAAACCTTTTTGCACTCACTGGAACTGTAAACACAGAACCAAGAAGATGCCTGGAAAGCAGAATAATTTCAAGCAGAAAGTGCCAGGTTGTTGTTTTATACCAGAGTGTCTTGAGTGAAAATGAAAACCATGGCTGCCCCGTTCTGTGAGGAGCCTGACCTGATTCACGGTCTCAGAATACATCCTGGGACATGATTTGGAAGGCAGAGAGGAAGAGAACGTGTCTATGATTCTGCCACAAACATGAAGCTTACAGTAAAAAAAAAAAAAAAAAAAAAGAGGTTTCAGGTGAAATCTCAGAAGATTAGCTAAAATGCCAGGACCACTAGAAGAACAGAGGTATTAGCACAGGTTCTCTATTGACATTTTTAGTCTCTTTGGATCTCTCAGAGGCTTTTTTTTTACCTCTGAGTTTTTGAAGTCATGAGAATGACTAATATTTTTCAAAAAGCCAAACATAAATAAAAGAAATTCTGTTGGGTGAAATTCTAGTAGATTTCAGAACAAAGCATTGCAGGTTCTGAGATGTGCATTTTGGTGCTTTTAGGGGCATTTTGGAGGTGGGAGTTTGGGCAAAACAAATCTATACAGTTTTAAAAAAGAATTAATGTAAAGTTTCAGTGGTGTGAAATAAGTTTCACTACATATTAAAAAAAAAATTAAAAATTAGCCAGTCCTGCAAACATCCTTAACAGACAGGAAAACTGAAATACATAAGGTGTGCAAGGTACAATATCAGAGTGTTTTTTCAACTCCACTAGAGAGCCCAAATAACAGGACTTTGACTGAGATATCAATCCTTGTATAAAGCCTAAATTGTCTACCAAAAAGACATCAGATTTCTTCAGTTTGTATAATATTAACCCAGTCTGATTTTACATAATGACAGGACAAAATTACTTGCAAGACTTTTATATACTTTTCAATTTTATTTTCTTTTAGTCACAAAGGGCTATGAATTTACTTCAGCTTCTTGAGACACACAGCAAAAAATCCTCAATCTTCTTAAAGAGAGACAAAGGGAAATCGGAACTTAAAAACAGATTACAGACTTCTGAGTCAACAGTAGAGGGATCAGTAGGAAACTGGGCAAAAAAGCTTCTACAGGAGTCTGCTTAAGACCTTTCTTCAGTATTCAGTATTCAATATTTTCATCTCTTTCTCTCTGTCCTGGTTTTGTCCTAGGCCATGTTTCATTTACATCAGTGCAAAAGGAACACAGAACAGACAGATAGTCCAGCCCTCTGCAAACAGGTTTCACAACAGGGGAATCTTCAAACTTATTCAGCCATTCCACTAATTACCTGACTTGATCATCTGCTCAATCTGATTCAGTCTCCACAGCAGTGAGTGATGAAAACACAATAAAAGCTTGTTAATAATTATGCTTTTCTTTTTCTCATGGTCAGTATGAACAAACCTAAACACAGCCTTGGAAAATACAGATCAACATTTCTTTATGTAATAGTTGAGAAAATTTCACCAGCAAACTGTTTTTACTTGAGAGTAACCATGAGGAAATTTAAAACTTTGGGAATACTTCCAGTATTGATACAGGGCCTTGGGCCAAAATTATTGATCAGCCATTATAATTCCCATTGGTGTTTTCCAGCCAGTGAAATTCTGCAAGGACTTTGCAGCTTCTTCATATTTTTACTAATAGCCTTTAAGTACACTCTTAATTTCTTTTTTTAAAGGGCTTTTAAACAAGAGAAGAAAGGTAGAACAAGCAACCTGACACTTCCTTTATCCAGCCATTTATCCCCAACAGAACAAATCCCTGGCACACCTTCTTAAAGTGGGAGCAGCTGTGCTGTGAGCACATGCTCATGAGGGTCTGGGTGGCATGTCAACAGAAGAAGTGGACAGATACTGCAAAATCAGGTGTCTTCACCTCTGTCTGAGATTTTATATAACAATAATGGCTGATAAAATAGAATAGAGATGGAAATGCATCTTACCTCAGCTTTTATTTTATATTAAGAGAGCCATGCTTAGAAAATGAAATATAAATCTCACTCAGAAGAGGCAGGTTATTGCTCTGTTTTTAAGGGCTTTCAGTCTCTTTTTAGATGGTCAGAATGGGTGAAGTGGATAATGGAAGTTACCCGCAACATTCCCAGTTTCAGCAGTCAGTCTCTCGAAGAGATAAATGGTTTGAGGAACAGTAGGGATTTCAAGAGTTTTGCAGACTGAAGCTGTTAAATTTTCCATCTTTTTTTTCTCTAATTAAGGCTCCTTATGTGGAACCTCATATGGAGCCTCTCCTCCATGCTGCCAGCTTCCATTAAACCCTAAGCCTTTCAATACATTTGAAATTTTTACCTATCAAATTTGGCTGACACTTTTAAGGCTAGAAGTTTTTGAAAGAAACACGTGATGATGAATGGAAAAAGAGACAGGTTTTTGATCAAAGAGCTCAACTTCTTTAGGAACACAAGAAAAATAACCACAGATTAATTCTTTTTATCTGTAGGTCTCTACACAAAGGTTATTCCTTCAGTGTGAAGAAGTCTTTGCTACATGAGAAGTTCCTCGCCTCCTGATGCCAACAAGGCTGGTATTGCTCCATTTCACTGGCAGCTGGGAGAGCAATTCTACACCTCCTTGGAGATGTGTCCTAGCTCCTTTCTGCACAGGAAAAGTACTTCCTTCTGTCTCACTGGTGAGCTGAAGGAGCTGTGCTTCTCTGTGGTTCCTCGACCATGGAGCCAAACCTTCATGTCCCTGACCCAGCATGTTCTGTGCATCTTCCTTCACTGTTTTTTACCAGAGCATTGCCCTAGCAGTAGATGAACCACAGAATCATGGAATCACAGAATCACAGAATGAACTAGGTTGAAAAAGACCTTTGAGATCATCAAGTCCAACCTTTGACCGAACACCACCTCATCAACCAAACCATGGCACTGAGTGCCACCTCCAGTCTTTTTTTAAACACGTCCAGGGACAGTGACTCCATCACCTCCCTGGGCAGACGATTCTAGTGCCCAATCACTCTTTCAGTGAAGAAACTTTAATGTTGCTACTTAAAGAAAACAGAAAATTTTCTACTGCCTAGGAAACAGTTAGTGTGAAATTCAGTCAGGGATACTAAAATATTCTGAGGCATATGTGCTATCAGACCTGGATATTGTCCTTAACATTTTATTTGTATGGTCTCCTCAAGTCTCACTGACAAAACCATGAGTCCTGGCTCCTGACAGATGGCCAGTAATTTTGGGGCCACCCAGCCTGACTCCTGTCTCACCCTTCAATGCATTTTCCTGATAACCACGACACTCTGTGGATGTGCAATGACCTTGGTGTTCCAGGAGCAGCTTAAGGTTTGTTGAAAGGTCATATATTGGAAAATTGCCCTCTCCACTCATTGCTTCGGAAAACGAAATCAGATGAGAAGATCTAACAGAATCAGATCGCACCAAATTAAACTGGCACAATCTGTTGATCTTCCTTTGGGTTCTTCCAGCCTCCTGGTAAACAATAGCCAATGCTACACTTCTAGGCTAATAAGGTACCTTATTAAGTCAGGAATGCATGAGAACATAAAATTGGCATTTTAGTAATTTATTATCATCTTGGGAAACAGGAGGGAGAATCGTCAACCTCAAAACAATTCACCAGCTTCAGTTAACAGGAGAAAAACCAACCCCTTGTCTTGGAACACACACGTTTTTGAGATGCCTGCAGATACGAGAGGGGACTCAGCCAGAAAGGGCTGTGTAGGTCTGACTCAGGGCAAGAGAGGGGCAGTGGCAAATGTATCAGGCAGAGCATCCAAGCAAGCACACTGCTCTCCTCTTCAGCTTGCCTTTCAGCCCTTGGTGCTGAAACTTCAATTCTGCACCACAAGCTCATCACCACCAGTGAGACTGGAACCGGTTCCACGGGTCTGTGTGCCCTCTCTCCCACATGTGCAAGAGGGAGTTCAATGCCATGATCACAGTGGTCAGTTGTGCTGGATTTGTTGTTTTTCCGAGAAAGAAGGAAGAAAAGCAGATAAAGTTTCGTCTGAAAATCTAAAACTTTGTGCTTGAACTGGCACTTGGTACTCAATAAATATCTGTTCTATTTTTTAAAAAATATAATTAATTTGATAGGTAAGCAAAAATAAAGAAAACCTATCATGGTTCAACCTAAGAATGATATATGCATATATATTATAAATTATATATGTTGTATATTATTCATGTAATCTATGTATTATATACATATTCTATTTATTATATTTAGTTTGATAATATTATTAAATGCAAATGAAAGAAATCTCTTTTCAGCTCTCATCATCTTCTTTAAAATATCACAAATTGAGCTCAATTTCCAAAAACAAATGTTGCTTTTATATGCTTGAAGGTTGAAATTATACATTTGGGAAAAAAAAAAATTATACATTTCCTTCATGCACGTTTCCTAATTTTGGAGAATGAAAGTGACTGTTGGATTACAGTCTGCCCTTAAATGATACAATTCAAATCCAAATTATAATTTTCAGATTTTCATGAAAACTAGTTACTAAGTTTTACTCTTTCATAACATCTCTCTCTTGTAGTTTTATGAATTTTTATACATATACATATATATTCTGTAAGCAGAAAATGCTTTGTTGACTTAAGGCTGATGATTGTTTATAGTAGGATCCTAAATCTACTTTTATTATCTTTCCTTATATTTGCAACATTGGAATATTGGCCTTAATCTGAAATCCCCTAAGTGATCTCAGTAATCATCCCACAATGGCAAAGAGATGTTTGCAGTGATGCATAGTTTGGGGGTTTTTTACCTTTGGTCTTTTGCCTCTCTGAACAATGTACTGGATTTCCCAGGAACTGAGAGGCACTCCAGAGAAGCAGAATAATTTTGCCAGTATAGACCCAGCTATAAAGGTATACATTATTTCTTAGCTCTATAAACTGTGAGTAGGTTGGTTTTTTTCCAAGCTTGTATATACCTATTTCTATGCTTTACTGCTCTGGTGGCAAATTTTAATTTATTTTTATTTCCAATGTTTTATTATGTTTGCACTCAACTGAGTTAGAGACCAGAATGGGTGATTGTTATACAGTAGTTTACTTTTAAAAGAAATAGGGCTTCTCAAGCAGCTAATACAGGAAGATGTATCACCAGCTTGAATAATTGTGACAACCATAGACGGTATCAGTGCCTGTTTGTTTGCACAATACCCTACTGCATTAAGAAAGCCATCCCAGCTGTCTTGGGCTCTGGAGTCACCCATTTCATCACTTGACACTGCAGCAGATGTTATGGATTGATAACAGACTTCACTTCATTCACTCCACATCTAAGATTACCTCTAGAAAAAAAAAAAAAATCAAATACATTATAACACTCCCAGCCATTTGTAAAAAAAAAAAAAAAAAAGAAAAAGAAAAAAAATCTTTGCAATTTATTCTCTCTCCTACAGCAATAAATGGCTCCTTTGGGGCTTTGAAAATATATTTAACTTTTAATTTTGTGGTTTTTTTCTTTGGTTAACACATTCACAGTGGTGGGTTTGCATCTTACTACCTCCTGAAAGAAAGGTGGAGATCGATTTAATGATTTAAATATTTTAAGACTCGGACAGATTTTAGGATTATGAGTTCCATTCCCATTATATCAGATGCCTTATGTTTTTAGTGATAGTATGTTAATGCAACTCATTTATTGTGTTGGTGGCAGAAATACCAGACAAAGGAAGCACTGCAGTTTTGGGTCTAGTAGATGAATAATGGTATTTGGATGTGCTCTTCCTTCCTTCTGGTGGTGCTGGGCATTTTGTTGGGGTTTTTTGGGTTTTTTGAGATGCAGTAGGTGAATGTGTAATTAAATACTGTAGTGTCACACAGACAAATGACCAGAAAATATGTCTTTTTGGCAGGGCAGGGCAAGGCATGTCCACTCACCTTTTAAAAGCGCAGCTAATGGAAGAATTGAATAAAATACACAGGTGGAAGAAAAAGCATGGTGGTATCCTGACAGAATCTGCAGCCTGAACGATGAAGATGACAACAGTCATGAGACTCTTTCTGCCTTTGAAGGGGCTGGGGCAGTGGGTGTCTTCTGTGGGACTGAGGTGTGCAGCTAATACTGTGTCCTGGGAAAGTCCAAGGGGTTCAGTGAAAGCACCAAGGTTCGTTTTCACTTCGCTGCCTGGGCAGTTACATGAATCACCTGGAATGGGAGCAGAGCTGTCCCGTGCTCCTCGTGCAGCTGCCCAGCAGGCTGGATCACACCCTGCAGAAGATCCCAGCTCTGTCTCTCAGCATCTGTAGGGTCTAGCTTGGCTCAGCCAGCGATGTGGCTGGAGATATGTGGGAGAGAGGAAAGGTCAGGGAGGGGATTTCAGTGAATTCTAAGGTAATGTGTTGGGTTTGACCTTGACTGACAATCTTGTCATCTTTATTATCCAAGTCACCAAGCTGGCTATCACTGCCCCTTCTCAATAGGACAGGGAGAGGAAAAACAATGAAAAGCTTATCGTTCAAGGTAAGAAGAGTGAGATCACTCAGAAATTACTGTCACAGACAAAACAGGTTTTACTTAGGGACATTAATTTAGTTTATTGTCAATGAAACAGAGTAGGTTAATGATAAACGAGAACAAAGCCAAAAATACTTTCCCCTCATCTCTCTGCTCTTCCCAGGCTCAACTTCACTCCCAACTCTTCTACCCCTGAGCAGCACAGGAGAATGGGAATGGGAATGGGGGTTGTGTTCAGTTCATAGCGCTTCAGCTCTGCTGCACGGGCCTCCTCACACTCTCCACCTGCTCCAGAGTGGGTTTCCTCCTGTGAAATACTGTCCTTCATGGGCTTCTCCATTGTGGGTGCTCCTCACAGGCTGCAGTTTTTCATAAAGCTCTCCAGCATGGGTTGGTTTCATGGGTCCTTTCCTATTTCAGCATGGGTCCTCCACAACATAAGTCCTGCCAGAAAACCTGCTCCTGTGTGAGCTCTTCTCCAGAGGTTGTAGTTCCTGCCAGGGGTCTGCTAAAATTTGACCTGCAGCTTCCTTCAGAGCACATCCACCTGCTCTTGTGTGGGATCTTCCAGGGGCTGCAGGTGGGTCTCTGCTCCCCATGGACCCCCATGTGCTGCAGGGCACAGCAGCCTCACCGTGGACTGCACCAGGGGCTGCAGGGGAATCTCTGCTCCGACCCCCGGAGCAGCTCCTGCCCCTCTTTCCTCACTGACATGGGTGTCTTCAGGGCTGTGACTCCCACATTTTTTCATTTTTATCTCCCCCTTAAATATGTTACCACAGAGGTGTTACCATGGCTGCTGAAGGGCTTAGCTTTGGACAGCTCTGTGTCTGTCCTGGAAATGACTGGAACTGACTCTGCCCAACATTCAGGCAGCTTCTGGTGTCGTCTCACAGGTGCCACTCCTGCAGCCTCCTCTGGTACTGAAGCCTTGCCACATAAACCCCATGCAGGGAAACATTTTCAGAGTTTGCACTGATATTTTGTGTTATTTGGATGCTGAATTTCCCTGCATGCTGATAGAAAGTCCTGATAGAAAAAAAACCTGGTTTACAATTGCTTTGAAATATCCAACTTTTGGGTGTACAAAGGGTATTGGCTTACCTAGGTGAGCTGGTAAAAGTTACTGATTTCAAGGTGTCTGACAATTCTGTGGAGGTTGATCTTGTTGTGAAGCAATTTCTGACTCCTAATCATTTACAGCTTAGCAAACCAAATCAGATGTTTTGAAGACAAAAAGGAAGTCTAAACCAAGTGTCTGCTTGTTGGAGAACAAAAAACATCTCTTTTACATAAAAGGAATTTTTATGATAATTTTCAAATCATACTAATTAACAAAAAAATTAACAGCATCTTGACAAACTGCATATGGGAATGACTTTAGCATGAACAACTTCTTCCATCTCCTTTTTATTTATTAATAAAGTGCCCTATCAGCTATTGCTTCTGAACTATACAAATACATAATAAATATATATAGATGCAGTTGATTGTTTATACTTGAGAGAAATTTACTATAAAGCCTATAATTTGCCGAGTTTGAAGACATTTAGATCTTTTTTTCTGAGAAGAAAATGGTACATTGCTCAATGTGAGGAGCCAGTAATATTTCTTAATATGAATAAAACCATGCAGAATTTGCCAGGTATAATTGAGGTTTAATTTACCACATTTTTTATTCAACACTTGGTTCTTATTCTCTTCAAAATCCTCAGAGCATGACTCTGCAGTGACGGAAATTTAAGCAGAATCTTTTTTGTATGGTTTGGTTTGTTGTTTTGTTTTGGGTTTTTTTTTTTCTGAGCTGAAGCAACATATTATCACCCTGACATGTCCTAATGTGTCCTTGCTAGCACTAAAATAGCTGCTGATAGATACAGAAATTCGTGCTGGGTCCTCAAGAAAAGAGTGACTTCTGGATACAGGCTCTGAACATCTGCAATTCTGTTTCACACTACTGCAGAAATACATGTTCTCGTCTGATAAAAGACTTGGCAGAGAAAAGCAGGTAGATTTCTCTCCCATCTCACATATAATGAAACACTAATATAAAGTCTCAATGAAGCTTCTCAACTGAGGAAAATACAGAAAATTTTCATTATATTAAGTCAAAGCCTCCCATTCATTTTGCCTGCAGTAGAATGACACGCAACAGTAACTTATTGTAGGCAACATTTCATAAGTTAATATCTAGATCATTATTCTTGTGTATGTTTCCTGGAAAGAATGTTAGATGTGTGGCGTTTTTCTACGAAATACATATTCAATTAGCTTATGAACTTTCTATTGTTGTTGCTTGTATTCTGCCCAGTGGACTGTTCTGACACAGAAGTCAAACTCCCAAAGCTTACCAGAATTATTATCACTTACTCCAGTACTGTGGAAATTGGAATTAATCTCTCTCTTAGGCTGCTTCTCAGCTATTTTTTAGGTATGAGATCATCCAAAGCTCTGCCTGTTTGCAGCAAACCCTTATACTCTTATAGCAAGCCCTCACTTTAGTGCCCAAAGCTGTGCACCCTGCTCTTGGTACCCTGAGCTTTACAAACCATTCGCCTCCCAGCCTATTTCTCTGCAGGGGTAACAGTGTTTGCTGAGAAATCAACCACAAAGGCCTTTCATGAGAAAGCCTGCCAGCATCAACACCCCCCTACTCAAATATTCTACTATGGCTACTTATATGTCAATTCTATTTCATATCTATAGGTAGAGGAAGTGTGAAGTGAACAGGCAACCTGTCCTCAGGCTGATTATTGAAATGAAGGCTCTTCACTGTTATGATGGAAAATCCTAAAATTTGTGTCCAAGCATTTCTGGGGCCTGTAATAATGTTTGCAATAAAAAAAAAATTAATTCTTCATTAAAGAAGTCAGAGGGGGATCAAAAAGGATTCCCTGCTGAAAAAGAAAATATTTAGGCCCCTATTTGGAAAGCCATTTTAAGATTTTTAGAAGATGATGAATGTATTTTTCTCTCTAAGTTTTTAGTATTTTTCATGGAAAGAAACTTTAGTTTTATACTGGATCAACTCAGAGGGAAAATAATCCAGTTGTTATTAATTAGTGACGTGTATTTGTCCAAGCATACTGAACATGTGAATCCTGTTTTGCTTCTTATGACTGTAATACGCATAATTGGCATTTCCTCAGTGAAAAATACTTTCCAAGAAAAAGTATTTTCTTTATGCCTTTATGTTCTACTGTTTTGAGTTTTTTTCTGCCAAAATACTCTCTGTGTACCTTTCCCACTTGCCATGTGTAAGTTCTCGGTGATGATAAAAACATTGTTTTTGCTGTTTCACAGACAGGTGGGTATTTTGCTACTGGAAAGTCTCTGAGAAACTCTCTCTCAGGCTATACGAGAAATGTTTGGAAAGACCAGAAGATGACGAAAGTTATTCTAATGTCCATGTTACCACCTAAATAGGAAATCTCTATAACTTGACCCCTTTCTTTTGTTTTTAAAATCCTACTTGGACTTTGGTAATAAACATACAATATCTGTATTGTATTTCAGCACTCCTTCCTGTAGATGGTAGATTCTAAATAACTCATGCTTTATGATTGCCATCCATTCTTTTATCTCTCTTAAAGGAACTATTCCCAGAAAATTTATAGATTTTTTTCCTTCCATTTTTTCTCTTCAGTTCCACAGAACAGCTGATGCAGCCCAGCACGTGAGAAAAGAAGCTGAAGATAAGAAGTGTCAGATGAAGTTAAACCTGATTAAAAGATGTGAAGCATAGCGTTCAAAACTTGGCAAAAAACTTGTGTAAATCTCTAATTATATTGCTTTACTACCTTGTTAGGGAGCTGAGAAAACTCTGGTGTTTCTGCACAAAGTTTTGGGGTTTTTTAGCAGCAGAATGTGACATTCTCATCTCAGAAGATTCAGAAATGTTGATCCAGTACTACAATGCAATAGAAATTTCAACAGTAGCATATGGTGTGAGATACACAGAAGAAAGGGGTCACATCACCAATCTCCACAATCTCTCTGACGCAAATTTCACAAAAATTAGATGATTTAGCACCAGTGGTGTGGTGCACAGTCGATTTTTCAGCTGTATAACCAGAAATGTGTGAAGACACTGAAAATGATGCTGAGCAACACCAGCCATCAGGACACTGTAGGCACAGCAAGAACAGGATCCAGCTCCTTACTACTTGTCTCAGGTATTTTTCTGTCCTTCCTGTACAAGCAGTTCACTTAAACACTTTTCAATCTGAATACTAAAAAAGTATTCTTTGAAAAATTGCAATATGTTCCATGAAATGTGAATCATTTCACCAGTTTCTTAGGTGTTTTCACTCACCTTTGCATGATTAAAACAAGGAGAGAGCAGAGATCGTGCACTTACTGGGGATGATCCTTATCTCCTTTGAGGCAATAAAGTTTCTGCTGGATGATCAGGGCTTTCTGGGAAAATTAACTCAAACCCACATATAAACAATGTACTGGGAGCTTCAGAAACAAGTTAAAGGAGAAACTGAAAATAAATTCTCTTCAGTACTGAGAATTTGAAGAGTGAAGAGTGATTTTGTGCCTGATAAACTGGAAGCACTTCCCATTATGCAGACACTGTGCAGGACAGTCACATTACTTACTGTTCTCAAGTATTTTTCTGTTTCCATTTGTCCTCCATAGGGATTGGAAGGTTTGTAGAACTTTCCCATTTGAATTTTCATAATCCCTCATGTATGGTAACTTCATATGCCACTACTCAATCATAACTGAAATGATATAGGCAAAATAAATGTGAGACTTTTCTTTCTTATGTAAAATAACATTGCTATAATTATACTTAACCCTGAGAGCTCTTGAGAAGCTCAGCTAATTGCTGCGATGGAAACTCCTTTGGAAATCTTTTGGGCAAAAGCTGGGGAAAAGGAGAGATGGGAAATACCTTCAGATCACGCTTCTCTCCAGGCGTTTGGGTTCACAGTAACAGCTCAAGGCACCGTAATGAGGAGTTCAAGTTAGCACTATTTGACAATTTATATTTCAGAAAGGTAGCCAGTGCACAACTTTAGCAAACTAAATGGATATTACCAAATTTTGATTTTTCCAGGAATAGCACTTTGATAGAAGTGAAGATAAAATATATTCCTTTCATAAAAATAAACTGAAATAAAGAGGTTTGTCCGAAGACTAGCTTAGTCCCCTTATTTATATATAACCTAATGATTCTAATAAGGCATAAGAATATTCATATTTAGCAGAGTGATATCACTATTAGGATTCACTTCAAAGAGTTAGCTGATTTTGTTTTTCCACAGTGGATTACTCTCCAGAGAGTGAATTTTCTGCATGCTACTCTATCAAGTAATGGCCATACACAGTAGAGTCACACTCCTTCAGAAACTGGTTTCATACAGTGACAAATCCCAGAACACGAAAAACAATAAATGCAAAAAAATCACTTAACTTGAGCCAACATCTTTGAAAAATAGAGATAATCACAGCTAGTGCTGATCACATCAGTAAATTCCTTGGCTCTGTGGGCTGAAGTTCTAATGAGAAGTGATTGCTCCCATATAATTTGCTTTGCAGCCTGCAGCACTGAAATCCCAAAGAGTAAATAAGGGCAGCACTCAAAGAGCACTCTGTAGGTGTGAGAAGGACAGTGGCTATCTGATAGTCATGACTGGGATCCTGAATCATGGGAAAATGTAGGTAGGCTGTGTGAGATAAATGAACAAGAAAAACAGAATGCTTGGACTAAGGAATATGATTCTTTCTGTCCAAGCACTCAAGCTCTGAGTTACTGTGAGAAAGAAGAATCTCTGACCACATAGAAATTTTCTTTAACTCTTCCACTGCAAATAACACTTCTGATATTTATCAGATGCTCAGTTGTTTTTCATTATTATCATTGCTACTGTGAGTGAAGAATTCCTCCTCTAACATGTGGCAGAAAAAACATTCAGATGGATGGAAAAAAAGAAGTATAAAAATAAAAACAGGGGACAAAATTAAAATATTTAAAATATTTTTCTATAATTTTCTCCTAAGTTCTCTAAAATTAAACATCTAGAGTCTGATATTTCATAAGCATCCAGGTGCATGAGTGCATAAATTTTACCCTTGTAATAGTGTACCACTTATCTAGTTACATGGCTAGTTCTTCATGTACTGCAATAAAAAGTCTGTTTTCTCTGGTACCAGTGTCCCGAGGGGAAATCCAATTGCAAATGTAACTGTGCTTCCTCAGTATCCTTACCAGAAATCAGAATTATTTTGGATCTTGCGTACACCTTTGTGCGTCAGGCTCTGCACGTGTAGGAGCAGCCTTCTTATCACATATCAAAGCATTTCTAGGATTTAGGATCTCCTGAGAGAAGGGGCTTTTTACTACATATTGTTTTTAAATGCTTTCTGATAAGCTGCTGTTTAACAAGATCAGAAACAACTCAATAAATTCCTTTCATTTGCCATGTGGATCCACTAAAATGCGCAAAGAGAAAAGTGACAAAAATCATTAAATAAAGTATTTTTTTATAATTAACTCTTCCCTTTTTAGAAAGCAAGTGGTTAAAGAGAACATCTTTAGTAAGATAGTTCATTTCAATTAGATTGAAAAGCTTTTGAAAATACTTTTTGCAGAATCCACTTACGTGTGCACACGTTCTTACATATTATTCATTCTAAAATTGCATCAGATCTTTTTCCACAAAGGTGGACATTCAGCATCTTTAACAAATAATGCTCATTTTATTCTATGATTCTATCGAAAAGTACACAGCAACTGACAGGGTTCTAATGACTTTGTACATTTCTCTAACCTCTCTTGTGGGTGAGAAAAGATGAATATTATTGACACTGAGTTTTTCTGTTTGAAACTAATACAGTACATCTGTATTGGCAAATGTTAAATAATCAGCCTCGAGAATCTGACATACTGGAAAGTCTGGTCAGACTGCTCAGTTAATGGATAAAGGTATCATGTGCCCTCTATCTGGAGCATTTACACACGACACGAGATCCCTAACATGAAACAAAATCCCTGACCCTCATTTCTGACAGTCACAGTAGCTGCAAGTACTTAATATGATGTGGAGCTGTAGTTGTGAAATCTCTCTTTCCTTATAAATATTCAGGGAGTGCTGTAAAGAGTTTAACTTCATGTCCCTCAAGTCTCAAGTCGCAGTTTGAGATGTGCTCTCAAAATTTCAAGGAGTCTTCATATTATGAAGCATTTCAGAAGTTCTCAGGATCTCGAATATTAAACTTGGAAAATGTTCTTTGAGAAAATCCTGCCACAGATTAAACCAGAGATCCCATCCTCCGTTGATGTAGATCAGATTAGTTGATTTTCCCCACTTGAGGATTTGACCAAGGAACTGTATATTATTTGCATTTGATTTGTAGGAACACACTGAAGCTCATATATTTTGGATGATTAAAGTTTCATATTAATTCTGCAAGCATATCCAATAATCTTTGCTGGTTTTAATTTTCTGAGCTGAACTGAAATATCCCCATCCATGGCGTTAGTCAGATGAACAAAGATTGCGTTACCTGGCTGCAGAAAATTGTAGGGTACCAGCGGGCCTGTTTTCCCCAGTCCTTCCCCTCACTGCACAGTTTTCACAGTGATAAATAAAGAATGACCCTGAAAAAATAATAGAATTATGTTAGAATAAATAGGACTGCTCATATTGCGTATATTGTTTCATATCTGCATGAGTACATGCAGAAATCTGTGATTTTCCCATATTAACCCTTTACTAGATTGTCTTGTGTTTATATTGCTCAAATCAATACACACTAATAGGGTTTTACCAGTTATAGAGAATTGTTTGGATTGGAAGGGACCTTAAATATCATCTAAATCCTGCCATGGGCAGAATATAAGTTACCCGTACATATATATATATTTATATACATATATGTTTATATGATTTTTGCATAGATTTTCTAGATTGGACTGACACCCCCAGACACCCAGTAAAATACTCTATAGTACCCAATCCAGTATTGTGGAATAAATTTAGGAATATAGAATTCATTTCAGAACTCTACAGATAGAACATTTACTGCAAAAGTGTTTTGCTTGGCAAGAAAGTAGCACATATGCATATTTCTTATGCCACTGGCAACCACAAATTAAACATCTAATTTTTTTTTAAATATTCATTTCAGTTTGATGCAAATGAACTTCAGTGGGGACTCAAAAAGGACACGAGCATCAGCTGCATTGGGAATGCTCTTCAAACATGGCTTGCCCACCAAAGCTGGATGCAGCTTAATATGCATCTGCATAGGTATCCTCCTGTGTGAAAATATATGCACTTACATGGGGATTTCGACTTTTCTTCAGATCCCTTTTCAAACAACCAATATGAAAGAAAGAGGACTTGAAAAAGCTGGCTTTTCAAGTAGAATAAAACTTGGCTTGTCATGCTGCTTCTAATATGTTTTTCCTCCGTCTGACCTTTGCTCCGAATTTCTACGATGGAAGTTTCAGGGTTGTAGGACTGGGAGGTAAATGTTTGTCAGCTTCATAAGCTTTTTTGGAGAGTACCCAGCTTCAGATCCATCTTTATAAGGGGGGAAAAAAAAAGTAGAGAAGTAAAGAAAGAAATATTTTTCATGCCGCTTCAATTAGGCCCCCGGGTGAAGATCATACAGCTTTGAAACTGTTCCGTTTTGACAAAGTTCCAAAGTGCTATGCACATTAGGGAAAACTAGAGTTTGCTGTAATGTAAACTGTTTAACATGCCCACAGAGGTCAAATCTAAATTTTCCCAAGCGTTTGGGTTTGTTTAAACATTAGAACATGGTTTGGTGTCAGTGAATAGGAAAACTTTAATGTTGTGGGTGGGAATCTACCCATCTTTCTTTGTTAAAGTTCCAAAGGCTACTGCAATAAAAATATTCATTTACCAAGGGGGCTATTGTGATAAGCATCCAAAGACATTATGCATTGGTGTGAAAGAAGCAAGCAGGAATAGACATCAGCATTGTGGGTGAAAAGAAACAAGTCTTCCTTTCTATTTTTCTTTTTTTTTTTCCTTTGTTGGAGTTCCAAAGTCCAGTTTTAAATGAGTTTTTTTCAGGGTGGTCTGGTTATCTGCACACCCATATTTTTTCTGTGTGAATATGAGAGAGCTTGAATAGCTGTGAGACTAGCTAAGCTGAACAATAACTGCATATTTTATTTCTGTTTTTCAATCATGGCCTTAAAATTATTGTGGACTGTTACCTGTAGAGCCTGAACCACACACAGGAGACAGCCTGATGTAAATCAATACAGTATTTTTTAGGGCAGCATCAAAAATGATATGGTTCTGAAGAATTTTTTTTTGTCAGCTCAAACAGAACCTCAGACATTTAGCACTAAACTAATATTATTAATTAATCATTATGTTTTGCAGTGCCAAATAGTAGAGAAGCATCATCAGTAGCACACCCTACCTATTTGGTTGTAAGGTCCTAGCCAGTGTATTACACATTTATTAGTTTTAGCAGATATTTTCATATTTTAGAAGATAAAACTTTTGTTTATTCCTTTTTCACTCTTTTTTTTTAACAGAGAGTTAAAATTAGTTGTTTTTTTAAGTTTATTATAGCAAAAGTAAATTAAATCTTTTTGTCTGTAAATTTATTAAAATTCAGATGTCTAGTACTTACTGATTAGAGCACGGTAAAATGAGAAAATCCCCGTCTTGTGTGGAATGCCAATCTGGGTGTTTAAATGCATACAAAAGAAGGCTCTGTTAACCTGGTACCTGCTCTTGTACCAGAAAGGCACATTCACAACAACTCAGCTTGAAGTACCTAATTACAGAATCACAGAATAGCTGGGGTTGGAAGGGATCTTTGGAGATCATCCAGCCCAATCCCCCTGCCCAGGCAGGGTCACCTGGAGCAGGTGACACAGGAATGTGTCCAGGTGGGTTTGGAATGTCTCAGAGGGAGACTCCAAGGTTAAGCAGTCTACTGGAGGTATGCAAGCTCACCTGGCCAAATTTACTTGTCTACCTTTCCTTATGGTTCTCCATGCAGTGGGTGTAGAAAACTGAGGTTCTTCAGAAACAGCTCAGAACATTTAGGAAAACTCCTTAAAGAAATGATGTTTCCTACCAGCGAGAAAATAACCTGGATCTAAAAGGGCAAAGGATAGTTTTATAAGTGGTTTTATAAGGATTCTGTTTCCTTACCCCAGTGCCCATTACATGCAAACAGAGAGCTCACTAGCTCCATGTTTTCAGGTGATAACCACTGTTGTTAAAAAAATAAAACGCCCAGGAAAGCTGCCAAAAAGTAGCCAAAAAGCCCACCTGAAATTCCCTAAAAAAGCCACCCCAGCAGTGAGGGGAAATCCCAGTCCAAGCTTGTTTTTGGTATCTGCAGAGGCATTCTGGGATGATACTCAGGAAGGCAGAGAAGGTTTCGTGTGCTCCCATAAGTCTGTGCATAAATTATGGCTCACTGTTGACAGGTTTGGGAAATACAAAAAGTTGGAATGTTAAAAATCAGTGGGTTTTTTTTTTTGTTTGTTTTTTTACCTAATTGTCAGATTGCTGTCACAGGTGTAGTGAACTTCAGAGTCTTTTCCCCACAAAGGTCTGGCCATGTGAGGTACCTGGAGGTGCATTCCTGGACCAATTCCTCTGCCTGCATTCTCACAACTCTCCCTGTAACCAGAGCTGCAACGGCAGGGAAATCACAGGGCAGGGAAATCCTAACCTAAATAAAATGCGAATACAGAAAAACTTGCAATATCCATTATCTTATTACATTTCTTAGTGGAAGAACAGAGCCAGATACAGAACTAATTTCCATGACTAGTTTGGACATGAGCAGTGTGTTTCCTACATTGGTCTGAATTCTTTCCAAGTTTTTAGCACCTGAAATTCACCACCATCCAAAAAGCAGCACAGAGGTCTCTGGGAGAAAAGCTTCTTTTCTCTTTGGTCTTTTGAATATGGTTTCTGAATTGATCATTGAATATTTTGCCTCCCAGGTAAATGCTGGTTTTCCAAATTTGTGTGCATAAATGAAGTCTTGTCTCCAAAACATCTTTTATAGTACTGTTCCTGAAATTTTCTTGAAATGCGATTTGGGGACTAAAGGTTCCCTATAAAATATGATGGTTGTTCATATGAACAGGCTTTTAATCGATGCAGAGGGAGCATAAATACTCTGCTTATAACTAGAGAATCAGGAAAAGGAAAACAGCTAGGGCAGGTTTTGGTACATGTAAACAGAGCTCTAATGCACTTTGTGTAACTTTAATTATAAATCATTTTTTTTCCCAGAAATGTAACGGTTACATTGGAGTGTGTGGGACTTTGCAGAATTAACATGTTGATGCTCTCTTGGTCTCCTCTGCCAGATAAGAAATGGGGCATCTGTTTCTTCAGTGCAGAAGCAAATAATTTCAGCCTTTATTAGGAAATAGAAATATAAAGATGATCATCTCTGGAGAGCTCCACTGACATTCTTTGTTCTGCATCCATGTATCTGCTCTGTGATTCATAGAGAGCATAGATTCAGATCTTGGTCCCCATGGAAAAGAGAGCTCTTAGATACTATCCCCTGACACTATCAAAATGCAGAAGCCAGCTGATGATGGGAATGGGATCCAGACTGGAACTCTGACGTTCAGCCCTGAATAAAAAGAATAGCTTTGACCAAGGTATCTTCTATGGCTCTGCTCACTTGCACATAAAATAAGCATAATATAAAACTGTCTTACATAAGTGACAAATGGCATGCATTTGTTAATTGATTTTTAGATGACAAAAAAGGATACTTTGGCATTTTTACACATATCAAAGAGATGGATCATTAGTGAAGTGTTGACAAATGCAAACTCTGCCAGCTTCTGCCCTGTGTTTTGAAGTATAAGTCAAACTCCAATGACCATGTCTTCACAAATGTATATTTGAGAGGTGGGGGAGAATTCAAAAGACAGCACATGTTCAAAATTAAGAATTCCTATAGACTGAGGTTTGTTATCAGTAGGATGATGTAATGAATTCATGAGCTGCAGACACGTGTGGATTTGTTTTGTTATGCAAACATCAGCTTCCAAAACCTGGGATTAAAGAAACTGTGTCTCAGTTCCTGAAATTAAGGGTCTTATTTCTTCCGTGAGGTAAATACCAGGCAGCCAACTTGTCACAATGCACTTATTGCACAAAGGGAACATTCAGCTTTCTGCCCCTCCAGGCTGCCATCCATTTTGCTCAGACAAGCAATTGCCTCTTCCCCAGTAAGTGAGAGTACCCTGTAGTGACTCACACGAGCAACTGCAGACTACTCAGGAGCACTTTGTAGAGCCCTGCTCAAGGCTGACTTACTGCTTACCTTTAGGCACATGTCCCTGAGTCCCAGACTCGTGTGTGATTGTGTAAACATATCAACTTTTGTTCAAGGAATAAATAAATATATTTCTTGTTCTGCTGGCTGAGAAAAGACAGAAAGCTTGACCACATGAGTTATATAGAGCCAGTGCATGGAAACTACCTGGATTTACAGGGAGGTTGGAGGCTTGGAGAGGAAAGAGTTGCCTCAGGCATGATGAGCGCAGTGTAGCTTGTTTGCAGCAGCTGGATTAGAAGCTGTATTACCATGGTATTCCAGAAGTCATGGTACTTCGATTCTTAAAGGTCCCAATTTGCTATAGAATGAAATGTATATGTGTGAAAAATGTGTTTGGAGAATCAGAAAACTCAGAATGAAGAAAAATTTGGCATCTTCATGGGTTAAAAGTGTTATAAATAAAGCCAGATTAATTGCAAACACAATAACAGTTTATTTAAAAAATTTACCAACAAAGTTTATGGCGAAAATAATAACAAAGCACCACCACCGAAATATCGTTGTGTCGGGCCTAGGAATTCCGGCACGGGTGATATCTGACCCTGGTCTGATGTCTGTCACACCACGACCCCTCAGAATCACCGTTTTGAGCCCATCTTGGCTGGGTTTATACACTGTTTTTTCGCCCCGTGGCGATGCTGCAGCTTTGTTTCGCGCTGTGATGACATCAAGTTTTGTGTACGGCGTTCGAGTTGAACGTAAGTAGAATAAAACAATCGCGGTAGTTTTGCCTCGCCGTGAAATCAAGTCTCAGGATCGATGGGTGTCTTGGTGGTGGAGCCTCGTTTCTTTTGGGTAAAAATAGACACAAAAGACTTCCCCTTGCTGTCCTGGGTGTGACAAAAGAAGGACTCGCGCTGATATGGTGCTAATTTTTCTGGTTCCTCCCGAGATGATGGGCACTTAGCACTGATCGAGATATGCTTTCCATTAGCAGTTCTAGGTGGACACCCAGATCTTCAGATAGAGTTACCGGAATCTGCCTTTGTAAATGCTAATGCCAGTTTTTTCTTTTGTGCTATTCGGGGAACCTCCTAGTTTCGGTGAAGTAGGATAGCAGTATGTTTTATTTTTACTTTTCTTATATTTCTTATATATTCCTCCTTTTTTCCTTTTTGTAGTGCAATCCTTAAGAAATAAGTTAACAATCTTTTAAACTAACACTATAATACCAATAGTACTTAGGAGCTCCTGGGATGATTGAAACAGAACCTTTTTAAAATGAACATACTCAGAAAATAAGTTAGCAATTTCTAACTCATACTATAATATCAATAGTACTTAGGAGCTCCTGGGATGATTAAAACATAACTTTCAAAATGAAAATACTCAGAAATAAGTTAACAATTTTTAACCAACAACAGTTTTTCAGAGACAATTGTAATAATTAATACAATACCATGCGATGCAAAAACACACATGCATTACAACAAGCGCTGGTAGGGGATTTTATAAAACTTAAGACTCATTACAATGTTTAAAACTTGAATATAAATAAAGTGACAGACATTCATAACTTCTTTGGACAGTATTATTGAGGTAGATACCAAAAAAAAATGGACAAGGACTGGGACTTTTGATTATACACATATTTGGCAAATCCTAATTCCATAATGAGGCTTTCTTTAATTTCATGATTTAACTTCTCATAAGCATGAATTTTATGGATTTTATGTATATCAAAAGGGATGATGTCTTTAAAGAGAGAAACTTCAAACCCCCCCCACTTATTTCACATGAAAGGGAGCTCTTTTCCATTAGATTCACAAGCACTATAAGCAGTTCTGTAAATATATCTTCATTAAAATCATAGTTAATAAACCAGAATTATTTAGAAGGCAAATCCTTTAGCATATTATACCTTGACCAGAGCCCAGCTCCATGGCAGGGGTTGGAAGCTTCCCCACATGATGCTGCAACACCAAGTTAAACAGAAATGGTGATTTTCACCAGTCTGCACAGTCTATGGGATTTTCCATATCTTAGAAGAATGTTAATATCATAACTCTAACAGGAAGAAATACTAGAAAGTCTGGTTGAAGAAAAGTATGTCTTATCTGGGAAGCTCCAACTGACCTCAGGAATATCTAGAAAGATTAAATCTTGTTCTCACTAAGTCTGATGGTGAAACTACCCTTGATGACTTAGAAAAGACCAGAATCTAGTCACTTTACACTCTTACAATGTTACTTTCGTATTTTGAGATCTCTGGTGGATTCTCATTCTGCTCAATGTACTGAAACAGTAGTGAACAAAGAGCATTTGTTTCCCAGTTTCTCTTTTCAAGCTCACACATAATCAAATACTTACAGCCTGTGACTGATCCAATCGAGATTTAGCTCCATTGACTCTACGTGAGGCTCCATCTTACGGCAGCTCCCTTCAGCTGGATGGGCTGAATTAGTCAATGAGCAAGTTTAATCTTGTTTAACAGAAGTCACCATGTCTTCAGCTCTCCTTGCTCCTTTAAATGTAAAAAACTCTTCATTAATGCATAGGTTTTCCATTTCAACCTCCACATGGGACACAAATAGAAGTTTTAATGACACTCCTCATTTTCTGCTGTTGATGTTGCAAAGCAGATGCTTTTTTCTTGGTCAGATTAGCACAACTTACATATAAATAAGGAACTGAAGAAGATTTTAATGTTCCAACTAAAAGTGAACCCTGCTATTCTTATCACCCTCATCTTCCTCTCAGCTACCCTCTAGTGATACCATGGCCTCCTACATTGATGAATACTGCAAGAGCAGAGAGGTGGATATTAAGGGTGTATGTTTGGCTTTTCTGAGGTCAAGGGCTGTTTTCACAACAACTTCAGTAGATCCAGAGTCATTTTGTGGAATAATTTGGCATCAGTCCTGCATATGGTTACAAACTAATATATCGTGCCTCCCACTCAAATCCAATTAAGGTTGGTTCTGTATGACACTCCAATCCCTTCCTCCGAACATCATCAAGGCCTATAAGCTTAGATGTTACTCTGGATGGCAAGGACGTGGGGAGGACTTTGCAGAGATCAAAGGGGAAATGAAACAAATACTCCTAGAAATTAATGGCTCTGTTTGAATAAAGAGAAAGAATTATTGAACCATCATCTTATCTTTTATCCATGGCAACACAAATGAAGCCAATAGAATTATTATTATTATTATTAAGATAATTATCATAATCATCAGCATTATCATTATTTTTATTATATGTACAAAGTACTAACTCAAATATAAAAAACACTGAGAGGAGAATTGGAGCTACTTTCTTCTGAATTTTTTGACCCAAAAATCAAAGCCCTCAAGGTTTCATCTTGCTTCCATCATGAAAAATGAAGGAACATCTTTGGGTTTCTTGTTTGTTTGTTTTTTGATTTATTTTTCATTTCAGTTAAAGTTCTGCTTAATTAAGGGTCGTAGACTTTAGCCCACCACTTATAATGTGCAAAGTCAATGCATGTTTACTGTGTGATGTTGGTAATACTCATTAGAGAACAAAGGAGCCTCATTCTGTAGAGATATGGTGATATTGCCATGAGTAAAACCCTGCATGGAAATTACCAAATTTGGATATTAACAAAATAACAGCTCTCAAAAGAAGGGAAATTAATTTCTGCTATTTTTCACGAGATGGAGAAAAATCATCCTAAAATGTGAGCAAAGTTGATCTCACAGGGCATGTTTTCCTCTGTCTGTAGTATCAATTCCCTCTGATATATTTTTTTTTTCTCTAGGTGCCAAATTCAATAGCAGCAGGGGCAGCAGATGTGCCACCCTGCCAACAGCAACTCTGAGAACAAAAATGTACATCAGTAAAGCTACACACAGCAAACTACAAAGCCATATGTAGAGTTATGTTCAAATAAACGTAAGACAGGCAGAATTTTAAAATTCCAATTCACCATGCCATGAAAAATATAAAATAATTGTTTTATTTTCCTTTTCAATGCAGTTTTCTGATTGAGAAGGAACAATGTGTAGTTTTTCCCACAAAAGTAGTCTCAGAGATAATGTCTCCATATAAAAAGGAAGCACAGGAAAATAATTTGTTTCAATTACAAAAACTTGCACCTCTAAATTTCAAAATTATTCACTGTGTTAATTATCAAACATGTCCAATTATGTTCTATGGATATCAGATTTTTATATTTTTAATAAAAACTCATAAACCATGGTTATGCATTATCATTGAGACACTGGAGAGAGAGAGATAAACAGAGAGATTGGTCTAGGAATCATACTTGAACTAAGAACAGAACCCCTCTATCTGAAATCTTTATCCTGACTTTTTTCCCCTCCAGTGGAGGCTACAGGATTATCATCATTTCTGTTACTAAAATAAATAAATAAATAAATAAATAAATTTTTGTTTATGCTGTTGTCTGCTGTTTTACCTACGAGAACTTGGGAGTGTTGAAAACTGCTTCAGGAAACTCATGCCATCTGACCTTATTCTGTGTGTTCCCTCATGTGAGCTGGAACAAAGGAATGGGCTGGGTGGAATTAAACTGGGGAGAGCGTGTGTGTGTGCATGTGTGTGGTGCATGTGTGCCTGTGTGCCTGTGTGTATAAAGAAGTGGTGATCAGACGTTACTGATAAGAGAAGCCCGTGGTGCTTCTGGGTGATGTGTGTATTCAACTCCAGGCTGACTCCTCTTATGCTAATACAGCCAATTTCCTCTTTTATTTCATTTCTGGAGCCTGAATCTGTGATCTCTGATAAGGTTCCCAAGGATACCGCCTTCACTCACAAATGGGCAAGCAAAGGGGGGGTGGGTGACGGAGACGTGTAACTCGCAGAGAGCACCAGTGGATGAATAATTTAAAACTCCGCCCGGAGATTTGAGGCAAAACCGAGAGATAAGAGACACCACAGGGTCTTCTCTGTTTATTCAGAGCTTCATCTTCCAATGACAGGTGACCTCCGAGGTCAAGGGCATTATGGGAAATGGAGCCAACAGTGGGAAAAGGTACCACATCCCACAAGGAAGTCATGATTCACTTGGTGTCAAATGAAAAATTGATCCTTTTCCCCCCTCTTTGCGATTTTTCTCTTTGCCGGTTTTCACAGGGAAACGTTGGGCCCAGGGCTGACACAAGTCTGAGCAGCAAAAGTAGATCCAGAGCAAAATGGCTGGTGGCGATGGGACTGCACCAGTGTGAAACTGGTGCAAGATAAGGATCAGGACCTTTGTCTGAGCAGCCTGCTGTCTGTGTCTGTACACAGGGAGTCTGCTCTGCTAGCAGTTCTATCAAATCAGATATGTATAAAGGCAATACCTCATAAACACCACACGCTCAATCCACAACATGTAAATTGCTGTTTTTCACTGGAGTAACCTGAATTTGTATCCACTCAGAAGCTGCCTCCATGTTTTTAAACAAAACACTCTCTCCCAACAGTTTTAAACCTTAATTTCCTTTATTTTATGTTGGCCTGAATGTATTTACTGGCATGGTTTTACCTGGTCTTTGGTAAAGATGCTGAAACAGCTGAAAAATTCTCAAGAAACACCTGGTCTTTCTTGGGTGTTATGCAAAAGACAAGGCACATTCACAAGGTCTGGCTCTTGTTTTAGCCTCTTTCATTTGAGAAATCCTGAACTGAATACCTCCTTTACAATTAGAAAAATCTGAAATTGTTCACTCTGGTCATATTTATATTAGTTTCAGGATCTTACAAATTCTGACAGTCAGAAGTATCCCTAGAAGAGCCCTGCTCTACATTATCAAAACCTTCTGCTCGGTCATTCCTATTTGCTTCAATGCAATGCAGCCATGACCTCTACAGTGAAAAAAAAAAGGCAAAGTCAAACCTTTCTCAGTGCTGGTTTACATTTCCCTGGCTCTTAAACTGCTGTTTCTGCTTTCCTCTGTTTGAATGTTACCCATGTTTTCATTCCTGAGCAAGCACATACCTTTTATCTTTTTAGATAAACATGAAAACATACTAAGGTCACTGCCCGGTGAGAAAGTTAAGGCTTTGCGTGACTGCCACCCGTGTGTACCACGTACACGCTTCCCTTCAAACTCCCCCACTCCCACTGTGAGCCAGTCCCACCTCAGAAATGTTTCTTGTAGGCTTTTGGAGGTGTTTGGACAAGTCCTGGGGCTGACTCACATCACACCTTGCTCCCAAGTTAACCCAAGCCAAGCAGAGCAATGGGCTGGGCGGCACAACCTGCCTGGACCTCTGGGGTGGCTCACGCCCAGCCATCTTGCCCATTCCTTTTCATGTCCTTGTTTTCAGACTCATACCCTGATGAAACAAATGTGCTCAAGAGCCTAAAGCTGAACATCTCACCCACAAAACCCACACCACTGGGAGGGTTTGAAAGCATTGGGTGAGCCATACCAGTCTGCTGCTATTTATGTTCACAACAGATGTTTGCCATGGGGGTCTCCTCTGGGGCTCCTCCAGCTCAGCCAAAGACAGCTTTCCCCTCCTGTGTACCAGTTTGACTGGGTGCAGTCCTCCCAGTCTGAAATGGAGCTGAACTGGGGCAAGTGAGATGGGAATCAACCCTCCTGGTCTCACAAGGGTGTTTCTTCCTAACTATGAGTAATGGTGGTGGGTAAACAAAATAGCCTCCTTAATGTTGCAAATGAGAATAGGGAGGTGAGAGATGCAGATACGGACTTCATCTAAAATCATTGCACCCATTCAGCAGCTGGGTTTTGCTCTGGATGTCTCTGGACTAAACAGTCAAATAATATAATGGCCATCTAAGTGTACAATTTGATGTCTCAAAACCAAAGTATGAGCTTGTACATGTACATACTTGTATACTGTCAAAGTTCAGAGTATTCCAAGGCACTACACCTAATTAAGGTAGAAATGTGTACATATCCATGTCATAAAGCAAATGTGTCCTACTTCCAGGTGGGAGTCATAGCCATAAAACCTGTGTTGGTCTTTACTGGTTAAACTATTTCTCTCAAAGGCAGAGTGGAGGTTGAACTTCTGTTTTGAGATGTAGTTATAGTTTATGCTCAAAAATTCTCTCATCTTTCCATAGAAGAAAGCAATTAAAGAAAATGCACATACACAATATGGGAGGCACTGATCCAGTTCCTTCTTCTGTGTCAGAGCGTTTAAACACACACATATAGATGGTGGTGGCTTGCTTAAATGTTTGGAAAAAAGTTAAATATTTCCTTCAAAGAGAAGAGGAAATGCATTTTCCCCCATTAGTTTGTAACCAAATAAAGGATCTCTAGCTGCTGAAGCAGGACTCAGAATTTGATCCACCTCCTCAAAAAGGTGTCCTGCTGACTCTGAAGGTCCTCATATATTTCTTTTGTGGGGGAACCAGCTCAAAAGGAGCTGGAATTGATGGAACTTGTTATCTGGAAGTTAAATAATTTTTGAGAGAGGGATCATATGAACAGTCTCTTATACGAAGTCAAGTATTTCCTGATATGAGCTTAATTTCTAAGATGTTTTATAGGGCAAAAAAATGATGCCAGCATATTTTTTAGGCAATGTGATGGACAGTGTTATATTTTGTAGATTTGTTTTAATGACGGTAGAAGAACATTTAAAATACCGCATTCCCTGGAGAACAGACAGGGAGAGGCTTAGATAACAAATCCTAACCAAGGATTTGTCATCTAAGGCATGAACTAGACCAAGGCATGAACTAGAGAGGTGTTTAGCAGTGATATGAATAAAAAATTTTCTTTGGAGGACAGAAAACACAATTCTGCGTTTGATGAAACAAAAGTTAGACTTGATAGATCATAGTATGAACATTTTTTCAGCCTCTTAATTTTTTTCTAGTTTTGATGATAAAATGCTCTCTTAGTAAGGGTGCTTCAGTTTTGAAGCTGTGATTTGCTAGATATTAAGTAGTAACAGCTCTTCAAAATGAAAGATAGTCTCTATCAGTTTTGGGCAGAGAAACACAGTGTGATGTTACAAAATCTTGAATCAAATCTGAAATTATGCATTCAGAGTAGCATTCTTTGTAATTTTGGGGAAAGAAAGAAGCATTTATGACAATGCTCTTAGTTGTTCACAAATCAGAAAGAAAAAGAAGAAAAGTTAAGTGGAAAATCTAGCAGTTTTCACACTAATCTGACTTTTTTCCAAAGAACTGACTTCTACCTCCTTTACTCCATTCCAACCTGATACTGATTGAATTACCATATTAAAATTTTAAAAAGGAAAAAAAAATATAATCATGCTGTTTAGAATCTGTCATTTACAATTTCCTCATTATCCACACAATCTTAACTTTAGAAAAATGTATTCTGACTCTGTTCTGAGCAACTGCCAATGATGAAAAAAATGTTCCAGATGTTATTCTGTCCTGTTTGTTTTACCACACTGCAGTGCAGATTGATGTGGGACTCCCATTGCTAAATGAAAGGATGGATCAACCCAATAACATGAAAAATGGAACTGAAGGAAATACAGAGAATCTGGGTAATTTTTTTTTTTTTTTTTTAATCTCAGCCTTTCTTTTAAATACCAACAAATATCCCCTCTTCCAGATTATGGCTAGTACAGGAAATTAAAGTGTGAAGAGACTGGATACAAACTGGACCTGGTTCAATGAGGTGATTCATAGTTCTGTAATAAGTGTTGATGGTTAAACCTTTGACCCATTAAAATCAATGTCAGGCTCAGTGATTTACACAGGTGCTACAGTTTTCTGTCTCTGGCAATCATATTCTGCATTTCACAAAAATGGAAAGAGAAAGAACTGTAGCTATTACATAATAGACAGATGACTGTGCTTCAGCCTCACTATGCAGCAGGTAGGAGTAGGGCTCCTGAACCCCACAGGCATGCTCCAGCCAGGAGACAGACTCAGCTTTTACTGCTGAACAGACCTTTCAGTTGTTCAAAATTGGTTCACTGAGGGGTGGAGACAATTTATAAAATGAAGGGCTCCAAAAGGAGCATAAAAGTGAAATTAAAGGTTATACCACATTATAGCAGTTCTTTTTGAGTCCCTCTCCCACAGAAGAACAGTAGCAGGAAATAATGTTAAATTCATTTCTTTCCTTTCCATCAGTTTTACGCTGACCTAATACCATTCAGTTTGGTACAGCTACTCCTGATTTATGACGAGGTAAATGAAAGCAGAGTCAGACCCCAAAGGAACATAATATAGACCACCTGTTTTGAGAGAACAACTGGGTTAAAAAGTGACTTATAGACTGTACACATAAGAAGCATGTGAAAAGGCCATGGTGGGAGTAACAAAAGCCTACAATTATCCAGGCCTAGACTGGATTACATTAAGTGGAGGAAATAAGGTTGGCAGCATGTTTGTGGATCTGGGACAGGATTGCTTCCTAATTCAATATGTGCCACGACCAACCAGGAAGGAAACCATATTAAAGTTGTGATTAAGCACTGAAGGAGCATGATTGAATACCTTCCCTCCCTGTCAGACGTAGGGGACACGCAAAGACCATAAGCTCAAAAGCTCAAGAACAAACTAAACTGAGAAGCTGGAGGTAGGAAAAATGACTCAGTTGCTGAATTTGGGGAGATTAATTTAGGAAATACTTGCTGCGTACTGGTTTGTTAAACATGTGTGTTTGCCTTCTGTTGTCAAGGTGATTACACACCTTGATACCACTAAAAACAACCGACTGCAAACTCACAGACTGTAGCAACATCTCCAGTTTGCTTATAATAAAAGTAAAATCCATAAAGAAGCCTGAAAACCAAAATAAAACAAATAAAGTCTCATCTACACTCAACAGCTTTATAGGGAGAGCTGTACTAACAACACTTTCTTTATGAGGACACTGCTTATACTGGCAAAATTGACTTTCTGCTGGAATGGCTTATACTGGCTCAGCAAGTGCAATGAGCTAGAAAAAAACCCCAGTGTTTTGCTGCTTTAATATCTACCCTGGAACAGGGACTCACCTCCCTTAACTGTATCTAACTACTGTTTGGTGTCAGGTAGTTATCTTGGACACCCTACAGTCAACAGAAAGAGATAGGTATTTCCAGAATAGGATAATTCCCACTTATATTTAATACCAGCTTCATGATGGGTTCAGTTTCCTCTAGGGTTTCTGGTTTTCTTCACTGCCTGCAGGAATACTGGTGGCCAGCATTAAGTGTGCTGCCTCCTGCCATCAACCTTTGAGGTAACTGTGCTCTGCAGGGCTTTTAAAGGTACCCAAATTACTTGTGAAGGAGCAGGTGTGACAACATAGATTGGGCCCTTCAAGTAGCAGGATTACATGACTGTGGCTAGTTCCTGGGCTAGTTAACCTGTTCCTCTGGTGGTATTTCATGGCAATGTGGTTCCATTGCTTTGGGGTCCTGAGTTGATCCCAGTGTTAGGAAATCTCTGCACGGTGCTGCTTATGATAGTAAGATCCTTCCAGCAGATAAACACCTAAACAACAGCAATGGAAAACATCCCTGTGGCCAACATGTTGTGAGGTGGTTTTTTTGTGAGGACCTGGCTTAAGTTGCTGATTGAGTCCTTATTTGAATTCAGCTGCCCCAGAGAGCAGGTTCAGAGATCAGGCCTCCATTCTGGATCAGTCCTACCACATGAGGTGGGGATCAGCCATATGGACACAAAGATCAGCCAGAAACCCTCAACTCACCCCCTTCCTTCTTACAGACTGTTACTGCTTGGATTGGTCAAAATGTAAATGGCGTGAGTTGAAAGAACTGGACTGTAGACATCAACTTGTGGTTTTGACAGGACTGTACTTTTGGATAAATAAACAAGGAATATAGCTTTTTCAGTGGTTGTGTTTTATGAGTAATTGTATCCCAGCCAAAATTTAATTTGAAAAGCTGCCTAATTTCCTTTCAAACTAGAATTTCAATAGGATAAGGTAACAAAGTTTCCAAGGGCTCTTAGAGGATTAAGAAGCACAGTTTCTTTTAAATTCAAGTCCAGGAGCAGAGTACACCTCAGTTTCGGACATGTTTTTAAACCCTTCTCCCAGTATCCTTCCTTTCCTGTGTTATGTTATCCAGGGTTTTACACCACTGTTTTCCGTAATCACAGTGGCTTCATTAGTGAAGTTTTTTCTAATCGTCCAAATTCTCTGAGAACCACTGCTCATTCTTATAGGCACAGTAGGCCTTTAGATTTGGACTACAGACCCAAAAATGGGCAAGTATTGAGATGGTTAAGCTTCTCCCAAGGCACGCCAGCATCATTACAATAACTTTGCTTTCAAAGTGAGATAATGATTTCTGTCCCATCTGCAGCCCACACATTAGTGCTGATTTCCTTCTTTTCCTTTGGTTCCCAGATTTCGCAAGGAAAATAAAGTGGCAGATTGGGACTATGAAAGATAGATGGGGGTGAACTGGAGGTAGTGAAGGGAGGGAAGGATTAATAAAATGTCAGTACACTGAAGTGGAGAATCATAAAAAAACTTACCAAAGAAGGCTAGAAGTAGTAGGGGGAATTGAAAAACGAAATAAAGAAAAAAAATACATAAAAGAGGCAGATAATTTGAAAATGAGTCAGTGAGACTGCTAATGGACAACTGTGGGAGAATCTGTGACAAATGAGCTTGACTTTTGGCAAGAGTTTCAATTAATTCTCCACAGCATAAAAAGATGTTAAAAATCAGATATCTGAGAATAACACACAACTCTTTAAAGCATGGTAGTAGTCATTTTTCCCCTTACTAAGCATTTGTTGATCGAACATTTGGGTTTGGTACACAAGAAACTAGATGAAATATGATACTCTGTGTTTTAAAGGAAGTTAAATTGCATCATCCTATGGTCCTTTCTGCTCTAAAATCTTTGTTTCTATCAACCTGAGGTTTTCAGTGGCAGATACATTCATTAAGCATCAGTTCATTAACCTGTTTAACGTGTCCCCATCCTCAGTCTGGAAAACTGTATTGGTAACAACACCTTTAAATAAGTGCTTGACCAGCTTCCTGCATTAGGTTATGGACAGAATGTTTTAAAACTAAGGTGAGATCAAAGGCTTCAAAAAAAAAGCATTGCATGGGCAGAAATTGCTGTGTATGTTCAGACTTGGTGGCATTTTAAGTAATCTCTTGTGTAAGGAAAGCTTTATCCAGAGTGTACATTATATGTAACACAAAATACCAGTTACTGGAAGCTCTATGCTCCCTTCCCAGTGGATAATCCAAGACGAAAAATATTAATGAACAATACATTTTTCATTCCTTTGTTTCCTTGAACCCAAAGAAACAAATATTTTTTACATGTTTTAAAAAAAATTGTCACTGTGGTTCCATAAGGGAGATACCAACAAAAATAGTCCTCTGTAAAGGCTTATGATGAAGCCAGGAGAATGGATAGAATCACAGAATCATTAAAGCTTTAAAATGCCTCTTAGGTCATCAAGTCCAAGCATTAACACAACACTGCCAGGTCCACCACTGAACCATGTCCCTAAGCACCAGATCCACATGGGTTTTGAACCCTTCCAGGGACAATGATTCTTTCACTTCCCTTTTAACTCTGTGTGAGCACAAAGGAGTTGCGTTGCTTCTCCAAGAATGTTGTTATCTGTTATCTGTGTTGGTGTATCCCAAGTAGGCTTGGTCTGGTACCATAAAATGCATACACCACTTCCTATCCAACATATATATTCATACATGGCTCCATACATATAAATACTTTAGGTCAAACAATCTTGAAATTATGCAAGAACATTTAAGTGGAACATTCCATATATGTCACCAATATTTCCAAATGGAAACTTAGCCAAACTAAAAATATGCATATTCATTCCCATGTCTATTCAGTTTTTATTGTCCTTGGCCACATTTTATAATCAGAATTTCAGGCACTGCAGAAAGCAGTATGTATAAACATAAATTAGATACTAAAAACCCCTAAAAATCCCAGTCTTAATTGGCTGACAAATCAGGAGTTGGGCACATGGTTGTATGCTCAACTTTGTTTCATTTTACATGCCTTTTTCCTTCTCTACAGCTATATTTTTCAGCTGATTCAAATGTAGCTCACAACGAACTGACATTTTTTTTTCAAACTTCACCATATCTGAAGTCATCAACAGCTAATACAGGATTATATTATCTGTGACATATTTTTAAACTTTCAACAAGAACCACAAGGATGAGAGACTTGTGATTTTTAAAAATTTATTTTAATGGAAATTCAAATTTCCACCTCCTTGTGTTCTTCTGCAAACCAGGATTGGCAGAAGTAAAGAATCTGATAAGGTTAGCAAGATTGGAATAGAGTTATGCTGAGGTCTACTGCTTTGTCTTCCTGCGTGTTCATTTCCATTGCAATTATGGTGCACGGAGTTTTAAACCTCAATTTTCCTCTGAAGGGCAAAAAAGGAATTATTCCAAAATTTAAACCCAAATGTAATCCATGCATAAAAATGCACAGACATTCAACGTGATAATTGCTAAATTCAATTCTTTTCTCAGTTCTTAGTTCTCAGTCTTTAAAGAAGTGTATTACAGGAAATTAATCACAGCTGTCTGATTGATCTAGGACCCAAATGACTCAGATGAAGATGTCTTATACCTGTCATTAACACAAAACTCTTTGATGAAGTATTTTGAGACCTGGGGACAACTTAAGACCTTATGATGATCTTTTCTGGGGGAAAAAAAAAAAGAAGCAAAAACCAACTCTGGGTGCTGCACCAATGTAGGATGTGCATAACATACTGAAATATTTTAAAATATCTTATAAAATGGTATTTTTGTTCCTCTGATCCATGATACAAGTTTGATATTGATTTCATTACATCAACACAATTTAAAATTGATTGTCTAGTTGAACTATGGCAGTGTTAGCAGACATGACAAAATATAGATCATACTTACGTCTTCCAAATTGCACAGAGTTCTGTCAAAATTCCTCTAGGGAATTTTGGTAATGGTGTTAGTCATAAGCAGAAACTATCCCAGAGGTTATTCAAAACACTTGGTTCACCATGCTGCAGCTAGTATTGACCTGGTATTTTTAAAGTCTGTAGTTTATCAGCCCAATCTCCCTTTCTATCAGTTGATCTATAGAACACATTTAGGCTATTTCTCATATTCAGTGTAGTTTCTTAAATTTCTTTAACTTCCAATTGTGCAATGTATGCGTAATTAACGTGTTGCCTGTAATTCATTCTCAATCTCATCCTTTGCCTACAGGGAGGCAAATAATTCCCATAGAACATTCTGCTTTCATATGGACAGATGGGCACATGCAACATTTTATTAGAGAAATCAAGTTGAGATGCACCTGGTCTGAACAGAAAAGAGAAAAATATTTGGGATAGTCTGTTGAACACCCCAGAGTCTCTAACTTTCTTCCAAAGGACCTCTGTGTTTTGTACAAACAAGCTTCTCTTATAATTCTGCAAAATTTTGCTAGAGGACAAGCCTTATTGACCACAGCAAACAGGGGTGGGGCAGTGTTGGACTCAAAGGTTTTCAGTTTTTCTCCTATTCAACAGAATAATTTTTCAGATTTCTTGAGAATGGTTTATACTTTTTTTGGAGGGGACATTAAATGTCTAATTTTTTTTCTCAAGAACAAACCAAAACAAACATACCTGGCTTTGAATGTTGCAGTGAGTGGACTGGACGTGTATCAAAACCAAGCCTCTCAAAGCAGGAATAGCTGAGAGCTAAACTGTTTTCAAAATATTTAAAGTACCATAATTTCTCACACAGATAAGTGTTTATAAAACCATCATAAAGGCCTTGAAATATTTCTCCAACAGCATGCTCATCCTGATTATTATATCCAGAATACAGAGTGTTTGTCTGGCAAGCGTGGTGTGTATTGTCAAGCTGGAGGTGCTCTCACTCCTCAGAATTGATGCAGAAGTCTCTCATATCACCAGAAGCTCAGACCCAGAATCATACCTAACTTAAGGCATTCAGTACCTGAATTAACAGACATGCCAAAATATAGATCATACTTCTATCTGAATTAGCAGGTGTCGCACCAAATTCCCTAATAGTCTCTGAGGAAAACGGACACACCTTAAGAAGATTCAGATTTTAATGAGATTCAGCTTTCTTGTGCAGGTGTTTATGGTCATTGTTCATTTGCTTTTTCTCAGGTAACTGCAAAACCAGGCAGCTCTACCAGAAATGGAAACTGAACCCTGGCTATAATTTGTATTTGGATGACTTTCCATGCTATGAAAACCTCAGCCATTCCAAATACATGATTAGGAGGAAAATGCAACTCCTAAACATCTGAAGCTGCATCATTTGGGAAGAGCTTCTGACAGCAGCGCTGCTAAAATCAAATGAGCTTCCCAGTCCATATGGCATCCAGGGTCAAATTCGTGAGCAAAACAATTCCATCTGAACCGATCTGGATGTTTCACAGCTGCTCTGCCTCCTTCTCACAAAGCAAGTAGAGTGCACCAGCGAATCTGATGCCGACTGTAAATCTTATAAATATGACATAGCCCAGAGGGTCAAATTCATCCCTGATTGAGATGCATTAACCTTATTCATCGACTCGTGTCACTTGTTTTATAACTTTGCAGTGGTGTCAGCTTTGGTTAGGATGTATAATGGTAGCAAAATGGTATGAAATATGCTGATCAGTCAGATTTACAGAGGGTTTATGCTCACACGACTAGTAAGCAAGAGGGAAATCAAACTGCTAAATGTTTTCTACAGGAAGCAGCTTCCAGCTCACAGTTTGATCACTTACACTATGCAAAACACATCACAGCCAGCTACTTTATCCAGCATCCTCCTGATTTAGTCATAACTTCTAATTGTCACATTGTAAGCTACTCCACCCTCACTTCAGATTCAGCTTTTTCTGTTCCTACAATGGGAAATATTTTTTTTCCCCTGTGTCTATTTGTGTTCCTTTTCCTAAGTGGAGATTTGTTTAATAATGGGCAAGGACTTGGATTCTTCATAAAAGCACTAAAATATATTAATCACTTCACTTTTGTCTGTGGAAGGAGAGGCAGGAAAGGGAGAAAGCTTTGTATAAAAATGATTAAATTGGGATTGTTTGAACTCATTATTGGAATTACTGAGCTTTCTGTTAACTTGAAAGAAAAGTTCAGATCAATTATATGCACTCACTACATGTTCTTATTTTTCTAATAGCCTAAAGATAGAAGTGGGATTTCTTGCACACAATTGCAGTTGAGGCATAAAAGACACATTTATTTCTACAGCAGAAGAGAGCAGAAGGAACAAGTCTGATTGCCATATCTTAGTTTTTCCATAGACGAGAAAAAAGTCAAAATCTTCTACCCAGCCTTGTATAGATGCCCCATTCAAGTCCTGAGCAATATTTCAGCTCTCTTAGACCCTTGACATGGTGTGTCCATGCTGGGGAGGTGTTGTACCAGGGTGAAACGTGTTTTCTGTGATATGGTGCAAGGAAGGTTTTCCCATCCATATGCAGTAGCCTACGGTACCACTGGATGGCAATGGTTACATTTGTCACTGGCACTTTTAACTCCACTCCAGTCACTCTGATCTTCTGTACAAAGAATTGCAGCTTTGAGGACCTGGTTTTCTTCCAGCAAAGCTATTGAGAACTTTTCCATTGTTGTCTGCCAGAGCAAGATTAGACTTAGTATCTTTTAAAGAATGGATGAGTACTGCCCAGCTTTCTCCCATGTTCTTACTCTTTGCACTGTAGGCAGAGAACCTCACAGAATGAATTTTAGGTTTCTGAGCCTTGGCAACTCACATCCTGTATGTGAGGTAGAACAGACTTTGGGCTGCTCTAACATCTGTCAGCTCCTCGCATGTCTCACCTGCCACAGGTCCAGACTCTGTATCTGGGAATCATAGAGTCATGGAATGGTTTGGGCTGGAGAGAACATTGAAGGTCATTCCAAAACCCACTGCCATGGGGAGGGACACCTTCCACTAGACCAGACCTTTGAAGGATCTGCCTGTGCTGCCCTACGTCAGCAGCAGCAGCCTTCCTTCCCCACGACAGGTATTTGCCGGTGTCTGCTGCTCATCCCATGTAACACAAGAGGGAACAGTTGTATTCAACAGCCTATACATGAAACAACTACAAATGTCTTCCTTTCCTTAATCTTTTCTTGCTGTTCAAATGAGTGGACTCACCAATTAAACTCAGTTCATGAATTCTGCATGAAGACTTTCCATGGTTTATTCATTTTTCTTCTGATCTGTGCAGTGATACAGCCAAAATGTTTGCAAACCTATGTGCTCAGTTTGGCACCAAGAAGGAAAACAGTGCAACGTCTGTGATACACCTGAAATTTATTGAGTTTTTAGCTTCATGCAGTTGGAAAGCAGCAGATCTGCAGACTCCAATGCAGAGACAGACATGTTCATAACAGTTTCATGTAGCAGTGGTAGGAGCTCAACCACCTACTGTTGCAAACCTTAGCACACCACGCTTATGGCTGAGGTTTTTATTGTTTGCTACTGATGTCTCAGTTGCGTCTAGTTACAAACAGATATTTGTATTTCTAATCAGGAAAGTTTGATGTTGCCATTCCAAAATTCAAACAGAATTGGCCATCTATAAACATCTTATTTTGCTGTGATAGTGTTTTAGTTCTTCTGCTGTTAATTAGGGGGAATATCAGATACGAATTTCAACAAATGTGTTGAGAAATTTTACAGATCTAAATGTGTAATACCCACCTCCCTCAGTGTGTCCTCACAGGGAAAGAACACAGCTCACGACGATCCTGAAGGCCTTCTAACTAATTGCTCCAATATATCAATGTCTGGCTTTATTTGGAGGCTCAAAATGATGCATTGGAAATACTTTTCATGGTGGAAACATATTTCAGTTTTGACCTGTGTACCACTGTGAAGATCTAAGATTCTTGCCTTGATCTTTCATGTTCGGTGCTGAGCCTAAATCTGGGCTGAAGACACAGACACTGGGTTGTTTTGTTTTGCGTCCTGTGTGGAAATGCAAAACACTCAGAACTAAAGAAGTGGAGTTATGAGGTAGCCTTTAAAATGGCAATTGTGAAAACGGTAAGGAAAGATGATGCAATTCACCATCTTTTAAAATCATCAGGAATCACCTTCCTGTGCCACTCAAAATGATCCCTCAAAGAAAATTTTGGATACCATTCTGGAAACTGCAGATAAAACACTTCACTAATGTGGAAATGATCTCATCTCAGAAGTAGAAATGGTCACTGAAATAAAATTGCTCACTGCTTTCACCTCTCACTCTCAGACAGAAAGTATGCACAACTTGTAACTGGGGAAAATGTTTGATCTTCCATAGCTCACTGGGGAAGTCATGCCATCTAACTTTAGGAGAATGCCCCATGAACTTCTGCATATGAATGACTTATCTAAAACTCCCTCACTGTTAATGGGGAGAGAAAGGCCTTTAGGGGTGCAGTTCACTTCATCCTAGGGTAGGTATTTAGGCATCATACTGGTAACTGCACTCTGTAAAAGTTTACACTTTTATTGTAGGGAGAGCAGTCCGCGACTGATTCAGGTGAGTATCTTTAGTATCTAAGAGGTTTTAGGGACTTTTAACAGATATAAAATTTAGTGTTAATTCATCTGCTCCATAAAATCAAGAGATGCATCATACAGAAAAATAGAACAGTGGAACCTGGGTGGGCATGAGAACTCAAGAGGGACAAAAAAGAGATGTGAGAAGACAGGAGGAAAAACTTGATGACGGGAAGAATGAATGGAAAAGGTATATGAGAAATAGACAGAAGTTGTGCTTGACTATGTCAGTGTACTCTATTATTTCTAAGTTTTGGGCAGTTTTGTGTTTTGCTTTGGTTTTTTTGTTTTTTTGGATTTTTTTAACTGGTTTCCTCTTAATCTAGATTTTTAAATGTTTTCCTTAAATTCCATGAGCAGTTGAATGCAACCTTCTGGTTGCAAACTCCTCCACGCACTCACTTTTCCCTCCTCCCACACCCAGGATGCTTGACCTTTCACTGATATCAACCATAAATTAGCTGACCCAAGGCGAAACTTAATCATGAGAGCAGGCTTTAAGGAAGTGCACTGCTGGGCAGAATTGTGCAAGTTTAAATGTACCTTTTTTTAGTTCACCCAAAAATGATGAAAATGCAGCTTTATTTGAGGAAAAGATTGTTTGCCACAATATGAAAGAGGGACTGAAGAATTCTTTCCAGTTGGAGGAAGGACCATCCGATAGACTTTGTAGGCAGATTTTACTCAGCCTCCAGCATCAGAGGAAGATACACTTATGATAAATAATTTAACTCCAGCAGATTAGCCATGTAGATGACCATTTTCAGGACTGAGTCTATTGAAGGTTTGGAAGTATAGAGATGAACAAAATAATGTAGGTTAGGTACTCATATACAATAATTTTGAATTATATCCACTCAGTGTTGACCTCACAAGACTCCATCAGCACTCACATAACTCTGCCATCATTTCTAGCAGGTTGTGCTCTATTTAGGTTAAATCTGGGCCCTCACGGTTGTGATTCCAACAAAATAAGATGGGGAAAGATTTTCTTTTATTTGTAAGAGAACATTGGAACTTGATTCCAATCACTGCCCTAAAGTGATTTAGAAGAAGATTTTAGTGAATGGTTCCTCAAGACAGCCCAGTCTACTCCAGGGGGGTTCCCACGACAGAACATACTCCGTACACTTGGATAACAGCATCTGCCTGACTAACCTGCAAGGTTCTGGTGACAAACTACACTTGTTCTTCCAGTTCTCTCTGGTCTAGCAGATGGTGTCACTGTTCATGGCAGGGGTGTTGGGATGATCCTGAAAGTCCCTTCCAAGCCAAACCATTCTATGATTTTATGATACAGAGTCTGGACTACTGTGTAATTAGCATGAAACTCAGCCTGGTCTCATTGTCTGCTCATTATCCCTTTTCTCAGTTCCAGCTGTCCACATTCTTTCTCCTGGGAGCTGGGTTGTATATGCTGGAGATCTACCAGTGAGGACATTAAATGAATGAGGGTTGCTCTGGAAATGAGGCCAGGTTCCTTTCCCAGAGTACTGACTATCTGTTATGAAATCCTACAGAGATTAGTCAGATCTTCTCGGTGCAGAAAATGTTGTCATCTTGGGCATCCCTTAAAGGGAAAATGGTCACTTATCTTTTTAGGTATCTCTGCTCATTGTGAACTAATCTGACAAGGGCTGGGATTCATGTTTAGAGACAAGCAATGGGTGGGGAATGAAAAGTAGGTTGCTTTGCTTTCAAAAAAACCCCAAAACTTGACCTAGAGAAAGCTGAGGAAATATATTGTCTTTGCTCCCATGGAGAGCATGTGTGGGATAGAAGAAGTAGAGATTTAGTTAAGAGCTGGGGTGCAGATACAATATAACAGGGTTGGGTTAAACATAGTGTTTATGGAATTACTTTTTGAAGTGAAAAAAAAAGAATATATTTTACAGACCATTCCTTCTGCTTAACACCCTCTGTCCATGATGATAAAAGATAAGAGTATACAGAAGGTATTAGAAAGCAAAGGCCAATAGGTCTTTTTTTTAACCCTAATCTTTTCAAAGAAGCCTCTTCACGGTCAATTCTAGTGAGAATTTCTAAGTCCGAAAGTGAATATACCTCTTATTTCTATTTATATCACTGTAAGTGTGCTATGACTTTAGAGTTTCTGGGCACACATGGGGCACGTAAGTTAAGTATTGAAGAAAAAATCCTGGTGGGATACCAGAGTTAACCAGAATTGAAGATGCAGCCTTTTGCATCAAGTTAATAAACTATTACCACCTAAAGCAAAGGGAAAGACTTTATAATTGAGACATGTGTTCCAGCTATATGTGTTCTGTTGCTTAGACATAGCAAATGTTGTATAATAGAGAATAGACATATATTTAAGTCATCAAAGCAACTCCTAGACCCTGTCCAGCAGACCTGATGTCAGAGGGCTTGTTGAATCTCTCCCCCTGAAGGACTTTGTAGTGGTTATATTTAATGCTTGCACTTCTCCAAGAAAGAAAAAAATAAGATGCAGACTGAAATCTCTCACATGCCTTCAATTACATCAACATTGACTACAGAAGCGCTCCTTATTCTCCAGGCTTCTGAGTGATTGTTTGAATTCAGCCAGTGGAGTCTGGCCTTAACTTTGATGTTTCAAAAGCTTGCAGAGAAACTATGCAATCAGAAAAAAAAATCTAATTAAAAGGAAAAATGATGAGATCTGAAAAAAGTTGCAGGAGTCAGAAGGGAGGGGGAGGGAGGTCTATTCTAAGAGCTTGCTTTTAACTTCAGGAGAAGTTCCCCTTTAATGTAAAAATAAATAAACTAAAAGACTTTGTTTTTAAATTCATTTTTTAAATGATAGTGAAGCAAAATTTGTGCAACTACATAGAAAAATAGAAAAATTCCAATTTAGAATTCCATCATGAAACGACACCATTCTAATTTCTCCAGGCCACGGTTTGTTAATATTCCACAAAGTCCCAGGATGCAACTATAAGACAGCATTCAAATCTATGAACATGAGGCAATCATGCTCAGCAGAGTATAACAATAATTATAATAGAGATTAAATAAAAATAATTAGAAAAAGTTCATCTAGTTTTGATGTATTAATTATTCTGACCCTGTTCTATTCAGAGTCTAATTATCTGGTTCAGTGAAAATGCCAAGATTTCTACGACTCATAAAAATTACATTCCAGTAATTATGTCAGCAAACTAAACAGTATTCATTTACCATGCCTTTTTATGCACACATTTGAATATGCTTTTTTAACTGTTTTTGCTCTTTGTTCCTATTCATGGGAAATAATACCTGTAGAGAAATTTGAAAGTCAGTAGCACTCTAAACGTAATGTGCAATTCTTGCTGATATTTTTTCTTTGTGAGGCTTCTGTAAGTCTCATATAACCTTTGTTTAAAAAACATGAATTAAAGTTCACTCTTCAGTTGTTTCAAAGAAGCATTTTGAAGTCTGCGCTGTAAAAAAAAAAAAAAACAGGAAAAAAAAAAAGAAGAAAGTTTAAAGTGGCAACACAAAGAAGAATTTCCTTTCAAATATGTTGGCCATAATAAAAGACTGCAAACCAGCCCGCCACCATGATGACCATGGTTAGTGTGTTTGTAGAGGGACAGATTCTCTTCCTTGTATGTCCCTTTTTCTGCTTTGTGGGAATGCAAATAAAACATGTATCACCAGCTGCACTACATAAAATGATATAAATTACTGAACCTCAACAGGATGTGAAAATTTTGCAGTCGGGTGGGGATGTGGCCCTGATTTTCATGAGATGGAAGATGACACTAAGGCTGCCTTTTTACGCAGAAAAGAACTTTATTAGAAGGCTGTTGAGATCTAGTTGGTATTATTTAATTTTCAACATAATAATAATGTTACTTCAAGCTTCAGCCTTGTCCCAGTGCTTCTTAAACTGTTGACCTCTATCCAGAGGAAACGATGGAGTAAATCAGTGCCACCCACCCAAGAGGCCAGTAAAATCACCCCTAGGTTAAGAAAAGGATGCAAATGGGTCACAGTAATTTACTATAGATAGTAGTATGGTTACTCTGTGAAGGGAAATAAAACAGGGACTAAAGCTTTCAGCAATAAGGAAAAACCTTCCTTATGTGAGATTTATTTGTACCCGAGGGAACAGTATAATGATCAACAGACCTGACTGAAAGCTACACAACAAAGACAAAATGTCCCAAAACAAAATGTTGTAAATACTCAATTCATTTTAAAAATGGCAATTCAAGTCATTTTCTGCTATCAAGATCCTTCAGCTTCCAATTGATATTTTTTCACCTGAAGAGAGCAAGATTAGAAATATATACATTTCAGTATTGATTTTGTTTGGATTTGGGGTTTTTTTGTTTTTTTCAGGAGAAAACATGGTAATAAACTGATATCCCTAAACTAATCATTACAGCTTTTAAAAGTGGAAATTCACATCTGTTTCTTCCTTATTTGTTGTGCTGAAACAAAATGATATTTCAACTTTCAAAATGCATTTCAAATTCAACTGACTGCTGATGTTTTGCTTTAAGAAGGGTAAATGCATATGATGTTCTAAAATTTCTTATTCTAAAATAGTTTACCTGCTGCTCTCTAGACACATGTACCTTAGGAAATTTCAGCCTTTAGGATTTTTTTAAGGCTTGTCTCATAGTATAAATCACATTTCAAGTACACAGTTTTCTGGTTCATAATACAATTTCCAGCTGGCACAAGTCAGTCCGAAATCTATTTTGTCAAATAAGTACTTAGATATTTTCTGTTCAGCAACTAACCACTCTGGTTTTATGGCTTGGGGTTCTTTTTTGTCATAGCTTTCTGCTTTGTTGTAGGTTGAAAGACCTTGTAACATTGGCCAAACCAAAGGAACCATGAAGGAACATAAAATATTATGAGGAAAATATCTTAAGTATGCAGCTTCTATTCAATTTCTGAAATTGTCACTTGTCTAATTTGTTCAGTTATTTTTGAAATGTCACAACACGAAGCTTTTTCATATTCATAAACTATACATTGCTTTGACATAAGTACCTGGGCAGTCACTTCTGCTGCTCAGGGAGGAAAAACTCCATTGCATTGCTTAATTTAATAATTAATTAATTTCCTGAAATTTAAAGTCTTGTTCTGGTTATACAATGAGATTTCAGGTAGGACAATATATACCTGTGTTGGGAATATTTAACACAAAAGATGGTGTCCTGGAAGACTGAAATGGTGCTGTTGTGATCTCTTGTAGAGAGCTGTGTCTGATATGGAATGACTTACTGCCTTAATCAGCAAGATAAAGTCTTAATAATATTACAGGACCAGAACAAAAACATGCAACCTTACACCATAGCCAACTTCTAAATTTAAGTATAGCAGCTGATTTTGTAAGTAAAGATGTCAAGTGTTTCAACAGATGAAAGAAGTTTCTCTTGCTGTCAGGACAACAGATGGATTGACATTCAGCTTCGATCTCCAGCATTCCCAGCACCACTCGCTGCAGGTTTCTTGCTGCTCCTATGTATTCTCCAAAGGTTCTGCTACAATTCTGTATGAAAAATGTGAGAATATTAGGAAAGTGATGGATATTTGAAATACTTTGATATTTTTCATACAGTTTTTGGGACAAAGAAGGGAAATAAAACCAGACCTTTTAGAATTCCTCTTGCAAAAGGCAAAAGGCAAGAGAAGAGAAGAAGAAATAATGTTATTATCAAAGGTTCATATCAATGTTATCTCCTCTACAGGCAAATTTTGCTTATATTAATGTATTAAAAACCAATTAATAGTTCCCCACACTTCAGCAGAATAACTCTTTTCCTCAAAAAGAAAAAAAAGACAAACATCAAAAACACTCACCCAAAAATGCAACACAAAGACTCATTTTGCTGAGATCTAAAATATATCTATTTTGAAAGGCATAAAGAGTGACTCCTTATTAGTCCAAAGAAAAGCTGATTTATTTGCCAGTGAAATGGAAACTTTCCTCCTAAAAAATGACCAAAATAATAAACCAAGGTTTCTTTCTCTCTTCCTCCTGCCTTCCCCTCTGTCCTGAAGCTGGAAAGACTCAGATCATCTAGCAGTACCTCTGTCAGACCACGGCATTTTGATTTAGTGTCGAGATGTCAACTTAAATTATTTCTATGGATAGCTCCCTTATGAGAGGAAAATTATCTCCATCAAAAAAATGTATCAGATGGGTGGGCTGCAGCTATCAATTACCCTCTGAGTACAAGCTTTGGCTAAATCTTGTTTGCTGCTTATTCCCTCGTGGGCCAGAGGTTAACCTGTTAAGTTGAGAACTGATCCCAAAGTAGACATTAATGTCTTAATGCATTTAGTGGCTGTGGATCTTTTTGGTGGCAGGCCCCTGGGATTGCATTGTTTCTCATACTTGACTAGGTCACCAATTGCAGAGGGCACCTGGAATGCTTGAAAAAATATGGCTCGGTTTACCCTCTTCCCCCAGTTATTATTTCAAAGCTGGATGTCTTTCTACTGTTCAAGAGGTTCATGTGTCATGAAATATTTTCCAAGGAACCAATAAGAATAATAGAGCTGAGCTTTGAAGCGGCGTGGCCCGCCTTTCTTCTTGTTGTTTCAGGCACCTTATTGTACTGTAATTTTTACAAAAGGAAATTATTTGGGTTTCAGCTTTCTCTGCATCACACTTCAGTATTGGAAATGAGCAAAAATGCTAAGACTGTTCATCACAGGTCAAACTCCAAGGTCTGGCTCTGGTTTTACTAGCCAAGAGTTAGATTTTTGGGGTTTTTTTTCCCTCTAGTATTTACATTTAGGCATTCTCAGGCAAAATTCGAGGACAGAATGATAATAAAAAAGAGGTGAGAACACAGAGGTGGTTAGCCTAGTTTAAAGAATTCGTAGGATTTCTTCAGCCACTGCTATAAGTCTCATAATCATGAGTTCTTAGAGCTCATAAAATATTTTCACTGTAATATCCTCTGTACAGAGACTTGGGAAATATTGTTGTGCAGTGTCAGGTCTTTATCCCTGCCCAATCAAAACCTTGAGCAGAAAGACCCACAGATGTTCTGCAAGTGCTGTAATTTGCACCTGCGAGCAAGGTTTCGCCTTTTGGAGTCATAGAATTATAAAATATCCCGAGTAGAAAGGGACCCACAAGGGTCTTTGAGTCCAGCTGAAAGTCCAGCTCCTTGGGTGCTGTGTGGAGAATTAATTGGCTGTCTTTCCCAATCAGTAACACTTCTGCAAACTTGATTTCATTGTTTCCAGCTGAAATTGAGCATTTACTGGGCTTATTACGACAAAGACAGAGAGAGCTTTGCAAACTCTGTGCCAGATTTTCTGGGCCCACCAGACGTATAAAATTAAGAAAGAAAAACTCGCACAATGATTTAAACACAAATTTCACAACCAGAACTACGTCTATAGGTATTTTATATCTATTACAGTGGCTGCTGATGAAAGAAAATTACAGTAAAAACAAAAATCAGACTTGAAGGAAAACAGCAGTTGTAGGAAATAAATAACTGAAAGACAGTGTTTGCAAGAGCCTTGAAATGAGGGGCTTCTCTTCTAAAGAACCATGTTATCTCCCTGCAAAGTCCCAAGCTTCTGAGTCCTTTTAAAGGACTCAGCTGCTCATGGGTGATATCAACTTTTAGCTGGATGAGCCCCAAAATGAGCCACCCAAGGATCAGACCACACTGTTTGCAGCCAGGACTGTGCATGCATAGGCAATTACTCCAGGAGAAAGTGATGAGAGAAAATGTAATGTAAACTCTGCACTCAGCCAATAAATCTTACAGTAGCCTAATTTTTCTAGGACTGATGCCTCGAGCAATACCTGTGTGGGCCGGAAAGGAAGGAAGAGAAAAAAGTCTTGAAGTTTCTAAAATTCCCTTATCCTGTTTATCAGAATACTGTTGCTTCTCTTAAATTGTGACCTTTCCCTTCGGGATTTTGCTCTCCAGATGAGGCTTCAAAGCTTTTGGGTTACTGCAGGAGACATCCTTGACCACGAGTAGACCAGAAGCACGTATTATGACCAACTGCAACTAATTTCATGCTGCTGGAGTGCAGTGTAATCTCTGAGTCAGCAGTCACTGCCTGTTTTCAGGTGACTTTTGTAGCTCTAACCAATGTCAGCTGACTGAGGATGAGAAATAAAATCTTTATTTGGTCAGAATCTTTACTTTCTGGCCAAGTATTGCATATTCAAGATTTCAAACAAGTAGCCAGCTCAGCTGCGATCTGCTTATGAATGTTAGGCACTCAGTAAAGAAGGTTAGTTGCAGTCTTGAACCTCACATTCTCTTTTCCTGCATCAGGGAGGAATGTATGGGATGGTTTCACCTACCTCAGTCAATGAGGAACCATTGATTTTCAATAGTTACATCAGAGGGAGTAAAAAATGGCAAGGTGAAGAAATAATAGCAGTTCTTAAGAGTTGAATTTGTTTGTGCTTTGCAGAGAGGAAATTGAACAGCGATTTGCTTTGTCTAAATTTCCCTGCAGACTTTTTCCTCCTCAGACCCACTTTCTCATTTTTTTTTTCTTTAAACAAAACGTGAGGTCTGCAGTTATTTAAGACTTAGAAGGTATCTGGTTCCAGCCAGTAAAAGAAAAATTTCAATTGCCATTTTAGGAAACTTTGCAGAAAGTTTTGCTAAATGGATTTTTAAATATCATTTTGGTTTTGCTAGTGTTTTTTTTTAGTTTTATAGAGGGATTTTTCCAATTTAAATAAAGTCTTAATGGGGGGAAAAATATCAAACAGGAAACAAGTTCCCCTAACTTATGTTTGGCTGTAATTTCCCCTAAAAAACCAACAAATGTCTTGCACCTCCTGCTAGAACATAAGGGATATGCTTTTTAAAAAAGTATACAATGCACTCATTTCACATATGCATCGTATTTATTTTTACTGAACTATAAAGTCGAATTAGCAGAATTCTCTTCCCTGCATTAAGCCAAATTTTGCCTTTTTGTTGCAATTTTCACCTATTACAGGTTAAAATCACAGTAAGGGATGATTAAATCATAGGATCACAGGTCAAGTAACTTATTATGCAATGATAACCACTTGTGAGTCTGAGCCCAAACGTGCATAAATTAGCTACATTAAATTCATATGTTTAATTAATGGAACTGTACCTACATGGATAGTTACTGTGGTTTTAAAAAAACTATCCTGAGAATACTTAACCCTGTTTTGCTATTAGTTCAAGTCAGAAGAGAGATGATTTTTACTAAATAATGTATATTGAAGGGGTTTGAGTAGGAAATGAAACAAATCCAAAGTTTTGATCAGCTGCAATTTTCATCCAGGAACGTGAAAATTGTTTTCAACCTTTGTTGGGGTTGTTGTGACTTTATTGTAAATTACTCAACTTTTCCTCAACTATCATTAAATACTCCAGCTATTTTGTGATTGTGGTATAGTTATTTACCCCATTTTTTTCATATATTGAGTATAAGGTGCATTAATTGTCAGACCATAAATATATTTGTCTATATTTTTCTTCTATTCCTGGAGTATAGAAGACTTGAAGTGCATTTTCAATAACCACTTTAGCAGCACAAAAATTAATTTGTAAACATTAAAGTAAAACAAACTATTTTTGTTAGTGAAAGATCAGGTCTTACCTTTCATGTTCCCATTTTTATTTCTTCCCCCTACCCAGCCTCATTCTTTTCTATCACATAATTGTGGTGTTACATGGTGAACAATCATATTTTATCCATTTTAGACATATTTTCATTGCTTGTGGTGACATTTTGACTGCTTATTTTCCAGCAGAATTGGTTGTTTGATCCAGTTTTACCCACGGTCCCATATCGGTGTAAATTACATGAAGACAAGGAAAAGCAACGAGCAGGGATGTGGCAGGGGAAGCTTCTCTCAAGCCTCACAGCCTCCAGCAGGAAGGTAGGTTTAACCATCCCCAGGAGTTTTATGCACCAGCAGGAAGGAGAAAGACAAGGCAGTGCCTGAGCTCCAACTTTGAAAATGTCATGGTGGATTTAGGTATGTAAATCCCTTTAATAGCCCATCCCTAAGCGATTTGACTGAGGTCATAGTGACATTTTACAACAAATCAGGGAATGAAGCCCAGATGTGCTATGGCCCATACAGGCATCCTATCTCCTGTTCTCTGTTCCTTTCTCACTTTTTACATTGAAACCTTCTCCTAACACCTTCAAGATGGTCAAAACTTGCAGCCTCCATCTTTGGTGGTTTTAGAGTACCAAGGACCATCATAAAATTACCATGGGGGACAGGATTTGAAACAACAACAACAACAACAGTGAGCATGCAGGGTTTTTTTTCTCTATTTCACTCCCAAGGCAAGGAATTTTTACAATACCCTCTGGAGTTCCCCTGGCCTCAGCATCAAACATAGAGTGAAGCAGCCAAGAACAGGCCCACACCCTGCACAACTTGCCAGCAATAATTAATTAACTAAGGAGCAAACAGCAGCAAATATTCCCTGCATAGGATCACACAGTTTCATCTGGTTACATTCCAGTGATTGGAGTGTCACTCCATCTCTTTGTTTTGCTTTTATTTTCCTCAATGTGTGGGTGGGTTTTTTTGTTGTCCTTGTTGTTGTTTTCCTTTAAACGAAAACTCAGAATCTGATTTAATAACCTAAATCTCAGTGCTGAGCTCCAGGAATAAAAATAGAAATCCAGAAATTTAATCTTATACTTCGCTAAACTTGAAACCTCAGTGTCTCATCAACAGCCTTTCAAACTGATTATTGCTCCTGCATGGACAGGGCAGATACTTCTTGACAGCAAGAATCTGTTCCTGCCTTGAACACTGCTGGAACATCTCTGTCAAGTGATTCATAAGTGACTTCGGCAGCTTGTTGTCAGCTTATCTGGAGCTGCTGCCACCTACTAATTATGTTCTCTTGCAGCCACAGGTGCTTAGAAGCACCACTCTCACCAAGAGTTTTGTTTGGCTTGTCTGCCATTCCTAACCCAGGAAGGTAAATATAAATGATGTGTTTTCCTGCTTGCTCACAGGAGTCCATCTGGGAGGTCCTTTCAAAACAAAAAGCATAACTGCTAAATTAGGGTAGGTATTGCAGTCCCATTTTGTGTACGGACTGCCCAGCTAGAGTGTGCCCCACTGTTAATGACTTACATTCATTTCTGTCCCCACTTGACATTAGAGACTCATGGAATCACAGAATCATAGAACAGTTTGGGTTGGGAGGGTTGTTAAAGGTGACCTGGACAATTAGCAGGGATATCTTCAAATAGATCAGTTATCTTAGAGTCCCATTCAACCTGGCCCTTAAAGTTTCCAGGGTTAGGGTCCCTCCACCACCTCTCTGGGAAATCTCTGCCAGTGTTCTACCACCACCTTTGTAAAAATCTTCTTCCTTGTAGTGAATCTAAATTGACCTTATTTCTTTCAAACCATTCTCCCTTGTCCTATCAAGATAGATCCTGTTAACAGGTTTGTCCTTATCTTCTCATAGGCCCCCTAATCTCTCATTTAACAGGTGAGACACCCTAAACAGGAGGTCTCAAGTGTTCCTCCTTTCAGAGAGTTCACACCTCTTGCAGGACACAGAGAGGATCACACTCCGCAGCTCACATCACTGTCCTGGGAGTGTGGTGTAATTAATCAATCATGATTGATCTCAAGCTAACTGCAAGATAAATTTCTCTAGGATTTCTAGGGGCATGGATGACCTCAGACCTCTTTGCTAAGGCCATTCCAGTTTGCAGGGAATAATTCAGTATTCCTTAAGCCCAAAATAGAAGTGCATCAAAGCGCAGAAGGGAAGCTGCAGTTCCTGTCCACACATGGGCTACTCCAGGAGTTTCCCCTCTCCTTGTCTCTCCAAGGTACATGCTGTGCATGGATCTTGGCTATAAAGAGATCTTGATATGTCACTGGGCTGCTTCATAACCTATTTAAGGCACTCACCTGGCTTGTGAGGAGGGGGAGTTTGGATTCTAGCCTGGAGGCCACTAAATATTTCAATACGTGCTATTAAGTATTCAATGCAATGGGAACTTGAGTCTCTTCAGTCATTAAACTATAGATCTGTGTTAAAATGTGCTTTTCCTTCAACTGAACTGGTGGAAATTCATGTAGAGCGAAATAGACTTGAACAGAAAGGTTAGGGCAACTTCCCTTTGCACTTCACCACCCAGGACACTTATCAACAGGGTGCTGAATAGGGGTTAAAGCAGTTCCAAAGAGTTAAGAGATTCAGATTAAGATTTCCCCTTTTTCCATAAATAGAATCTATATTGAAGTTTTTTTGAAAAGAAATGATTGATGTATTTACTTCATGTACCTTTGGAAAGAAAAGGTCTGAGTGTCTAATTTAGAAATGTTCTGGGATGTACAACTTCAGAGCTGGAAGGCTTGAAACCCTCAGGAATGTGTAGGAAATAAATAAACTTTCATCTCAGCCATTTCTTTCTGGCAGAATTAGGCAAGTTTTTGCTGAATATGACGGCTTTTATTGTCTCTATTGACAGGCAATTAGAACTCCAGCTTGCGGGTAGCTACATGTAAATTGGCCACCACACTGCTCGGCATCGTGACACCCAAGTTCCCTTAATGGATTGTCCTTTATTAATTAAGAGGAACGTAATGAAGCACAGACTCACGTGCTTTGTCTTTTGTGCTCTGGATGTAGCTATCAATGAAGACAGGAAAAAACCCCTGTGATCACTTCCTCGCTGACTCACACCGCATGCATTGGGCAGGTGGGAACCTGGGGCTGGAGCACTCAGGTCTTATTTTTCTGTGGATCCTCCACAGAATCCAGCCCATGTATGTTCACAGCAGCTTATTCTAAAATTGCCTCCTTTTTTCAGCAGTCCTTTTGCATGTCTAAGGCTTTCAGAGGTTATATTATTCCTTCGGTGAGGCTACAGAACCATTGAAATGGCCTCCATTGCCCAGACCGGCCCCTTGCATAATTGCGCCCATCTAGTCAAAGCAGTTGTAAAAAACATCAACAATTCTAGAAAGCCCAGGTTTACTACATAATTCAGCTCCCAAATTTGGCCTTTCCTTTACTGGATAACTCCATCTGTTAATGAACACAAACCAGATATCCACTCCTCTTAAAACACTAATTGGGCCAACTCATATTTAAATGTGTGTTATAATATATAGCTTGTTTCATCTTGACCAGATTTTTAAACGCAGGAGAGCTCAGCAAATGAACATGATTTTTGCTCTGTGCTGATAGGCTGAAGAAAGCCTTAGTCACGTAATGAAAGTGGCCAGAATTTACTCAATGAGATGTTCTTGGGAAACGTAGCATTTGAAAAGTGTAGTATTGGAAAGCCCAGCTCTTGTGGCTGCACTTTAATAAACCTTTTCCTATCTGTGCAGTGTGATTGTTAGTTATGGAGAAGAGGGTGAAATATTCTTTCATTCTGAGTAAAAATTAGGCAGGGGAGCTCTTGCTCTGTTTTCATGCCAGCTCCTTCTCTGTGTTCACAATTCTCCTTCATTGTTCTTGAGCTAAATTTCAAATGATGGCGCATTGGGAAGATTTGCCAGACATGACTTATCAGGGACTGTGTGTGTAAGGAATTTCAGAGTAACCCAAGGACCCATCATCCCACTATAGGAAACAAAGAAAAGAAGGGAAAAACCTTTAGACCTGTTTTCAGTGCTGTTCATTGCTTTTGGGGGAAGATTTGGCAGCCAAATGACAAACTTGTTTCAGTTAAAAGGTGAATGATAATGGGGAAAAAAAAGAAAAAGAAAAAAAACTAGGGAGGATAGAGTTTTCTGGAAAGGAAAGCAGCAGACTATAGTCTTTCCTTTTGCTTGGCTCTTTATTTACTTATTTATCATCAATTAATTAGCAGCACTGCAGAAACACTAGCTCCCAAACTGCTCGCCACTTGTGCTCAGAGTAAATACCCAGTACACACAGTGTAATTAAAAATGTAAATAATACTATCGTCAAATGCTAGCTTACGTGTCAGTAGAAAGGACACTGCAGGACTCGGGAGAAGGAATAACAACAGTGATCTGAGGGCTACAGATCTGCTCATTGTGTGTGTTGACCGTAGGGTAACACATGGGTCTAATCTATTTACTCATCGTGGTAGTACCTCATTGTTGATCACCATCAATATGCACGCTGAGCACCAGCCAAAAAGAGAGCAGTCACTGTTGTCATGGTGATGTCGTGAACAGAGGCAGCAAAAAAAGCTCATCCAGTTACAGGAGAGGTGGCTGGGGGCTTGGGAAATGTGGGTTGGAGTCCCTCACTTGTCACAGGGCTTTGAATAGGACACCAGTGGCTCAGTCATTGGCTTGAGAGCCATTCATTTCATTGAAACTGGTCTTTAAACCCTTCTGAGAGTCCTGCCTCAGTTCCCCATCTTTACCACTCCACTACTCAGTGGCATCTTTACTGCTTTGGTGTCTGTAGGCACCATTTATGTTTTCCTGGGGTTCACCTATATGTAACATCTCGTCCCCTTGTTAATTCTTAAATTTCTAACTAACAAGATCTTTTTTCTGAATGGAAGAACTTATGTCTACTATTTTCTCTTAGTGACCTTGGGTAATTTACCAGAAAGTGAGTATTCTTGCAAGATCTAAGCCTTTGTTGTAAAAATATTTTGAGGGATGTACTCTGAAAGATACATTTAAACATCATAGAGATTCCCAATTCCCATCAAAAAAAGTCAAAACCAAACCAGAACAAAACACAACAAAAAACAGATTAAAAAAGGGAGGAAGTGGATCTCTCAAATTAAAGCTCTTATGAGTGAAAATTGCTGAAATTTCATTGCAATTAAGAAAAGATAATCATAGAATCATAGAAACATTGAATGGTTAGGGTTGAAAGGGACCTAAAAGATCACTAGTTCCAGCCCCCCTGCCATGGACAGGGACACTTCTCACTTGATCACGTTGCCTTGGGCCCCATCCAACCCGGCCTTGAGCACTTCCCATGCTAATGAGGCTTTGATTTTGGTAAAAGTTGACATCAACGGGGAGGCTGAGTGTATAAGTAAAATGTGTGCCCTCGTCAAATGTAGAATAAAAATATGCTGTGGTTCCAGCATCATCTCTGATTCCTTCCCAAAGTATGAGGGTACCATGAGGTTTTTTTGGCTTCTGTCTTGTACTAGCCCTGCTGTAGAGGTAGATCCTACCCACTCTTCTCCACAGTTTTTTGGAAAAGGAGCTATGTTTTCTTTGTCATTCCCTCCAGCACTCAGTCCTTAAAGACAAACAATTGCCATTGTTGTAAACTCACTGCCTCATGAGAAAGTCTTTATGCATTTCTGTATGTGAATATACATGCATGCATATGTGGTAATATATGTATATATATAGTATTTATTCCAGTGCATTCAGTCTCTGTTTCGGGCTACTAATTGCAAATATTATTTTTAATTATAATAGTATTACTAATAATATTGGTGTTGATATTGATGATGATGATAATAATAACAATGGATAATCAAGGCTATAGAGAAGAAATAGAAAAAGAGATTTGAAGGGAAGTCTGCAAGATTAACAAAAACCACTTTTTCTTCATTCCTTAATGCAATCTTAATTTAATATTCTGATCAGGAATGAAGAAGGAGTTGTTCAAAAATCTTTGCTTGGTTTATGCAGGGGCTTTGCATCATTAACATTATTCCTTCATAGTAATATTTCCTAAACTGAGGGCACTGGATTTATGTTCTGTTAACATAGCACACTGAAGGGTTTCTACTGCTTTAACAGTTTTGTGGTAGCTGCCCTTAACAAATGAAAGGTATCTTTAAAAAGCTCAGATTTTTTTTTTTTTTTAATATGTATCATTGTATTGATCAAAAAAAACATTGCTTGTGATTAATTCTAGATACTGGCCAAATTAAAAAACCACATATTATGATGTTTGTCTTGGCTTATTTTACACATAAGTAGGAAAAATAAAATTATGATCTCTGCTCACAACTTTGCCACGATTTCTTAAAATTTTAATAATTAAATAAAGAAAGCCTTAGATGACTTCGAGGTGTAGTCTTTTGCAGACTGGTCCCTGAGATATGTCATTTGAATACTGATTTCTTATTTTCTTTTTAAAGAAGCAACAGAAAGATTTGTTATATTTCTTGTTAAAAAGTAAAATGGCACATTTAGTCACTTTTATGCATGTAAAGCCTTTCTTCTTCCCCTTTGACACCAGCATTCTTACTTTTCCCTTCAGTGTTTTTTCCTAGTGCTGTTTATATGCCATATTACACTCTCTAATTTCCTTTTATCTTTTCTTTATTTTGCAATGTCTCAGTACATGTCTCTTTAAGACAAGTTAATTTAGTCAATTACTCCAGTTTGGTTTCAGATAAAATCTTTAATTTATCCAGGCCCCTCTTTATTCTTTCTAAGATCCTCTTTCCATTAATTTCATGAAACATTCTAATTCTCCATTTTAGGAAAAAGCTAATTTCACTCACTTGCACAGAATTCCTCAGTCTTTTTCCTCTACTGCATGTTTTACTTAAAACGAAGTATGTGGGGATTGGTGATGTTCTTACATGCTAGAGCATTTCCTTTTGTGCCTGGAAAACTGCCACAGATCCACTTGCCTTCTCCTGCATCTCTGTACAAGATAGAAAGTGATGCATTCCCAAAAGGATGAGGAATTTTTCCTGCTCAGTCACAGGAGAACACCTATTCCACAGTCACTGAGGCCATGCCATGTCTTGCAAAAGGCTTGTCAAGCCTTGGAGCAGGCTGTCCAGGGAAGTGATGGAGTCAGCACGCCCAGAAGTGTTCAGGAAATGTGGGGATGTGGCACTTGAGGACGTGGTTTAGTGGTGGGCATGCTGGTGGTGCTGTGTTGACAGCTGGACTTGATGATCCTGGGGACTTGATGATTCCAGCCTTACTAACTATGATTCCAGGATTCTGTACCCCCAGGTGGTGGGTATGGGGGATTGTTATTTGGGATTGGCTGGAACACTGGTGGGACAATGTTGGGGCTGCCTGCAGGTCAGCAGGTAGAGGCAGGTGTGCCGTGCAGTCATGCTGGAGTTTCCCTTCACTGGTACTGGAATTTCCCTCCATAGTGCTGGAAATGGAGACTGCAGCTCTCCTGAAGCCTCTCCCTCTCCTTTCACCTCAGATTTTGTTTTCCACGAGTATTTTACATCCTGGCAGTTCCCCAGCCTTGTTTGCCTCCTCCAGCAAGTTGCTCTCATTTTCCTCATTTATGAAATGGGAAAGATAAACCCATTGCAAAACAGCTTGACCACCAATAGCCCCAGAGGGCACGAAGCAATGAAAAGGCAGAGATTGGTCGCTACTGCAAATAATTACATTGCTTCAGAAACAGCTTTCCTTGTTTAGTAATTTTCTTGTTCATCTGCACTCATTGCTTCACTTAACTGGTCTTAGAGACAGGGATTTACATGTGACAAGTCCCTGACAATAATCAGTCCACTTGTACTATCCCAATATTAAAATACTGCAACATGCTGCTGTATTTGTGCAGAAAAATTCTTCCTGATTTTCCGTGCAGAGGCACAAACAACAGGGTCAGGAAACTGAGCTTGCTGAACCTCAACCGGAAAAAAAAAGAAAGAGACTGAAAAACAGAACAGGGAAACATGGGGTTTAGGTGGCTTGTCAAGTTTTTTAGTGGCTTGTCAAGCTGACCAGAAATCTCACCTTGAATACAAGAAGATGGAAGTAGATCAGTGGCCAGAGTGTTCGAAACTTGGAAGATGTGGAGGACTTTCATTGTTAGCAAAAGTTCCTGGAAATGAGGATTAAAAATATATCCTTTAAATAAGTAAATAACAAAAATTCCCCCTGCTCAGCAAAATGGACATGTTTTATTAAGAATAAGTTTACTTCTTTTGCAGCATGTTTTAAAAAACTATTTCATCAGAAAAAATACACAAAAAAAACCCCCTAAACAAAACCAAAGAGAAGACCTCAAAAAGAAGTGGGTACATTTTGAAACGTCAGCATGTTACCCCATAGAAGATGTATTTAGGTTGTCTTCTGCTCCTTGTCTTTATAAATTAAACTCTGATGAGCTGAAGTATATTTTTGATAAATTATTTCTCTTCTTTGTATTGGTATATGTCAGAACTCCAAAATATATTGCAAAAGAATATATAACTCTAACTCTGCAAAGTATTGGAAAATGTGATCCAGACCCTCAGCTGCAGGGTAAAAGGTATTTTAGACTAAATGCATTTGGTTCAGTCAAGCAGTGTTTACATACACAAAATCTCTCTATTTCTGTGCAGCATATTGACCTGAACTCCCCTAAATTAAGCCCAGTTTTACAAAGGCACTTCAAAAAGCAACCTCCTTATAGAATACCACCAATATGAACTACATTTGCAGAGATAACCCCATCACAGTGGACTCACATTTGGAATAATATTTACATATTCAATTTTTTTCTATCATGAAATGCTCTATCAACTGTTACATTCCAATAACCATGAACGTAAATGAGTGCAGACTTCAAATGGACAATCATTAACCTATGCTGTAATGATTATACAACATCCTTCAAATACCGAATGTTTTGAATGTGATCAAGTGATTCTTTCTTGTTATTTTGACTTTCATACTAATTATTAAACTTTAATTAGCCATTATGGGTAATTATTAATATTTATTGTGCATTATTGTCATTGTTCATGGGCTTTTATAAAGAGAACTATACTTGATATAGAAAAAACATCATTAAATTAAATATTCATTTACATGGTTTTGCAGCAACCTATTTTTAAAACAAATGGGTATGAGCCTGTTTTTCTATTAGCTGTTATGTTTATAAATATTGATTTAATGCCCATTATTCTTCTTGACTGCATTTCTGTGACTTTCTATACCTTTATGTTTTCTCTCTAAGCATTTTTTCCCTTGTTAAGATTACAAATGTGAACAGAAAAAAAAAGTTGTTAGAAAAGCAAGCAAATAAAAAGTTTCTACCAGTTACATTAGCAGTAAAAATTATTGCCAGTGTTGGTACCTGGAGTAAAACAGAAGTACGAAATGCAATCAAAGTGTGTTTAATTTAAAATTAGGTAAAAAAAAAAAAAATACTGTATTACTTTCTCTAGAAATTGAGATGGGATAAAGCCAACTGACTTTTTGAGCAGCACACAGAGCTTAACTCATTTTAAATGTGCTTAAATGTAGTAAGGTGCCTAGTAGGATTTTCAAAATCTCTATTCCTGGACCAAAAATACAAGTGATACTGTAGTACAGGGTCGGTTTTAAATTTAAATGGGTAAAGTGTGTCTTCACAGATGTCCCAGGCCAGACAGTAATGTAGCACATAGGGTACAAATTAAATTTGACCATCAATTTCCTTGAAAAATTTCCAAATTTGAGTTTAATTCTTTGAGATCTTTTATACAAAAGCATTCCTTAAAATATAATTGCTGGTTGCTTTTGGTCTCCAGCAGTTTACTGAGGCAGTCTCCAGTTGAAAGTTGACATATTTCAGTGCTTCCAGGGATGGGGCATCAACAGCTTCTTGGGGCAACCTGTGACAATATCTTAGCACTATCACAGTACAGAATTTCTTCCTAGTATCTAATCTAAACCCACCCTTTTTCAGTTTTCAGTGTTTAGTTGGTGTGTGTAGCTCCTAGCAGGACTGAGCTCAGTACACGCGTTCGCTCAGGACATTCATTCCCTCAGTCCAAACAAATTCATTCCCTCATTACAAACAAATTCGAAGCTCAGCCTCAGCCCCAGACATGGCCACCACGCACTTGCTGAAAACATTCCCAGCAGGAAAAGTCAAATTTGAGTATTTATAAAAAGTGAGCACAAAATGTGTGTGTGTGTGCTCCATTTAAATGAATTTTACAGATGATCTGGACTAACAATATAAAAAATAAATTTTTGCAGCATCTCATACTTGCTATTTTTTTTTTCAGTAATGTATCACACATTCGATTTCATAAGTCTAATATGACTTCATACCCAATTAAAACTAGACATACATATGTAAAATCTTACACCACCTTAAAGAATTTGACCCATATTGGGAACAATGTATGATACAGGACTCTATCGTCTGTGGTTTTATTTAAACCTCACATAATCAGATGCCATATTTAGGTTTAAAAAGCCTTGGTTTTCTGTGCATATCTGAATTGCTCCTGCTGCCCTAGAAGCCCGTAAGAACATTGATTTGAAGCAAAGCACACTCAGCATGCAAGGAGGCAGGAGCAGCAGCTGGTTTATGCACACTTACATGCATACCAATATCATTCTTACAGGTTCATGTAAAAATAATCTCAGGATTTACTTCCAAATAGTCCAAATCCCTCTTTCCCTTTATGATAGGCTCCACTGTGCCTGTTCGGATTTCCAGGTGTCATTTAAGAATGTGAAGTGCTTGTGAAACAGGAGGCAGAACAGCTAAACCTGCTTCTGAAACAGATGACCCCATCTCCTCTGCACATCAGAGCTGGCCAGTGGATTGACCTGGATGTGTATCCACCTGTTTTCTGAGGGCAGAGGGGCAATTCTTTTATTGTGATTTGTTGTTTTCTTTGAATATAATTCTGATTGAAATCTGAGTAAAATGCATTAAAAATAATGAGTGTGTGTTGCCAAAAAAATACTGCAGAGGTGTAATCTTTGACCTGGTTTTCCTGAAAATGTGAGAGAAATATAGACATTTCCATGAGCACAGCAGGATTTTTACAGCTCACATTTCTGCTCTGTGGTGCTCTCAGAGGGGCAAACTGCATAGAAAAACATTAGATGCTCGATTAGATAATAGCATTAGCATTTAAGATAAACTTTCCTTTCTTCACAAAGATAAACCCTCATTATTTAAAACGTGTTTCATCCTCTAGTCCTTCCATAGGAGATACTCATGCAAGGCACCTGCCAATAGCAATTAAAGCTTAGTTTGCAAGGAAAGTGGGTTTAATTGCCAAAGCACTATTTATAGGAAGTCCCCCATGAGGATTACTGAGCTGCAAGAATGCAGATTAAGCAAAACGAGGGCAGCAGGGAATGTGATGCAGTTTGGCTAAACAGCTCTGTCAGGCTCAAGAGGTGTGGGAGCCGCAGGAGCGCCGGTGACAGCCCGGCACCACTTCCCCCACACAGAGCTGGGTGTTGCAGGCACTCTGCAGCATGACAGCATGTCCTCAGACATTTCATAGCAAAGCATCTTCTCTCTGCAGGTATTTATCCCCTCCCTTCACCACCCAATAACCATCACAGCTGGCAATATCAGCCTTGGGGTGTTGCTGGCTTTGTGAGTGGGGGGATTATGGTTGTGCCCGTTCCCACAGGGTGTACAGGAGAGCCACAATTCTGCCCCTAAAGGGGCTGGAATACTTCAGGCAAGGGAATTAGTCCTGCATTTCACTCCATGCCTTACAGCAGTGAATGAGTGAGTTTATCTCCTGTCTTAGCGTTGTCCAGAAAACAAAGAACTTTAGGAGAGGTAATGAGAGATAGCCACAGTGAACCCAGGGGTAACTGGGGTACTGTAACTGTAGTTGGGACAGGTGATTTCCTGTCACCTCCTGCCTGCCTCATGACCTACACCTGCCTAGTGAAGGGCCAAAACTGGCCTGTGTAAAAGGGGATCATTGAACAATTTGGGTTTGAAAGAACCTTTAAAGGTCATCTAGTGCAACCCCCTGCAATGAGCTGGGACAACTTCAACCAGATCAGGTTGCTCAAACTTTGAATGTTTTTAGGGATGGGGCATTCACCTGTCCAACCTGCCTTTGAATGTTTCCAGGGATGGGGCATTCACCAGCTCTCTGGGCAACCCACGCCAGTGTTTCACCACCACCGTAATTAAATTTTCTTCCTTACATATAATCTAAGTCTGCCCTCTTTTTGTTTAAAACCATTATCTTTCTACCTATTATGATGAACATGCTTAATACCCTCTATGCCTTTGTCTCCCAGACTCTTCAGCTGCCCCTTGGTATGTGCACCATTCACCTGCCCCGTTTCCCTCCTCAAACATCTTCCCCTCAGTCAAGTGAAAAACTGCTGTAAAAATGGGAAATTTTATGCTCTCCTTTTAATTCTTCATACTCTTTTTATCATCATCATCAAGCTCAGAAAGAACATAAATGTTGGAATATTTGGGCAAAGGAGGGACCGAAAATAAAAATATCACAACCTAACACTGATTAAGATCAGATGCTTCATTAAGCTTTAATGTGATTTCTAATTGTTTAAATACATTTTTTAAACAATCTTAGCTAAAAATTCATGACATTTAATCATAAAATGTTAAAATATTTTATTTTTCCCAGATATTTTCAGCTTTGGTTAATGAATAAATTAGCTCATCTGACAGAAATTCACAGGCAAAATAGATGTTGTCAAATCTACAGTTTCACCGAAGGGGTTCTAGCTGAAAAATTACATCCTTCTCTGATTAAATCCCTCATTAAGATTCAGGCCTGTTCTGTCAGTAAATCAGTAATCTGGTAAAAAAGGATAATATCATCCTATTCCTTGTTGGTTTGTCCATGTCCATCTTATCCTACCTCTTTTATACTCTAAACTCCTAGAAACAGGGATTGTGTTCATAGCACAATCCACAACTTGCCCAGTTCCCAGAGCTCTGTCATTGCCTATTAACTCTTACTCTCCCTGAGCTGCAAACACCATAATTTCTACAGTGATGATAATAGAAGAAAAACATGAGATTTAATCTCTTTGCAGGCTTCAGCATTGCTCAAGCATATGCCCAGATCTAGGCTAAATTTTCAAGATTTCTCTCTGACTGTGAAAGCTTGGCAGCTCTGTTTGCACTCATTTTTAACGAAAATTTAATTATCTCTCATAACACCTTGACTGTTGGAGTCAGAGCTTTTGGAAAAGGAAAACACATAGGGAAGGAATTCGACTGAAACATGGGTTGTCTGCAGTAGGACCACCTGCCTCAGCTTTTGCTATAGTCCATGCAGACGATGGTCTCTTGAAAGTCAGCAAGGCCAACAGTAGAACCTCGTGAAGCCGTAATACTGAATGATTAGTTCCATAATTTCCACACTGCCTTTTTTTACTGGGACAGATAGAATGCCTTATGAGGTTGCATGACATCATGTGATTAATTTGTCAGTATCTACAAGAAACAGCTCCTCTTGCAAAATAGACCCTGGCATGTTATGTGGAGTGGGGTAAAAAACACCCTGGATTTACCCCAGCCTGAAGCCACCCATTTAAAAGCTGAGAGAGCTAGAATTGTTCAGCCAGGAGAAGAGAAGGCTCCAGGGTGCCCTAACTGTAGCCTTTCATTTCATGAAGGGAGCCCACAAGAAAGATGGAAAAAAGAGACTTTCTGCAAGGGCATATAGTGAGAGGACAAGAGGGAATGGCTTTAAAGTGAAAGAGGGTAGGTTTGAATTAGGTATTAGGAAAAAACTCTTTACAGTGAGGGGGGTGAGGCTCTGACACAGGTTGGTCAGTGAAGCTGTGGATGCCCCATCCGTGGAAGTGTTCAAGGCCAGGCTGGACAGGGCTTGGAGCAACCTGGGACAGTGGAAGGTGTCCCTGCTCAGGGCAGGAGGTGGAATGAAGGTACCTTCCAACCCAAACCATTGTTTTATTATTCTGTGATTCAATGATCTCTCCTAATAAAGCAGGAGCAAAACCGTAAAGAGTGCAAGTTACTGGAAAATTTCAGTGCTACGTCTGGACAGATATTTAATGACCTAGATACTGAGGAGCAAAACAATGGCTCTCAGAAGCCAAAATCTTAGAAGAGTGAACTATTCTTCTGCTGTTTTTCTCTAGGGCAGTCTGGGGAATGAAGTGTGTATGTGCTCATGAAGTGAAGCAAGAACCAAGTGTCTGTTAGTGAGAGGAGAATATTGGATCTTGCATCACTCAGCATTTCAAAAGCCAAAAGTGTGTCACTTGCTGTTTTTCACAAACATTCATTGTCCTCCTTTCTTTTTTCTCTATTTCTTCCCTCTTTTGAGACCTATACTCTCACAGGGATCTATGGTCCCAGTGACTCCCTGACTTTAAATCTGGGTTCAAAAACAGATGAGCCCACACTGAATCCATGAGTCTCCTGACTTTGAAGCTTGAAGATATCCAGATCTGATCAAGGCTTGGCTCCTCCTCATGCAGAATAGTAACGCATTTTCCCATCCTTCTGACTGGATCTTTGTTCTTAGCTGGCAGAGGGACAACGTGGTGATGCACAGCTGAACCACATTCCCCAAACAGAAGGCCAACAAAAAACCAGGGTCTGCCTCTACGGCTGACTCACAAACAGCAGGCACAAACAGTAACATGAAGGTTTCGAGGGGGAGCATTCTGCTTAGAACCCTATGAACTATGCTCACTGTTGGGTATGTTCCTGCAAAGATTGTCACTTCTAAGTCATCTCAGGCAGAAGGACAACTATCTTTTAAACGTACCTCAGAAATTACTATTTTTAAGGCTGGTAAATCTATGCTAACCAGTTATCGGTGCCATGTTAGAAGCTCAGACAAAGTTAAATTATGCTTCAGATTAATGTATTGAGCAGTTCAGGGGTTAGACAAACAGCTGTTTCTCAAGCAGGCACACTACAAAGCTTAACTGTTCATTGGAAGGGCAGATACAGCCTCGCTAAAGTCCCAGTGGGCCAACTTTTATTTGTTTCTGATTGGGAGATATCCCAAGCTGACTCCATGCTACTGATGACCTCCCTTAGCAGGGGCAGAAAGTTGAACCTCTGGAGCCAGTGTGATTTTACCAGTCTCTGGGAAAAAAACCACAACAAATCTTCAGCAACTCTGAGATAATCTGCAAAATGTTGCACTTTCACTAAGGAGCTTTAAAAATTCTGGGGAAAAAAAAAAAGGATATGCAAATAGAGACAGACTGCAGGGGAAAACCATATAAAATCCCTGAAACAAATATTACTTGTGACATTTTGCAAAGGTATTGGTTAACCAAGTTTGTTAGTTAATTAAGTGTAATCTAAACACCAAATTACTCAATGGGAAAAGCCCAACAGAGATAGTTTAGTTACCCGATATCACTTTAAGTATTTCAGCAAAGCACTGAGTTCTTTATTCAGATCAGCAACTACCCAGTTTGGAGCAATGATTAAATGCTTACTCTGTGTAAAAGAACTGGCTATAAGGAAAAAAAAAAAATCCCAACCTACACTTGAACATTNGATGGATTCAATATCAAAAGTCCTATTAGATTCAATGGCAGAAGTCCTTTAGTTTCAGTAAGTGATTTGACCCCCTTCTCACACAGATCTGCTTGTCAAACCTCAAGACACATAGATGTGGCATGTGGGGACATGGTTTAGTGTTGGACCTGGCAGTGCTGGGTTAATCCTGAAGTTGTGTCGTCTTAGAGGCCTTTTCCAGCATAAATGATCCCATGATTCTAAGTGTGTTCATTCACTATTTTGTTAGGGGGGCAAAAAAAGTAGGCTAAACTGGGTAGACAAACCATCTCATAAGAATTATGGAGTTTTCTGGGGCTTCATGGGTGCACACTCACAAGACTTCAGTAATGTGTTTTCTGTGACCTGTAGTGGATTTTCTGACAGTTCCAAACTTCCTGTGGACCCACGGTGTCTGCCTTTCAGATCCTGCTCCAGCAGACAGAGCACTTGCAAGTTTCACTGGCGACCACTGATAGGACCAGAGGGAATGGCCTGAAGTTGTGTCGGGGAGGTTTAGGGTTGGATATTGGGAAAAAGTTCTTCACCCAGAGAGTGGCTGGGCACTGGAACAGGCTCCCCAGGGAAACGGTCACAGCACCAGCCCTGACAGAGGTCAAGAAGCATTTGGACAGCACTTTCAGGTGCCTGGTAGAATTCTTGGAGCTGTCCTGGGCAGGGCCAGGAGTTGGACTTCAGTGTTCCTTGTCCCTTCCAACTCCAGATATTCCATGATTTTACGATCAATTATAATCAAATTAACTGTGCAAGCTCAAACTGAAACCCACCAAAAGAATCCAACATGTTTTACGGACACGAGGAGCGTACAAGTTCTGAATGAAGACTGTCTTTCATCAGAGTAATGGACCATCAAGGAGCACCATGGTGATGTTGGATGTGTGTCTGCAGCCTCCATTCCATCAGGAGGTCACCAAGAGGTCTAATGGGGGTTTGATATTACCACATGACTCTGCTGGGGTGGCTTGGAAATCTGTGTTGTAGCTTAAAAGCAAGTAACACAGGGACGATTCATACTGAGAAATCCAGGGGGAATAACTGGTTATTAGTTCACTTTTTGTGGGCAGTATGGAAGAAGTGAGTCATTACAAAGGATAAACTCAAATTGCAACCGGCTTTACTTATATATTGATAACATCTATTGCTAAATTATAACAATAACAGTGACGTTATCTTGAGAAAAGGGCTTCAAAGTACCACTTCCCATCTTATTTGTGCTCTCTACCTAGAGGAACGCTAGTCACCTAGCTAAAGAACAGAAGAGATGTGGGTTTGATTCCTGGTCATGCTGAGGGTTTCCTGTCTTGCCTTGGGCAAGTCCCTAAATCTGCCTGAGTCTCATTTCCACCTCTGTGAAATGGGGATCATAGCCCTGTGTGCCTTTCATCCACCTCGATTTAGAAGGCAAAACCTTTGTGTCACAGACTGCTTTAACACGTGAACTTCAGCATGTGTACATGCACAGAAAGAGAGGGGAGGGCTTAAAGCAAGAATGGCATTTTTGGGGGGTCCCATAAGAACTGAAACCACTGACAAATGATGGGTTTCATTTAGAATGTACCATACAAGCAGAGTGGGATGCTTCTAAACAAATACTAATGTTTCCACCTGAGCTCCTAGTCCAGAATCACGGCCAACAGGGACGACAAGACCTTTCTTCCCCAAAAGTGTCCTGAGCTGCATTACAAGAATCTTGGCCAGCCAAATCAAGGGAGCTGATTCTGCCCCTATTCTCTGCCTTTGTGAGACCCCTCCTGAAGTGCTGTGTCCAAATATGGGGTGCTCAGCACAAGAAAGATTAAGATTTGTTAGAGCAAGTCCAAATGAGAGTCACAAAAATGGTCAGAGGGCTGAAACACCTATTCTATAAAGACAGGCTGGGAGACTTGGGGTTCAGCCTGGAGAAGAGAAGTTCCTGAGGAAACTTTATTGTGTCTTTTCAATGCCTAAAAAGGTTTCTAAAAAGACAGAGAGAGACTTTTTACCAAGAAAAAACCAGAGACAGCAGTTTTAAAATGCAAGATGGTGGGTTTAGGTTAGATATTAGGAAGAAATTCCTTATTGGGACAGTGGTGAGTCCCTGGCATGGGTTAGGCAGAGAAGCTGTGGCTGCCCCATCCCTGGAAGTGTTCAAGGATAGGTTGGAAGGGGCTTGAAGCAACCTGGTTTACTGAAAGATGTCTCTGCCCATGGAAGGGGGGTGGGTTAGATTTTATTTAAAAGTTCTTTCAAGCCCAAAACACCCTGTGATTCTGATTCTGTGAATCTAAAAGTAGATATTTTGAACAGTTCAATATAAAGTCATCTATTTCTTTCCATTACTATAAAGGAATCTTTTCCACCACAAGTTAAGTGAAATATCCCCCCCTGTCAGTAGTGTTGTTCTTTTTTTGCATATGGCAACATCACTGGAGACCATTACAGAGCACGTTCCAGGCCCAGAGGGTAACGGTTGTTTGGTGCAAGTCAGCAAAGAGAATTGTAACACAAGAAGGCTGAAAGCTCTGGCTAAAAACAATATTTTCATTTGGCAAAGCTTTGTTTCCATTAGTAACATGAAATGGGCAGGGAGAAGCCCTTACCTCCAGCACTGTGCCTCTGACAAAGTCAGTACTGCCACGCTGTTCCGAGGAGAGTGGGAAAACCTGGAAGCAGGTATATTCCTGCAGCATACACCCTACTACTCCCCTAAAAGGAGGCTAAATCCTGAAATACACAGTTTTTAGGCCTTTATTATGATGACACATTGTTAGTTTTACTATAAACCAAGATAGTTCCTTGCACCCTTGGATCTGACAGTGGTGCTTTTTTGGGACTACCTAAAAACAGAGGCTAGAAAAAATTAAGAGAATAAAAAGTGGTTATATTTATTGAAGGACCTTCAGGCACATTAGGGCACTCAAAGCCCCCGGGGGCTACACTCAAAATGGACCACGGGGTCATGGGTTTTCATACTTTTCTAAGTTTGGTCCATTTGTGTATCGGGGGTTGCTCTTCCAATTACAGCTTCAGGTAATGAAGTCATTACCCCAAGTTTGCTCCCCCCCAGCTCACTTCTGTTTACGTTTCTTGGGGCCTAAGACAGCAAGGTGTCCTTGAGTTTCAGGCCTATAGAGGAATTGTTTTGTCTGACCAAAATGGGAGAACAGTAGCTAACAGGCTATATGGAGTTCAGAGTTACACACCAAGGAATTGCAGAACTACAAATATACGAAAAATATAAAATCTAAAATCCTAAGGCATCAGTGTCTTATGAAGATCTTGGCTTAATGTTCCTTCAAAGTCAGGGGCTCTGCTGGACTTGACTCTGCTTATCAACATCAGGTAAAATCACCGTAAGTTGCCCGGGGGGGTGTTAAAGCTACTCTGAGCAAATCTCCCTATTGCCACTGATGGCAGGTGTCCCAGGGACAGACTTCCTTTAGCTTGTGTCCTGTCTCCAGGTAGTGGATGGTTCCTCTTGCCCTGCCCACACTGGCTCAAGCCCAAAGGTTCCTCTCTCAGGAGGTGATTCTTGCCCATCCATTTGTCAGCAGGTTGCTGGAGCCAATGTTTCACTGTTTGGATGCAAATAAGGTTCATACATCGATGATCCTCCCCTGGACCTGGCTGATCTGCAGAGTGTGAAATTCAGCACGGGCAGTTTCTACACCTCTCTACATATACCATGTGTGCTGGGGAAATGCTCCTACACCCACTGACTTCACCAGCATGCTTTTTACTGACCTCAGATCTTGCACATCGAGACCTAAGTGAATTATCATCTGCCAGGAAGTGATGTTGCTTCAGCCTGGACATTTAAGCAGTTCAGTTTAATTTTAAATTTTTCTTTTTTTACCTCCTATAATGGAACATTTATCTTAGAGCTGCATGAACTGCTGAAAGCTGTCACCTCCTGCTGGAGTTTCTGAAGGTTAAAATGTCAGCATTCAAATGAATTCTTACACTCTTGAGGTAGGAAAAAAAAAAGCGAGAAAAAAGGACGAATTTTGTGATTTTTCTCACGTCATTGTATCAAATTTACTTTTTTGCAGTATCTAGGTTCCTAATATTCACCACAGCTAAACAAAAATAGAAAATAATAGAAAAATCATGGAGTATTGTCTCATTATCTGGCTAATGTAAAGTTTCTTTATTGTTTTTCACTAAAATTAAAGATTAAGAAGATTAAATCCTTTTGCAGGAGGAAAAAGAGTCTCTCTTGCTGATTCTTGAGTTCCCAATCAAACTACAACTACATACACCTGAAATGACAAGAATCAGAACCCTCATATTCACTCTGAGTTATAAAATATTATTGTAATTAACAGTCAGCAAGCTGATTATGAACAGAAGTGTCCCCTCAGGGCAAGCCAGAGGATCATGTAGCTGAAGAACCCTTTCCCAATGATGTCAAGTCAGGATACACTTTAGGATAAGCACAAGATCCCAGCAACTTTGTGCAGTCCATTATTCCAAACCACATTTTTCAAAGTGCTTGAAGAGTGAATAGCCCTGAGACCAGGCACGAAATAATTTAGTCAGGATCAAGCAGAGAATCCAAAGAATATTCTCCAAGGTTAGATGCAGGTTCTGCACCAGGCAGATGCATTTTTCCACATGTTTTCCTTCAAGCTATTGTTTTATCCGAAACGGGACTTTCTGTTTGCTCGATGTCATAATTTAATCATGTTATCGGAATTTAATCATGTTATGACCTCCTGTGTTACCCACTCACGTACTTTGCTTTCAGCTGAAGTGACAGCAAAGTCATGGATTGGCCTGATACTTTCCCTAGAAAGAGAACACAGGGCCTCTAACTATGGTGGAGTCTGAAACTGTCCTTCCCTAGGCCTCATTTCCTTAGACTGGCCTCTGCAATCACAATGGACACCCAGCCCTGATGATTGTGGATTGCAGAATCCTGCAGGTCTTAGCAAGAGCTGGATTTGTCCTTTCTTGCTCTATGACCATGAGTTCCCTCCTGGGTTAGAGAAGGGTGGATGGGGATGGAATCTGGCACATCTTTTCCTCACTCTGAAATTGAGCAATGGGTGGTGAAGCAACGTCTGACCCATTAAAGGTGGCACAAATTATTTTCCCATGAGACCAAATGGAGGGCCGAGAAAGGAATTTTATAAAAAGCATCAGTAAAATGTAATGTATTTTTATGGATGATGCTTGAGTTGCATCAGATTCTCTTGCCTTGCCTTGCCTTGCCTTCCCCTTTTCTCTTTTTCTTTTTTCTTTTTTCTTTTTCTTCTCTTTTTCTCTTTTTTCTTTTCCTCTTCTCTTCTCTTCTCTTCTCTTCTCTTCTCTTCTCTTCTCTTCTCTTCTCTTCTCTTCTCTTCTCTTCTCTTCTCTTCTCTTCTCTTCTCTTCTCTCTTTTTCCTTTTCTTTTTTCTTTTCAGATGTGGGAGACTCATTTGTGGTTGCAACCTGTCCAGTGTTTGGTTTGAGATTCAAAAAACCTATTTCATAACCAATACACAACTAGTAAAAGAAATCCTGTTTCTGCAGGTTCATGGAAAACAAGGAACTATTCATCCCCAACTCAATGACTTTGAAGCAAATAAACAAGCAAATAAAATGAATGCATTTCTGGTTTGTTGTTTGGGGGGAAAAGTTCATTACTGGGATCACACTGGGGGGAAAAATACAACTTGTTTATGAAAATGATGAATTCAACCCTGGGGCACATGCATGACAATTCTTCATTTACCTGAGAAAGAGAGTTAGATCTGAGAGATATTGCAACCAAGGAAAATCCCAGTTCCTATGTATTTCCATAACGTCTTTGCCATAAAGCAAATATATTTTAATTAAAATATTGGACTGAACATGACTGTTTTTATAGGCAGCCTCCTGTCATTGATCAAAACCACTTTCTCTTCTTTGAGTGTTTTATCTTATAAAAAATTAACCAGTGCAGGTTTTTCCCCTCTGTCTTGCCTGAAGCAAAACAGTAAGTTTACCTGCCAAAGGCAACCATTTTTGAATTTGCTTTCTTATGAAAAGGAGCCACCAGTGTTCAAAGCAATCAACACGAGAGCTTTTTCCCTTTAAATGTTTTTCTGAGCAGCACAAACTCACTTGACATCTGGAAAACTCCACCTGTTCAGTTCACTAGCTCATCACTGTGAGATGTATTGAAAATAAATAAGTAGATTGTAGTAAAGATGTGAATGGGCATGAGGTTGCATGTGTGAGCAAAAGAGAATCGAGGGAAAACACTGTAAAGAACAAGGGCCAAAACCTTATCAACCCATTAGAATATTATTTTTAATATCATTTGTCAGCAAAACAAACAGTTGTGAATGAAGATGCCAAAAGTTTTCCCATCAATTTATTTGTTGATAGAGTTAAAGAGATGCCTTACTTATTCATCAGGAAATAACTTCCTCAAATCTGTGACCAGTTTGGGGTGTTCAGGTCCAAGTATTGCCTGGTTTCCATTTCTCTCACTTTTTCCCATTTCTTATGTCTTAATATCATATTGACAAACTGAAGTTATGCTGAATAGTTAAACACACTGCAATGCTAGCAGGAACACAAAGACCTGATTTTTTCCCTGACTTTCAGTTAAATGCATAGTAGATCAGTTCTGAACAATGAAATGGAATTTACTGAAATAATCTGGGGCTTTTTTCCTTTTCCAGTTGTATGGCTAGGTTCTCTGCAATGAGATCTAGTAACTCACCTAATGCCTTTGGGGAGCATAAAAGCACCTGGATCTGATGAAATGCTCAAAATTAAAAGTAGCACAGTAATTCATCCAATCAACAGGTATAGCAGCAGCAAAATACATTTTAAGGATTGACAGCATACCAGGATCAGAGCAAATGTAGGAAATAAGTACCATAAGAAATCTGGGAAGCAAACAGTCAGCATAGACTGTCTGATTAACTCACAACACAGCGGTGATTTGAGCTGACAAAATGTTATTGGAGGGATCACTCACTTCAACACTGTTTGCTTTGGGAAGTCAGGGAGAGATTTATTATGGCTGAAAGCCTTTACAGCTGTCAGATATAAGTGCTAGTTAAAAGGAGAGAATATAGAGGCTTGAATTAACAGTGGGAGCTTGGGTCTGAATACACGTGAGAGCATGAGGTTTTATCTGAGTGAGGGTATCATCAAAATCTTGCTTGGAAATGCATTACTTTTAGATCACCTTACATACTGGCAAGGTGTGTTTACTTTTCATGTATTGTGCCTTTATTGGAATACGTATTAGTGATAAAGAAGTAATGTTACCATCAGACTAAAAGCTCCTAATGAGATCCCCAAGCTCTGTCTTTTTTACAGCATAGCTTCTTCACCACTGACTTTAAAGAGACTGAAGGATGTGGATAAACACACACCACTAAAACACTGTTCTTGAATGTTACCTGAAAGATCATTAAAATGTAGCTACTTCTGCTTAATACTGATTAATTTTTTGGGCCAGGCAAGAGGAGAAAATATTTTTGGGTAAATGAAGCATATTCAAAATCTCAGAGCTTTCCTTTTTATTAATTCAGCTGCAAAATGTACAGCTTTGTATTTGCTTTGGAAAAAGCATAAGTCCACACATAAGCAAACACTGAAACTTGAAGCTGTATTTTAAAGGGAAGTGGATGAAGGAAAGGTGTGAGTCTCAGTTTATATTTCAATGGTCCTTAGACTCTAAATATATCTAAAGACCTGGTCATCAATCCTTCTCAGAATATATTCAAGTTTCTCAGGAATTTGATGTCTTTAGTCATTCCCCCTTACTCAGGTGAGTTAATTCAGACTACCTGAATGTAATGACCACCTCTCTTTTCAGACAAAAATGTTTCATTAGAACGAGAGGGTGGGACACAAAAGGACTCCAGAAGATGACCCAGAGAATCTAACCTAGGGAAAAAGTTGTAATTTTAGTATGATATAATTATTTATGTTGAAAAGAGCTGCTGGAGGTTTGAAGGGATCCCTCTCCCAAAGAAGGGTCAAAGTAGATGGCATTAATTTACTGCATCCCAAAATAAACCCAGTATCTTAGGTGAGTGCGTGGCCATTGTCTTGACTTGTTTCAGCTGCTGTCTGTGCTGCAGAACCAAGTGAGAACTGTCCTTCCTCTCACAGAAACATCGTTTGCCTACGGTTGGCATGGGCCTCTGGAGATCATCTTGTCCAACATTCCTGCTCAAGCAGGGCCACCCAGGTTGCCCAGAACCACATCCAGATGGCCTTTAAATAAATCAGTCAAAAAGCAAGAGAGAAGAATAGCAAAAAGTGATGAGCCCTACAGTCACCACATTACATGATAGTTATATGATTAGAAAGGAGTCCAAAGTCTATCAAAAATCAAGGTATTTGTAAGCAAACTGCATTAGAATCCTCTTTTTTAAAAAAACAACATTCATCATGCCAGATTATCCAGCATTAGAAGTTCCCTTTTATAAAGCCTTTTTCTTTTCCATCATACTTATTAACACTTCCAAGAAATAAGAGGGCCCTGAAGTCTGCAGCAAAGCGATGCTTTAGAGCTCATGAAACGTCTGTACGTTCTTTATTATTAGAAGTGACACCATTGTGCCGTCCAAATGGAGGACTGCCAGAACATGCTGCCAGTCACATTCAGAGCAGCATTGAAAACCCTAACAAAATGCTCTCCTCTCGCAAGTGCTCTCCCAGTTCAGCTCACAAAAATAATTTAGCGAGAACAAGGGTTGTCTGAATTATTAGTGAGCTGTTGAGCAGAAAAAGATAGCTTATAGTTGCAGCTGGCATCACAAGCTTTTGAGGTCATGCAGCAAGCTGCTGTCCTCATACAAGCTTGCTTAATGTGCTGGGTTTGTTTTATGGCAAAAGTCCATTTTTAATAATATAGACATTATTGCAGATTTTATATGAGAGAAGGTGTGTGGTCTAACGAGTTGAAAGCTTTGGCACAGATTCCCTGTGCGACCAGGCAATGTGTCTATGCCCAAAGATTGCCAGCTCTTGGGCGAGCAGGGAATAGCATCTCATTTTGCATTTATACAGTGCCTATCACAATGGGAGCTCTATCCCCTGACAGCTAGTAATAAAAAACCCAGTCTGATTCTTACTCTGGGAGTCTAATCAAAGGACATGCCAGCCAGTCATATACTTGTTTTCTGTTAACGTGTGATATAGATGATTGTCATATTCACTTGCATAATGCCTGCTTATGTTTCCCCAGATTTCTCCCTAAAAAACCAATACCATGACCAGTGTTTGAAGTGTTGCTCACAGCCAGCCAAAAGGTGAGGTTATACAGCAAGACCATTGCATGTGTGAGGCTGTGTTATTTTGACTTGCCTCTTGGCTCAAAACACATTGGCTAGAATTAATGTGAGTTGTGGTAGATGGCAGAAGATTCAGTCTAGTTGGTGGCCTGTAGTTGCAAAAATACCAGAAACAATAAAGCCAGGCTGTGAAGGGTTGGGTGTTTCTCCCGCCTACTGAGGACTGAGAGGGTAATAGTGTATAGTTTATGTTCTTTGTTATTTCTCATTTTAATAGATAAGAGGCTGGGAAATCCAGTGGAGAATCAGAGCCCCACTAGATAGGGGATGCCATAAACAAGTGAGAGAAGACAGTCCCCGAGTTGGCAGCTTTACCATCTCTATGCCAGACAGGATACAAGAGTGGATATTAAATGGACAAGTGGGGGCTGGCCTGGGAGTGTGGGGAATGAGGCAATAATAAACCCAAGTTAATTTAGTGGGATAGAAGAGGTCTGGACTTGTAGATTGTCTCACCTGAGTACTCCTTATGTGCCTGGGAACAGTTTGTGAGCTCTATAGCAGAGTAAGAATTTGCAGGCTCAAGCTGGGTAGAGCTGTAGGTTCTCCAGTCCAGTGCACAGACACAGGCAGAGATTTTCCAGGTACACTCAAGATTCACAGGGCACAGAATCAGGCATTTTACTGAAGTATCTGCTGTCCGAAGGTGTTGAACAACTCTCAAATAATCCTAATGCATGACTAGTTTAAAGCTGGACGTGACCCAATTTTTATTATTTTAGCCCTAGATTTAACCAAAGAGAGAGGCTAATTGTCTTACCCTGTGAAATGGATATTTAAGTTGTTCAGTACTTAAGACTTTGCAGCAGTGGTGAAAACACTGGTCCTCTGGAGGCAGGTAGCTGCATTTGCATGGTAAATGTGTTCCACTTTATTACATATGTAAATATTTGTTATTTGTGTCCAGTGGACACTCATAAAGTCCTTTGAAAAAGATTTGTTTAAACTCAGGAAAGCAAATAGCTCCTTTGGATTGATAAAATGCTTGACAGGGTAAGGACTAGGACACTTTTGGACTTATATGTGAGTGAAGATGGGAAATAGCAGAATGAAGAGTTTCTAAGCAGTGTACCCAGGGCAGCGGGTGGCACCAATATTTACTTTGCTGTGGTGACAAGAGTTATTGGTTTTTATTTCAACCAAAACTTGGGGCAATGGTTTGGATGCCATGGCAGAGGTCAGTAACAAGCACTTCCTAGAAGGTTTCAGTCCAAATTACCTGTTTTTCTTCACAGATGGGAGTTTTCTCCATTTGGAAATGTCTACCATAGAGGGGTTGACACTGGTGATTTTTTTAATCTATTATGCCCCTGAAAAAAGAGGGGTCTGAGCCCAAACATGTTCCAAAAATAAGTGATTTTGAGAAATGTTCCAGTTCAAGTTCATCTCGCCTTTAGCAGCAATCCCAGTGTTGCACAATCCTCCTTCAATTTGTTATTAATTCAGTTCATTTTCATTCAGCTCTTTCTGCAATTTCTGATAAGATGGCAAAAGAACTATTTTGTTTAATGAAAATAATCACATAGATGCCCACACACACATGTACAATCAATCACATTTAAAGTATATTAAATAGTGGTGCCGTAAATACTGTGGGAAGTAAGTGGGTTTAGAAAGCATGACCTTAGAACAACTGTGAAACAATTTGCTGCTGACAATGTTTCTTTAAAAGGAACAAGTCAGGATTTATTGTAGTTAAATGGTCCACTGGGAAACATTCACTATTTTCAATGTCACATACAGGAAACCCACCACATTTCTTACTAAGAGAAAATGTGTCCTTTCAGATTGTAGATTTTGAGTGAAACATTGCTCATGTGTCTTGTGAAAATAACTCTTTATTTATAGCAATGCGGATTTATTTTAACATTTATATATTAATAGATATATCAAGAGTTTGGTGATTGAGGACCGAAATTTCTAAAACTCTGTTTTCTACCATAACTCCAAAGTAGGGAACAACAGAAAGCTGAGCTATACTAGAAACAGACCTCAAATTGTAGCTGCGTCTCCAAAGATGAGTATGGACAGATGGGATCTTTTCTCCTCCTGTTGAGAGCTGGCCAGGTGGACCCCAGCTGTGGTCTGGAAAAGCTGCACAGCTGTGTGAGCTGGACGAATTGCACAGCTGCTTGAGCCCACATCACTTCTGAACTGAAGTGGGCTCACATGCAGCCACGTGGGGCTTTGCTTTTACAAACACTCGGCACAAGACTGGAGCGGCTCCATGAAGGTTGGTTCCTGTTTACATGAAAATTAGAAATATTGAATCATAGAGGTTGGAAGAGACCTCCAAGATCATTGAGTCCAACCTTTGACTGAACACCACCACATCAACTAAACTGTACACCAAGTGCCATGTCCAGTCATTTCCTGAACACTTCCAGAACTGGTGACTCCACCACCTCCCTTGTCAGCCTGCTCCAATTCTTGACCACCCTTTAAATGAAGAAAGGGTGAAAATATTTTTTCCAAATATCCAACCTGAACATCCTCGGCACAACTTCAGGACTTTGTCCTGTTCCTATTTCTTTGTCCTGCCATATTTCCCCTTGTCCTGTTGCTGGTTGTCTGTGACAAGAGACCAACCCTCACCTGGCTACAACCTCCTTTCAGGTAGTTGAAGAGAGCAATAAGATCTCCCAGAGCCTCCTTTTCTCCAGGCTAAACAAATATGTAGGAAAAAGGTCAGGGTTTAGAATAACAGTTTTGGGTGTTAAACCACCAAATTCTGCTCTCTGGGAGTCCTCATGGCTGTGCCATGGAACCACGGGTCCCAGGATGGAATGACGGCTGTGGTCTGGTTGGTCCAGCCATCACCCTGCTCCATGGCAGAGATCCGGGCTGGGATCCATGGAATGTTCAGGCATAATTTGGGTGATAGCACAAGCCAAGCATTGTTCTCAATAGGGTGTTTGGACGCAGCCACCCTGTTGGGGTTTTTTTGGAAGGGAGAGTTAGGCATGTGGGCATGAGTCAGGCTGCACCGCTCAGCCCCAGGGCCCAGGCTCAAGGCTCACCTGGGTGGTTCTGCACTAGTGAGGTGCTGCAGGAGCACTTCCATCTCTCAGGTGTCCAGATGTAAAATGGGGATCACAGTTTCTTGTTAAGAATGAGAGGTCTGAAAATAAGTGTATTAAAAAATAAGGGACACAGCTTCCATGGGAAAAGTGTACTTTATTTATGATTCAAAAGCAAAAGATACTGCACTTTCCAAAAGCAGATAAACAATTTTATTTTCTTTATCTTATACTGTTTTGCAAAAATGCTTATCTGAAACCAAAAAGGAAAACCAATACAATTACTATATTTAGGAGTTCAGTGTATTTCCATTTCTTAATTATACTCTTACAGCAGGAAACTCATGAAATTGATGTTGAAATTCCTATCTTTGTAATCCATGAGAAATCTATTCTTCTGCAATTATTCTGAATTCAAGGGAACTGGTCTTCTTCACATTAAAAAATTATTTCACAATCAATTTCGCAGTCAAAAATTTTGCACATTTTCAAGTTGAAAACAAATTGGTGATAAATACATGAGAATTATTAATTTATTTTTCCGTTCTTATTTTCAAAGTTCACACCAAAAAAAAGTGAGGAGGAGAGGGTGAAAGAAGGAAAGAAAGGGAAAAGAGAATACAAGGAAGGAAGAGAAAAAGAAAAAGGGAGAGAAATGTACAGTAAAAGAAAAATGTATCCGTCAGACAAATAGAGAAAATAAATGTTTCATGAGACATTCTTGGAGTATCTTATGCCAAGTCTTCAAATGCTGGAGGATATTAGGTCTCCCAGCCTCAAGTAGTATAGTTTGTGTTTGATTGTATGTGAAAATTGGGGGGAATTAGTAACTTTGTTTATGTGTATTTGCTCCATGTTACAAAACAAATCTCTTTATTTGGTATAAAAGGTAGAAAAGCATAGAAGGAGAACAGAAAGCCAAACCTGCATGGTAATAAGCAGTGGAACTGTCAGGAGTGATTACTTTACATTCTCCTTGCCTGAAATTATCTATTTCCATTCTATAGCATCTTTGTTTGTCATTCCCCTGCCTATGTGGTTGCACATAGACTTCCTTTGTTCCCAAATCCAAAACCATTATCATGTTACCTTTAAAATTTGGCATCCAGCGACACAGGGGTCACCAGCACCACTTTGTGCAGGGCTTGTATGACTTCATTAGCTAAATAGAACTGTGGGAACAGATTCTGGGTGACCCTCAAGCCATGGAGAACTGTGGTTTGCTTTTTTTTTTTTTTTCTTTTTGAAATGTTGCTCCAAAGACACCCAAAATGTTCTTTCAGTGGTGTTTTCAGTGACAGTCTTATAGAGACCCAGATTTGCTGGGAATATAGGATATATCTGCTTTATACGTAAGGCCAAATTCTGCCCCACTGAATCTCTGGGGTATCAGAGGGTGGGTACCTCTGAGGATGTTGTTAAGAGTGACAAGTTCCCTCAAATGCACAGATTTCATTTTGTCTTGATCACTGGCACCAGAAATTCTGGTTTTTATTAAGAGTTTTAACCTATGGAACCAAACCACTTTTTCTCACCCATCTTAGAATTAGATTTTGTACCTGGTACCTCCTTCCCATGGAGCTCTGCATGAGTCTCACACATAGTCACATGCTTTTGAAATCAAATCTCCTTTAATGAAGGGAGGCTTGGAAGCAGGAGGAAAAGATGAGAGGACCTGATATTTTTTTCTAACCATGGGAACTCGGAATTTGTTCTAAAAGTGAAGCCAGGCTGCACCGTGAGTAGAACTTTAGGACTTTCACATGTTTTTTTAGATACTTGGTGTTTTTTGTGCCAAATCATTATTCTCATTACAGTTCCGCTTCTATTACACAGAAAATGGGGCACAGAAGAGAAGGAATTGCAATTTGTCAATTACTGACATTCTGAACTGTCAGCATTCATTTCATGGGTGCCTTTATTTGGGGAATATCACAGACTCATAGGATGGTTTGAGATGGACGGGTCCTTACAGAGATCACCAAGCTCCAAGTCCCCTGCCACATGCAGGGACACCTTCCACTGGAACAGAATGTACTGGAATTTTACCAGAAACTGCGACATGGCCAGGATTCAATCTGTTGGACTCACCACAAAGAAAAAGAGAACCATTTTGAACTTTATTTCACATCCTTTCTCTACACCTGTTCACACAATGTTTTGCTGTAGCTACTTCCTTCCGTGAGTGAACCCATCCACTATATTGGGAATGGCCATCTGGGTCCTGATGGGTTTTCTGCCCTGTAGTTTTCATCCCAAGTCTTTGGCACATGCTGGAAGTGGCTGTATCCAAGTAAGACACTTGCCCCATGGACAGGCAGTAATGACACATTGTTATACCTGAAGTTATTACCCAACACACTTCAACCGCTGGGCAAAATTCTTATTCTCCCACATGTTTTTCCAACTTAATTTTATTTTAATAAATAAATCCCATCCTTACCGACATCATTAATGGCCTACATAAAATCAAAAGTGTAGGAGATCAAGTGGAAGAATCAGTGTTTATATTTGGATATTATTGTTAAAAACAAAGCCAGATCATTAGATCAGTAAACAGTACTTTAGCTAGAAATTTGGTCAGGTGATAAGCACATAGTTTATTATTAGATAGTACTTTATTATACTTTCAAAGACAAACTAGATTAACGGGGTGAAATGATCATTTTCCACTAGTAATTAAAGTGATGCAATATCTTTGGAGTTAAACCATGATGAATTTTTGAAGGGAACTGGATTAGAATTTCAACATAGGGCTGGATCCAGACTTTCATGGGAAGGCTCATTTTCATACTGTTCACATGGAGCTTCACAGCCTACTTCAAAAGGCTAATCCCAAACCAATGTCTGTTTAAATGATCTTCATTTAAAAAACAATATTTGGCTTGGGTTAAATAAAAGTCCATCTCTTCTAACCCAGCACAAATAATGATAAATCCATTCATGGCAATAGCCAGATTACAGCATTGAGGTCCAGGTCTTTCACAGGGTTAAAAAAGGCAGAAATAAGAAAGGAAAGTAAACAGGATTTCCAAAGATTTTCGATTAGATGTTCAGTGGGTTCATATCTCTCCCTGGTGCCTACACATGAATAAGGGCCCAGAGGAGGATCTCAGCCTCCCACTCCGACTTTCTGATGAAAGAAGATACTGATGTGAATGTTTGGGGCTGAGGCAACCTATAAGGTCTGGATTTTGGTTAAGATCCAAAACTAATAGAATTTTCTCTTCTGGATTTATGTTATACAATTTTACCTCAACAAAACAAATGAAGAGATTTCCAGGTTGTCTCTGGGATGAACCTAAACCCAAAACAAAAGCTGTATTTTGTCTTCATGCGTTTCTGTTTGTTACCTCCTGGCCTATCTCTACTCAGTAGGAAAACCCAGAATATGAGAGGATTTGGGATGTTCTATCAGTGCAAACACATCTACTGCATCACTTGGGCTATTCACGGACTCCAGCTGCCTTTGAAACATTTCCTGAAAAAAATGTGAAATCTGTACCTTGATTTCTTGTATGTGGTATGTCAAGCTATGAATTAAAGTCCCAAAGTTATGCATAAGTCACTGATGTGTTAATTTGGTTAAAGCTAGAGGTGAGCAGCTCATCTTTGTGACTGACAGATACAGTATTAGCCTTGTGTCTGCCTTGCTTGGCTTCTCTCTCTTTCCATTGTAATTGCATCTAAAATCCGTACACAGAAAGAGTTAGAGTTACTTGTCAGAGTTCATCTCTCCTGGAAAAATGGTGGCAACAGCTTTTGCTTTCAATTTTTACTCAAAAAAAAAAAAAAAGTTAGTTTTATTCTTGTGCTGATCTGTTGCTCGTAGCAGACAGCAAGTAAGTTTAGAAATATTTACTATTTCTCAGGTGTCAGCTATTTCTTATTTAGTTTGATATATTGAGGTTCACTATTGCAGGAGTTGGGACAATTTCCCACTCTCTCTTTGCTCATCTTTTAAAGGATTCCATTCTGATTCCATTCCAAATTTTGCAGCCACGCCCTCTCAAGTGACTGTCAGTTTGATACACAGTCCTGCACAGTTCATCCAACTTTTACCCCTGCATGCAGGCACCTCTTCCAATGCAAGTCAGCTCCTCAATCTCACACCATCTCCATCAAATTCCCTGTAGAGGGTGAGCTGATTGCAGCAGGACTGGGAGCCCCACCCAGAGCCCACCATTGGGCTCATGCTGGTTTTTTGCCATTGATGAGAATTTATCTATCTTCTGCACCTGAAATAATCCTGAATCATTTCAGATTACTTCATAGTGTTTAATCTTCACATAATGCTCGCTGAAGGTACACTGGAGGTACAGGAAGATGTATGTGAAGGAGCATAAGAGCATTGATTTGTAGAATGAAGAAGAGAATAATTTTTGGTTGTTGTTTTATTGGTTTTCTTTTTTTTAATTAAGAGAGTTGTACATGTACATTTTGCTCCATATCATTTTTAGTTGTGTCTGTGCAGCAACTCAGATTTATCTGTGTATAACCAAGGAGACTGGTCATNATATATATATATATATGTATCTACGTATATATTTGTCTGAATTTTACTACTCTAAATAAAAGAATAAAACTTTTTCTCATTTTCTGTTAAAAGTACTCATGGAAACATTAGATAGCTATCAGGACCTTCCTTAAGCACAGAAATGTCATCCTCTTCCATTTGACCTGCTAAGAAATTAATCTCCCATCGTTGTAAGTTTGAGAGAGTTTTTAAGAAGGTAAATGCTTTTTTTTTTTTTTCCATTTTCCCCCCGTTTAATAGCAAATACTATCAAGAATGTTTGAAAACTTTTAGAATTCCCATCCAAGTTAATCCTTTTAAACCTAGCTATGCTTATTAGCTTTCTTTGAACAGATAAGGCTTAAACAGATGTGTCATTTGAAGAACTGAAGTCAATTTAATAGCAAAGAAGGATACAAAATAGTGGCTACAGAAGGTGAAATGTGGCATTTGATGAAATAGTGGTGATACATTTTTAAATCTCTTCTAAAACTATATTGTTGAAATGACAGAAATTACTAGTGAGCTGTTATGGTTTTAGGAATTATAGGCATCAACCTATTTAGTGGTGCTAAGAAGCAGCTTGAATCCCTGGCTGTCTCTCTCAAGTCATTTCTGATGGCATGGCAGCTTCTGCAGTTCGCTCTATCTGCCGACAAGAAGTGCCTTGAATTTATCAGCCGGTGGGTTGAAATGTAAAGATAGGAAACCTCTTTATCCATCTTTAGGAGTAGAAGGAAATTCTTAAGTCTCCTGAATTNTACATGTACATTTTGCTCCATATCATTTTTAGTTGTGTCTGTGCAGCAACTCAGATTTATCTGTGTATAACCAAGGAGACTGGTCATATATATATATATATATATATATGTATCTACGTATATATTTGTCTGAATTTTACTACTCTAAATAAAAGAATAAAACTTTTTCTCATTTTCTGTTAAAAGTACTCATGGAAACATTAGATAGCTATCAGGACCTTCCTTAAGCACAGAAATGTCATCCTCTTCCATTTGACCTGCTAAGAAATTAATCTCCCATCGTTGTAAGTTTGAGAGAGTTTTTAAGAAGGTAAATGCTTTTTTTTTTTCCATTTTCCCCCCGTTTAATAGCAAATACTATCAAGAATGTTTGAAAACTTTTAGAATTCCCATCCAAGTTAATCCTTTTAAACCTAGCTATGCTTATTAGCTTTCTTTGAACAGATAAGGCTTAAACAGATGTGTCATTTGAAGAACTGAAGTCAATTTAATAGCAAAGAAGGATACAAAATAGTGGCTACAGAAGGTGAAATGTGGCATTTGATGAAATAGTGGTGATACATTTTTAAATCTCTTCTAAAACTATATTGTTGAAATGACAGAAATTACTAGTGAGCTGTTATGGTTTTAGGAATTATAGGCATCAACCTATTTAGTGGTGCTAAGAAGCAGCTTGAATCCCTGGCTGTCTCTCTCAAGTCATTTCTGATGGCATGGCAGCTTCTGCAGTTCGCTCTATCTGCCGACAAGAAGTGCCTTGAATTTATCAGCCGGTGGGTTGAAATGTAAAGATAGGAAACCTCTTTATCCATCTTTAGGAGTAGAAGGAAATTCTTAAGTCTCCTGAATTAAAATGGCAATTTTAATTGAGTTCTTGCCTGTATCTCATTGTGCATCCCCCCCGGACGGTGGCAGCTGAGACACACCACATCACCTCATTTGGATTGTCCTATTGTGCCAGGGGATGTGTCTGCTGGGGCTGGGCAGGGTGGTTTAACAGGGATGTGTAGAGCAAGTGTCTACAGAGTTGAAAGACATTTCATTAGACATATCTGCAGCATACACAGACGGGAGAACTTTACAGTAAGGGCATATCGTGCTGCACCGTCAAGGAAGAGTCAAAGGAAATTTTTCCACTTTGCCATACAAAGCTTATCTTGGAAGGTTATTTACAGTTAATATTCCAAACAGGAGCTTCTGAGTTTCAGAGCCATCTCCGAAAGCATGCTCTGGGAATTTAAAGCAGAGGCAGTTTTGGAAACAGGAGGTGCAGAAAGACCTGGAGGGGGGAGCTACTGGCTGAACAGCTTTTATTTTCTGCCTCCATTTTAGCAGACATTTGGGGCCTGACTCCTTAAGACAGCAGCTCACTCACCCTGGAAGGAACCTCAGTGGGTGCAAGGATGTGTCTCTATTTTGGAGTCCCTCAGCAGTGCTCCAGTGGGATACAGAAGCCTTAGTCTAAACATGAATCAAGTTCTTTGGTAGCAATCCCTGCAATTATAAACCATTGTGAAATGCCTTAACGTCTCTTTCCCTTCTGCAGTCACTGTAATCAAAAAACCAAGTTCTGTGTGTATTTTTTCCAGTATTGTTGTGTCTGACAAAAATTAATCCAAACCTAAATTTCAAGGAGTCCCTCTTTGCAAATCATCCCAGAGGTAACCAGGGGGTTGGGGAAGGGTTAACACCTGTGTCCAGGCTGGACACTGTCCTGTGAGGGTCAGTCCAACAGATGAGGTAATAGGGTTTTGCTGAGGCAGAGGAAAGGGATGGCTTAATGAGAGATGAACTGCAGCTGGAGCCAAATTTAAATTAATTAACTTCAGCTAGACTGAAATTCTATTGTGAAAAGTCAATGACTGGGGCTAGTGAGCAAACTTGGAAACACCAGGCTGGGAAGGGAGTAAAATAATGAGCATGGATCTCACAGAGACACTGATAACAAAGCCTTCAATGGTTTGCAGCCACTGGTGCACTGTGACTTGCCAGAGCTGTCTCCGGGCCCATCTCTGAGTGACCAGTGCTGCTAAGCCCTGAGTGGTAACTACACACTTGCCTTTGCAAATTCAGCCTCGGAACTGGACAGATCAGAAGCCTCACATCCTTGTTTAATAGAAATCCCTACCTCCTGGAATAAATTTATTATGAGGCCACTGCGGCTGCTTTACAGCACTTTTATTCTTTCTTTTTTGCTGTATTTAGGGAAGAGGGGGTAGAGGGGTAAAACCTAGATATATACAAAATGCTTCAGACATAAGCACAATTCATTTATTTTGCAATTTAATTTTTCTTAAGCCAAACCCCCTGATTTTGAGTGTATGAAATTCACAACACTGTCATGTGACAAAAGCTGACTTGAATAAGCAAGCTCTCCATGACTGAATCTTTTAATATTAATGCTTTTGTTCATTTTCAGTAAAGAAAATCCTGGGCCAGATCCTTAGCTATTACCAGTGGGGGAGGCACCACCAAAAAAAATCTTCATAGAAGTCAGTCACACTATTCCACAGTCCTGCTCTGTAACACAGGTTTTTAATTTTACTTCTTCTAAAACAATTAAATGTGCAGGTAAAATTCATTTCTCAAATTTAATTCCTCAAAAAGTCACATCTTATTGCATATTTTGGGCCTCATGGGTACCCAATGAAGAGATTACCATTCCATCAAAGACCTCTGTGGTCCTCGGAGATGTTACCTTCTCAAGAATTTTTGCAGAGGCAGCCTGAAGGATGGACTTTGAAAGATTTGGAATGAATGGAAAAAGTGGAAAAATTCCTAAGAGAAGTGTAGACAAGAAAACCAAATTTGGGATGGTCTCCAGTCTTTGATTCTGATTCAACAAAGTAATCTAGATTCAGTATATGAGATAAAGTGTTGAGTATTTGTGCTTCGTTGATCAGTACTGAGACAAAGGTATGCATGCCAACTGTTTAGCCGAGCCAGGCTTCATCATTTTTGTTGCTATTTTACCATGAACATCAGTTTTGAGGTCTGTTAAGTGTACAAGCAGAAGAAGTCACTTGGGCAGCAAGGACTGACAGCGGCAGCTCAAAGGTGCTGTGGCACAGACTCAGTGATGTAGAGTAGAACCACCCCCCCACTGTGCTCCTGCTCTCTCCTTTAACAGACTAAACACACCACATGTGTCTCTTTAGCCACTTAGAAATAGATGTTAGGAAATGGCTGTAGTCACAAATGGAGTTTTAAATGGTTTTAACGTAATATGGCAGTCTGTTCACAAATCCTGGTGTGTTTACAAAACATAACCTTGCTGCCTAATATGTTTATTTTAACACTTTATTCAGGCTTAAATGCCATTTTCACATGCTGGGTTTGTTTGGATTTTGCATAAGGTTGTACCACTTATTCAGGAATGCTGGACAATAATGCAGCATTGGGAAAGAGTTCAACTTTTGTTTGGGTTGAATCACATTCAACTTCTGTTATTCACCATTTAGGGCCTGAGTCATCAAATAACAGTTAGGACTGTTTAGTTTCTGTTCTCAGCCAGAACAGGTGACCTTCTCATTGGCAAGACCACAGGCAACAGAAGCTGTCTGTCTCATCTGGACAGAGCAGGACAGAGGTTAAGTGATTTCCAACATAATCAAGTATTTTTCCATAGTGGAGTTTCACTCAGTTAGGACCAAATATCCACAGCTTTCCAGACCAACATGCAGGTTTGAAACACAGCGGGATTCCTCCCCAGTTCTGTACCTCTTTTTGGTAGGTACACAGTTCAATTTTTATCCCTGTTTTCAGTAGGTGAGGGAATTCTGTTCCATCTAGATGAACATTTACTTGGCATTGGTTTTGTTCACCCTCTCCCAGGATGTTTTCAGCACGCCTCATACCTGTGCTTCACACCGTGTACCTTGCAAATGCTCCAGACACTGAGTGTCCAGCTCTGGGCCCCTCACTTCAACACAAGATATTGAGGTGCTGAATCGTGTCCAGAGAAGGGCAGCGAAGCTGGGGAAGGGTCTGGAGAGTAAGTCCTGTGAGGAGAGGCTGAGGGAGCTGGGGTTGTTTAGGCTGAAGAAAAGGAGGTTCAGGGAAGACCTTATTGTTCTCTAAAATTCCCTGAAAGAAGATTGCAGCGGGGTGGGGCTCAGTCTCCTCTTCCAAGGAACAAGTTACATGATGAGAGGAAATGTCCTAAAGCTGCATCAGAACAGGTTCAGGTTGGACATCAGGAAGGATTTCTTCACTGAAAGGGTGGTGAAATACTGGAGCAGGCTGTCCAGGGAGGTGGTGGAGTCACCATCTCTGGAGGTGTTTGAGAAACAACTGGAACGGCACCTGGTGTTATGGTTTAGCTGACAAGGTAGTGTTCAGTCAAAGACTGGACTCAATGATCTTGGTGGTCTTTTCCAGCCTCCTTTATTCTATAATTCTCTACCATAAGGTACCAGATGACATCTCTTCAGCCACAAACATGATCATTCTTTCATGATGTACAAGATATAGTAACAAATCAGTACCAGAACTTCTTCCTTCTCAAGGTGTTAAAGGGCCAGCATATCAAGAGGATACCAAAACTGTGGAACGAAGATCATGTGAATATTTTATTTCTTTGATACAATGAACTTCTAGTGAAAGGTTAAACTACCTTGTGCTGGACAATGACCACCAACCACATCTGGCTCTCATGGCCTTTTTTGAAAGACATTTTTATTATCCTTTCCTCATATAATGAATTTCTTGTGTGTCCACTCTGCTAAGCAGAATGGACATGTAATAATTTATTTATTTACTTTCACAAGAAAGCCTGCCGATAGATCAGCTTTTCAAAGGAGAAATTATAAGTGGCATTAGTTAGAAGAAAAGACTTTCCAGTCCATACAACCTTCTAGACCATGGGTAATTTGTATTATAGTTGATATGGTCTATATCAAATAAAAAGATTATATATCTGTTGTTGTGGATCATTTAAATAATGAATTTTTACTGCTGGTAAGGAGTTAGCTTTGATGCTATTCACTGGTGGGGATTTAACCTTCCTTTTGTCATGTTTTCCTACCAGTTATTATCATAAACTCCAAACTTACAGCCTATATAAAGAACTCAACTATTATAGGACATGACTTTTGATTTGGTTTGGGTTTTTTTTGGCATTTAAGCTAAGGGAGTTTCAAAGGAATTTCGTGGTAGTTTTAGTTTTCTCCAGATTTCACCTAACCCAAGTCAGCCTGCCCATCACTGATGTTAACATGGATTCAGTCAAACAAGGCAGCAGCAGACCACACCACATATGCCACAGTGTATTATTCTTTCTAATCAAAAGGTTTGCTTTGGTTTTCAGAGTGTGGGAAACCTGACACAAGATGCCTGTCGCAGATAGGGAAGGATCCTCCGCTCTTCAGCACAGGGTAATAATAACAACAACAATAACTTTGATTTTGTTTCAAGACTTCTCACTTGGGATCCTGCAGAGGTTCTAATATCCCGCCATGCCAGCATATTATTTTTGGATTGAATGACTAGATGAGCTTGATTTACATCTTATCTCGCTCCATAGCCCATAATGTGTTTTTAAATCATGTCTAAACAATTTACTACAAAAGCAAAATTGGGGGCAGGCGGTGGGAAGTATCTTGGATAAGTCAAGCATCAAAGAGAGAAACCTCGGAGGACGAAGAGGGGTTTATTTGCAGCTGGCTGAGTCATGTTTCATGTGGGGTATGGTCCCTTGCTAATAATAAGCAAACTGCTAAAATACTATTCCACACTTTATTAACTTGTTCGGTGAGTTAGGATGTCCTGTGCAGACATGTTCACTGGCAACTTCTTTTCTCTAAGAACTTTTCCCCTGATAGCCTTTCAGATAACATTAGAAAATAGCTTTTTTCCCTGCATTTTCCCTGGTTTATGTCACACTGCCAAGCCTCTGAAGGGGCTTCAGTTGTGCTGTGCTGCAGCCTGCAAGGCCTGTACACTCTGAATCTACAGCAAAGAGTCTTCAAAGGAAAGTGACAGTCACATCAAGTGAATGGCTGCCCTTCAAAAAAAATAACATTGATGGGGTTTTTAAAGATTGTTGGTTACTGCTGTTTCTATATCAAAAGTGAGCACTGGGGGGAAAAAACAGTTTTTCGGCAAAGGTTTTGTTTTCTTTGGAAAGTTTTGCTTTTCTTTGTTTTTTCTTACAGTATGATTTTGTTTTGATGAGGATATTATTGTTATCACTATTATTTTGTTTTTAATGTGTTATTCTCCTTTTTTTTTTTTTTTTTTTTTTTTTTTTTGGTCAAAGAGGACAGAAAAGGAGAACAATATTAGAGAATATTGACATATCCTAAATCAGTTTTGAGACCTGGTTTTCAGGAACAATAATTCAAATTTTGAGACAGCTCTCAATAAACTCTCAAATATGTGGGCACATGGAATTATTAGTTATATTTGGGAAAAACTGATCAATCCTTTAGCTGGTCAGGAAAACACCAGGATGGGGGACAATGGCTGACTAGAGCTGTATGGGGTATCTCTCGCCACAGCTGAGTGCCACAACACATGTTTTGCGTAGCACTCTAGAAACAACTCTCTTTGTTATGTAGTGCTTGTGTTGAACAGTGGCAGATTTAAAACAATAATATTATGATTCTTCAGAGATCACAATCACTGTTTTAAACACACTGACTCTGAGACTGTGCTTTATCTTAACACAGGTCATGGTCATCCTGAATATAACTTAAAATTTCAGGGTATAAAAATGCAAGACCTGTAGAAGGACAGAAGAAAAACAGAATGAGAAAAAAAATAAAAATTTAATTTGTGTTAAAATTGAGAGATGCTCCTGATGCCGTCAGCTTTACTCTTAATATAACCAGTAGTCCTGTATTTGGGGCATTGTGGTTGGGATGGAGGAGGTGAAAGCTCCTGTAGTGAATCAGGCAGAAAAATGATTTGTCCCTTGGTCTTCCCCATCAAATCCAGTTTTCTTACCCTGTGGATCCTGGTGAATGATCCTGGAAGGATGATCCCCACTTTGATGAACAATCCCATCCTTGTTGAAGAAAAGGTTTCCTCTGTGGTCCATGTTTGTAGGCTGTGGTGTTTTCAGATACCAAATACACAATGTTTTCTGTGAAAAAAACCCAAAACAACAGAAACATTTGAAAGCCTTTATCTGTCTTATTAAACCCCAAAAGGGGAAAAAAAAAGAAAAGTCAACACCAACCAACTAAAACAACCTCCCCCCTTGAGGAATAAGACACTCAAGTTCTTTTAAGCAAACCTCAGGTGTTTCTTCACTGGTTTATGGGGTTTCTCACAGAAGAACTTCTCACCCCCAGAACATGTGGGGTCTCCTGAGCCAAAGTCACGCTGCCTCTCAGGAGGGGACCTGAGGGCCCACACCTGCAGTCCTCAATTGTAGAAATGTTGTCCCTTCTCCTCAGAGGGTCAGCACTAGAGGGCAATACAGCCACACACTTAGACACACACCAGTGATTTTTAGTGGACAGTGTTTGCTGACATGAAAAAAGGGAGGGTGGAGATGAGTTGTCAAAACCGTGAGTCAGAGAGTAAATTGGTCCCACCTTAACCACAGTCCTCTGCCATGCAGCAATTCCCCCTATCAGATTGCTATCAGAAATTAACACTGGGCAAATCTGCAAGATAAATATCATTAGTTCCATTATTAGAGATAGATGATATAATACAGAGAAGTTTCACAATGAGCTAGAAATTAATAACTAGAATTGCATGTATGTTATAAGCTACCAGCAAATACAGCTTTATTCTGATTAATTTTAAAAAAATGGTTTCAAGACTGGCAAAAAGCATTAAAGTCCAGCTGGATTAACAACAGCAGAAAAAATCCTCAGACAAATAAGTAAAACTGATATTATTAATTTCAATCTCTGCTTAGGGTGACATTCTGAACTTGGCCTTGCCCTCTACTTTACTGAAACTCTATATGAAATGAAGAGATGGCTGATACAGGACAGGCTAAAAAGTTCAGTCTGTTGGGACCAGGATTCATTTCAACCCATCAGTGTTCATTATTCCACTAAGTGGTGACATAATTACAGAGCCAGGATCCCCAGGGACTCTGTTGGAGCTGGCTCCAATTTGCAGGCCACCCTGCAAGAGAAATGTCAGCCCTGCTTACGCGAAGCAGAGGGTTTGTAGGGAAATTGGGCAACTCCATGACATACTGAACATGAATTCCTTCCTGGAAATCTGTCACTCTCTCCCTGATAAGACTGATTTTGAAACTCAGAGAAGACTTAACAGAGTTGAAATAAATGCTGCCCAGCCTGTGTTAATGCACAGCACTGCATTTCCCTATCTCCACCCCAGGCATGCTTGTTTCATCTATCATTATCACTCTACTTTTCATGGAAAATAAAACCACCACCTCGAAGGCTAGTGAATACCCTTTCCTACTTATATTTTGGCATTGCAATCTTCTGGGTTTAGCAGGCACAAATCTTGTATTTACATAGACACCAAGAATGGAAATTTAACACCATGGAGGGATCTACCTGGGTATTTTATATATGTCCATACTCATGAGCTCATTATGACCCAAGACCTTGTAAATATTCACTAGCAAAATGACTGGGATTGCGACCTACAGAAATGTGGATTTCTGGTATCTTTTCCATATTTACACACTGGAACAGTGCCAGGTTTGATGCATCTTTACAACCAGGCTGGGATTGGTACCTGAACGTGTTTAGGTTCATCAGCATATCCTACATGAAGAGGAAAAATATAAAATAACGCTTCCCCTCCAACCATTTATTTTATGACACAGTGCTTCTACAGCTCCCTGCTGGTGCTAAGTTGCCTGCAGCTCAACCTCAGCATAAATCTATGTCATGATTTCAAGTTAACAGCAACTCATCAAGGTCCAAAGTGCTATGGGTGGCAAGATGCAGCTCAAGAATGCACATCCTGAAACACTACAGTTTAAAGGACTCAATATTACTGAGGGAAAGCAGAGAATATATTAAGTCAGTATGGAAGAAGCTTAGAGAGCTCTGTCAAAACAGATTTAGGTTGGATATTACGAAATGTTCTTCACCAAGGAGGTGGTTTGGCACTGGAACAGGCTCCCCAAGGAAGTGGTCACAGCACCAAGCCTGACAGAATTCAAGGAGTGTTTGGACAACACTCTTGGACACATGGCGTGACTCTTGGAGTGTCTTGTGCAGGGCCAGGACCTGGAGTCGATGATCCCTGTGGGTCCCTTCCAACTCAGCAAATTCTATGATTGTATAACAGATCAAGGCTAATCATTGCACAGGATGATATGCAGTGACACTTCTCTGAAACTCCCTGATCAGTCCGGAACCTTTGGAGCAGCACACCAGCAACAGGCAAATTTACATTATCAATTAGTTACTTTCAGGCAAGGCTGACTGAGCATTGGCATATGCTGTCAAAGAATGTGCAGCATATTTTTTGAATGCATATCCTGAGAGATGTGCTTTATAAGGAGGAAGTCCTGATTTAGTCAAACAAGCTGCAACACTTCTTGCAGAGGTAGCTGAATGACATGTAAGGGCTTGCTTTGTATAGAAGGTCAGACTAGCTGATCCAATAGTCCATTCAGAGCTTAAAGTCTCTGGGAGCCTATAGTCTGAGCTACAGACTTAAGCCTCTTACTGGGAGTTGAAACAGTTTTTGTATTGTCCCTAGATCATGTATTGAGGAGAAAGCAGACCAGACGGTGAGCAGTGGGTTGCATACACCAGGGAACATGTAATTTAAAAAGGAATCCATCTTTATACTGAGTCATAACAGAAGTTTTATTATTACCTCTCCATGTGTGGGTATAACACCTTATTTAAAGTTGGAAATACAAACTGACTCTGAAGTAAGGATTACAAAGTAGAAAGACTTCACAGTGGTTAAAAAGGTCTCACGCTAAAAATCACGCTATGCCAGAAGATGAAAGGAGAAAATCAACAGAAATATAAACACTTAAAAGCCCTTATTGTTGTTTTTAAATGTGCCCATCCTCAATGAATATATAAGCACAGGGAGGTTATGCTGCCTTGTGTTTGCTCATCCCTGGTCTTTCTCAGCTCACCTATTGCTTAGGTGTATTAGGAGCAACTAGCACCTTTAAAAAAAAATCACCTCTGATTTGCATCAAATCAAAGGAGTGTGTAGCTATCTGAAGTTTTACAAGTGGGGACTTCACTTTAGTGATGAAGTTTCAATGGCTTATTTCCTGGTACTTAGAGGAGATTTGTGCTACACCAGTAGCTTGTTAAGCTGTTACCCTGTTTTGTAGGTACTAATTTCTTTTAATGTGAGTTTACTTTGTCTTGCTTTGTTTGCTGTTATTTCTTGAGTGGGTTTGGTTATCTCCTCCTTAAAAGGAGATTTCAGACTGATAGTATTTACCTAAGAGAGCCATGGACATTATCTTAACCATTAATGTATTTGTCACTATTTGGGAGGACTTCTGCTGACTCTAAGTAAATGTTTCTGAGTTAATCTGTGAACGTGAAAAATTTCTTAAAAATTACATGTAACCCTAAATGTCAATACCATCACGCTAAATATTTTCTAATTAAAATATCAAAAATCTATATGAAAAGAGAAAAGTTAAAATAGTAGATAGACAGACTTGTGTGGTATGTAGGGGTTTTTTTTCCCTTAATGTTTGCTCCAGAGATCAAGAAAGCCAAGGAAAGATGCTCTTTTATTCTGTTAATTGGGTCCCATAAAAAACAAAATGGCTGTGTATTTACCATTGTATTTATAAAACACATAAAACAAGTAATGAGTCTCTAAAAGCAAAACCAGGGTGACAGCAGGTTCTAGATGCCTTTAGAAGCCCAAGAGCTGCACATAAGCCAAAAGCATTGATTTGAATGCCCAGCTTGATGATCAGCTCAAGTAAAAATTAAAAGTAAATAATAAATTCCCTCACAAATAAGATTTATAGCATATTCTCACCAGATCACTCTTCTTCTGGTCCCAGTTTCCACTGAGAAAAAAAAGGTAAAGTTTGCGGAAAGTTGAAAGAACCTTTGTAAGGATTTCACGAAACTTTTCAATGTCAGGTTTTGGTGTAAGAATTTGGAGGGGCCTGCAGGCCACAGTGAAGGGTCACTTTAACAAATGCATTCCTCACCAACTCAATTTATACAATCATTCTGGCATTAAACTTTTTAAAATAAAATGTAAAAATCTGAGAGCAGAGATCAAAGTCTATAACTCCCTTTTTCCAGTTAAATACCCCCTCAGCCCTCCTCTATGTATTAGCATCTCTAGGAGGTTTGGCACAGCATGACTTTATCAACAGAAGTGGAAATTGCATGAGCCAGCCAATTCAGGTCAAATAGGAAACACCAGCCAACTTTCATCTGATATCTGAATTTCCATAAAGAGTTGAAAAAAACACTCTCTTCTCTTTCTATTTTTTTGTCTATTTTTTTTTATTTTAGTGTGAACGCATTTCCTCCCCTTATCCCCAGCTCTCCATTATCCCTTTTTCATCACTTTCAATGGTCTTCACACTTGAAGAGTGAAAGAACCCAAAGACGGTTGAATTAGGAAATTTCAGTACAATTTTTGACTGGGCAGAGCATCCGAACTCCTAAAATTAGATCACACCGTGTTTCAATTTCAAGGTATTTGTAATTGCTACAAAAAATCCCTTACTGAAAAAGATTCGTAAATTCTTTTTTTTTTTCATTATTATTTGAATCTCAGTTCATAATAGAAGTATTGAACAACCCCAGCTAAAATCATGAGAATCCTCCAGCCTTTCTCATCACTTTACTGCCTTTGCTCACTTTACTGCCTTTGCTAACCACTGTTGTAGACTCAAGAGTTAATCTTCCTTCTTTCCCTTGGAGAACTTAGGATCAAAGCATTTAATAAGAGAAAACAGAGTCATAGGGACTCAGTAATTTTCCTGAATTCACACTGGAAGTGCACTAGTCAGGCAAAGATGCAAGCCTGTACCTCATATCCTGGTCTACAACTCAAATATTTAGGCTGAATATTCATTTTATTCACATATTTTAAATGCAACAGCAACAGTTTAAAGTGCAAAACCATTCTCAGGCAGGTTGTTCCTGGCTCTGAGGTACATTTTTTCATATTGGAAGTTCAAGATTTTAATAAATTTGTGATTATTATTATTTATTACTGTAAACTGGCTTATGTGACACTGAGATTGCCTTATCATAATGAACCTGACTACAGCACCCACAATCCCTCCTACACAAGGGAACGAAAAATTTCTAAGAATCAGATTTCTAAGTATGATCTTTGGCGAATACCAAAGAAATATGAATCACTTGTCATGAGTCACATGAAAATGTTACAAGGCATAAAACAAGAGCTGTTCACGTGAAACATTTTGCATGAGAAAAGGTGGCCAGCTGACTAGGTCAGCAAGGTGGCTGCAGGACCTGTGAATTTCCACGGAGATGCTTTTATTTTTACATGTGAAAAAAAAAACAACTCCTTTCTTGAAGACACTGATGCAGTGGGAAATGAGAATTTCAAGTAGCTGTATTTAAACCCAAGTCCAGCAAAAAAAACCCCACCCTTGCCAAGACCAATTTACCACGCCACAAGTTTCTAATGGATGTGAGAAGGTTGATCTGAAAACAAAGCTCTTTAATAGCAGGTTCTCTATTGCTCTTACCACATTAATGCCATAGATCTGGTGTCTAAAAGACGAGCAGTGTATCTGTCTTTGGCCCTCTCCTCATTACATGATTCACTGTTGTGTCTGCTCTGCAATTTGGCTGTGCCTGGGCTCACTCTGCAGTGGATCTCGGTGTGGTCTGAGCTGTGTGAGAGGCTGCTCCGGGTACTTATGTGAGGCAGTTTAGAGATGGCCTGGGAATCTCCACTAGAACCACAGATCCTTTGGTGCAGATGTGCCCAGAACCTTTCTCTGTGGATTTATTCACATCGTGTGCCTGTGAGACAGAGAATTAATATCTTCTGTCATCCCTGTTTTGGAGATGATAAATGGCTGCCTGGTGAAGTAGTGGGGCTTGCCCACACTCAAACAGAGAGTTTGGGGAAGAGCAAGGAGATGCCCTCAAATTATCTCAATCTCGCTCAAAAAAAGTGCTTTGCTGCCACAGCATCCTTCTCCCTGGATGAACAACAATTCCATGCACCTCTGGAAATATTTTAGTTCTTCATTTTTATATCAGGTCTCTTTAAACAGCCATATTTGAAGTGAGAAATACTAATCTGATATATGTGGATAAACGCTTGGGTCACCAAGGGCAGCATCTGATTTCACTGTTTGACAGATGACGCAAACACCAGGTAAAGGCAACAGAAGTAGTTTTGGTTGTCTTGGAATTTAGGGAAAACATAGCAGTGTTTTTACTGCACTGCATAAATGGTACCTGACCTGGTGGTTTCCTGGCAAATGAAACACGAGAAGGAACAGGGAGGACATGACAGATACAACCAGGTGGGCTCCCAACTATCATGAAAAGAAAGGGGTTTGTCCCCAGAAAACTTTTCGGATAGCTGATGCTGCTCCAATAAAGTTGACAGAAGTGTAAGAAAATGGCAAAAATGTAAAGTAGCTTTTCAAAGCATCCATTTTTATCCCCACTACAATGTTTACTTCTCCTTTAATATACTGAAAAGATTTCCATCCCAGAGGAACGTTCTGGACATGCTGTATTATACAGTAACATTATGCTCTAGCGTTTCAGTCATCTAAATATTGTTTTTGGGATTACTCATGGAAACTTCACAGTGGAAGAGGAAAGGGGAGGGGAAGTTGCATGGAGACGGGAGGGGGGAAACATCCCCTATTAAAGCTCCATTAGCTCCAGAAAGGAACTCTGTGAAGTGCATGAAAAATATTGTGGATTATTCAAAGACATCTATAATTTGAGTGTCTGTTTTCAATGTCAAGTTTCCTCCTAACCCCATCACTTTTTTCCTTCTTTTTTTAATTTTTTTTTAAATTTTATTTCTGCAGAGGGGGATAATGATTATTACAGAAGTAAGTGGGGAAAAGATGGATTGTCTTTATACGAAGTGTAAGTGTTGGGTAAGGCAATTAAGCGGAACAGAAAATAACTAGGATTAAAGCCTTTTTTAGATCCTGCCAGGGCTGAAATCATTGTCTCAGGGAAGATGTGTTTAAGCCCCAGCAAAGTTTGGGTGAGGCAATTGTGAAGATGACGGTCTAATGACTGTAAAACCTTCCAAACGGCAAACAGAGGGGAAGGCTTCCCACGAAGGAAGGACACCTTCTCTTCCCCTCTTCCTCCGCCCAAGGGCTTTTTAATGTCAGACGTGACCTGCACACCTGTGACAAATATAACCCCCAGCTGTCGCTGGGGGCTGGGAGCGTGGGCAGGAGGGGGCTGGGGGACAGCATCTCCCCTGGCCCCCACGCAGGCTCCTTTGAGCTGGGGTTTCAGCTGGCAGTTCCAGAGAAAGCAGGTGGTGAAGCCGGGGTGAATCACTGAGCGGGCAACTTTTGAGTCAAGGCTGAGGAAGGGGTTATTACACAACTTTCACGTTCGGGGTGGAGAGCGCTGAGAGCTCAGGAAAGAGCAAACCCACACGAATTCATCGGCAGCTGGGGAAAGCAGCAGCCTTCACGCTTTGCTCTCCCCCTTTGCCCTCCCAAATCTCGCAGGGAAGTAATTCACAGGGGGAGGCTGCAGGTAAAACCATAGGTGAAATTACACAGTGGTTGGTGTAGTGCTGGTTATCCCTCATCACCAGGGCAGACTTTGCTTTGGACAACCAGGTTTAGTAGGCTTCAAGCCACGCGGAGCGAGAAAAATCAGAAAAAACAACCCCTGGTACAGAGGCACAGAGGGAGGAAGCCGATTTGTGAAAGCCCCTCCCATCTGAAGCAGGGCACAAGCCGCTGCCAGAGCGGTTTCCCCTCCAGCTGCCTCAAAACAGCTCCATTTTGCAACCTCAGGTGCAAGATCCGTGGATGCTGCAGCCTTTCCTCTTGTCCTTCATGCCTGCAGCAGGCACCAGCTCACCCCCAGCCCTCCCTGCTGGGTCAGGATGACAGATCTAAATAACAGGAGTAATGACAGCTGATGGTATAATTAGAGCACTGAATTAAGTGTGGGAGTCCTGCAATTTGAGAGGTAGCTTGTGACCTCTGGGCTGTATCCATCGTTGATGTGTGCCCTGGGACAGCCCTCTGCAATCAGTGGGATGGCACAGGCAGCGAGTGAGAGCACATTTCATCCCTTTTTTTTTTTGGCAAAAAACATGCTAGGTAGGAAAAAGCAACACCACACTCAACCTGCCCCACTATTTGGATGTCGCAGTCCAGTCCTGGGCTGCACTTCCCCTGAAGACAGCCTTGGCTCATAGGAAGAATCAGGAACAATATTTTTGGTAGATATTCATGGATTTGGACAATAAAGTGAATTTGGTGCTGCCCTGAGAAATTCTTGCTCTAGTCACAGATAATCTGCTTTGGTATTTATGTTTAATAGTAGCAGTATGTAATATTTCTAAACTGCTTGTACTCAGAGTTGTGTGATCAGGCACTAATGGACCTCACTGCAACCTTGTTCTCCCCAAGCAGCAGCCTGAACTCACGGACTGGCTTCTGGTTCTTAAGCTCACCACTGCTGCACACATCGCCTCTGCAGCTGGAGGGATCAAAACGTTGTTTTTCCCTTGTGTTACACAGTGAAATTTCAGACCCAGAACTTTCTGGCATTTGCTTCTGAGGAGAAAGTGGGGAAATTAATCTGTTCTGTTTGTTCTGGCTTAAATATGGAAACATCTGTTAAACTGTCTCCGATTGCCTCCTGGCTGCATTAAAGTGATGACAAATTTTGCCACTGATTACTGAGTATATTTCACTTTTTTTTATTTTTTTGCGTGCAGATTCTGTGCAATGCTCAGGACTGCTGTACCTGTTGGTTTGGCTGCCTGCAAAATGATAGGGATTAGACCAGCATATCAGCCTCACGTGTTGTACTGATGAGCTGCCCCACAGCTACACACCAGTGCAGAATTTTGTCAATTTTCCGGGAAGGTCCCAAATATTTATATATTTATACTATATTAAATACATATATGATATATATATATGCAGTCCACATATATATAGTCTATATTAATATATATATATTTATATACATGCATATCTCTGCTTGTACCTTACCTCTGGGCTGGCTTTCGGACCAGAAATTGATTTGAGAAATAGAAAAGGATTTGAGCAGAAATCCTATTGCTGAACATAGCATATCAGTGCTAAGCAAAGAGTTCAAAGTGGAGGTGCAGAAAGAAGTTCTCAACCAAGGAACCCTGGCAAGGACTGCTTTTCTGGGAAGATGGGCCAAGTTCAAGCAATAGTCACCTCTGTCCCAGGAATCAGAAGATAAACCATAGGCCAAACAATTCCTACAAGGCCAGAAACGAATCAAAAGAGCGGGAAAACTCTAAGGGAGTAAAAAAATTTCTTGCAGATGTTCCTGGGTTAAGGAAAAAGCCCCTGCGTGTCTGAGTGGAGAAGAGAGAAAAACCTCCAGAAAAGGAGGAACAGAGGAAATAAAGGGCTGGAAGTTTGGTTCACTACCCAGGCCCTCAGGAAAGGGCACTGATGAGCATTTTGGGATGCCTGTAATCCTTCCTCAGCTGCTGAGGCAACCCCAGATTGCAGAGAGCATTTAAGTGGGCTGAGTGTAATTACCTGATTGACATTAAGTAACTGTGTAATTAGCACTTTTTGGCACATCTTCCTTTGAACATGTGGTGTTCAATGCTTCTGTAAATAAGATATTTATATGACACTCCCAGCAATACACTTAATGATGACTTTAAAGATTATTTTCTACATTCTCCAGAAGTAACACTTAAAGCAGGTGTGCTGGACACTGGGGATTTCTGGTGAACAGAGAGATTGAGTTAATGGGCTAAATTCTGCTGACTGGTGTAAACTGTGGCAAGCATCAAGAGCTTTAGGGAGAAAACTTTTGAGGCTGTAGTGGTAGAAGATAATGCCTTTGTGGATCGTCAAGAAAACTCCTTTTCACATGTGGAACCTGGGGAATTCCTTACTGCACAACAAAACTGAAGCAAGATGCGGGAGAATGGCTCAGGTTTTTTGAGAGAAATTATTTTAACCTATGCTGTTGGACATTTAAAATGAATCAGTGAAGGAACTGTATTCCATAGCTTTCTGCTTGGATCTAAGAACTTAATCCAAAGTTTCATAAAGCGAATACTGTAAATACACAGCCTCAGTGCATTTGCTGCAATTCTGCAATTAATCTCTGGTAAAACAACGTCCCAAATTATCACCAAAGGTTCCCCTTTGCTGATGAGAGGAAAGAAGTAACAATCTCATAACGTTATGATTTTTAACGTTGTATAAACCTCCTATTTTTAACTGAGATACTTTACATAGATATACATTGCTATCTCTGCTTATAACTGACAAAGGGTAAGAGGAAAATTTCCCTTGGGTTGCTTAACAAGAAGCAGGGCTTCTTGTACTTTCTTTGGTAATAGTGATTCAGATCATGTGTTGGATCAAGCTTCCTTACTGGAGGACTGGGAAATGTGATGGTTTGTTCCAAGAGAAATGAATGTTTTAGATGTTTGGCAGAACCCTGTGGCTGACCATGAATCACAACTTTTGGTCAATCACTGCTCAACACCTGTCTACAAAATGCTGGGGGAGGAGGGGGTCAGAAATGTAGTAACTCTGTGCTTTCTCTGCAAAATTAAATTATTGCAGTGAGCTTTGGATGACGTTATTAAAGTGACACAGTGAGACATACAACTTTTTTCCCTTTATTGCCTTGAGTCAGTTGATAATTCACAGCGGTGAACAAAAGAAAGCCAGTGGATAACACATGTTAGCAAGGTCTCTGCAAAATTACCTTCCGTATTAGACTTTTCTTTATCACTGAGATCCGCTGCCAGTTCACATTAAAATTCAGAGTGCTGACAAATGCGTTTCTCTTAACAAGATCACCATTATTTTTTTCTTTTTGCTAGGCAGGAGCAAGGCAGAGATGGGTAAGCAGAGCTCCTGACACTCCTGCAGGTTGTTTATTGAGGGAGAAGGATTTTATCATTTCAGGACAGCTACATCCAGCTCATGGGGTCTGAAAGTCGTGTAACCATCAGCGTGAAGAATTTACTTGTGGCCCCTTGTACCACTGGGGAAGTGGAGGCATCATCTAATGCACTGAAAGAGCATCTCAGCACAGCATCTTCTTCATCTTCCTCCCTCTCCTTCCTCCCATTCACTCCTGGCACTGCTGCCCACCACCTGAGCCCTTGGAAGGGGGTTATTGTCATGACTTTGCACCTGAAAGTTCAAAGAGGTCAGGCCCCCACAGCAATGCAGGTTGTCACATGGATTGTCACAGGGAGTTTGTGCTTTAGCTGAACTCCAGCTCCCAAGGATTGCCTGATGGTCACCAAAAAGGCCTCAGAAAGATTTTTCTACTATTATTATTATTGTTGTTGTTGTTATTGTTATTTTGTTATTATTATTATTATCATCATCATCATCATCATCATCATCACATTTGAAAGGTTGTCATGGCCTAACATGAAGCTGAATTGCCACCCATTGCTGGTGTCCATCGAGAAAGTTTTAACATTTTCCTGCGCCGCTTCCCTGACCCTCAGCTGTCACTGTGTCACCCAGGCAATGAACTCAGGTACCAAGCTGCATGTATCTGGTTTTTACACCAAAATGGTTTGCTGTGCTAGACTCAAAGTACATATTTAAAAAAAAAGTAGAGAAATCTTTATCGGGGCACACATAGGGAATCAGCACAGATTATCAGTTCTGCAAGATGGTCAGAATGAGTCTCACCTTCTGATCAAAGCTATCACCTCTCCTTTTGATAATAAAACCTGCATGGAAGCAGCTTGTCCCTGATTTGGGGTAAGAAATCTCCTACCTGTTTGTAAGCACTAGAATTGTCAAACCTGACAACCTGAGTGTTGCTGCTGTAAAATCTGTGCCTGTAATCAGTGCCTCGATCTCCAAAGATCTGGATGCTTTCAAAAGATCATCTGACCTCTCCAATAAAAATATCCAAGCTCATATCATCTGATCAAATCCTCTCAAACCTTGCTAGCCATTTAGGAATCACACACATCCCACCAGAGTGCTGATGCTGATAAAAATGTAATACTCCGAAACCCAGAGATCACTGGTAAGACAACCATCTGGGTGGATGCTGAGGCCCAAACTCTTCTCTCAGTGTGGCCATCATGAGCTTCATACAATGGAGGGCAATCCAGGGCTGATATGTCATTCAAATTTTTTTTTTCCTAGGCTTGTAAATTCAGTTTTTATTTTTCATTGACAAAATCTGAAAAAAAAAAAAAAATCCTCACCAAAACCCCCCCATGAAACCCCAAAATAGGAAAAGAAAAATATTAAATATTTGGTTGGATGTCCCTCCCCATGGCAGGGTTACTGGAATTAGAAGATTTTTAATGTCCCTTCCAACCCAAAACCTTCTATGATTTTTTTTTTTTTTTTATTCTAGCCAGCTGTTCTGTGCACCAGCAGGCTTTTGGTATTTTTGCTTTCTTTTTTTTTTTCTCCCTACCATCAGGAAAATTAATGTTCAGTTGTGGGAAAAGGAAAAACCCAGGCTCTGCACGCACCATATTTTGTGTATTCCCCAACTAGGTTTCAAACTCACGACATTTAGCTGAAAGCTAGATTTCTTCTCAGACACTTCTAATTTTCCAGAGGAAAAGAGATTAAATCTGAACTACTGAGTCTTTTTCAGTTTCAGCGATGGTTGGTGAGAGAAGACCTGAAACTCTTGCTTTGCACTCACCATTGACTGTACATAGTCAGGCTCCAAATAGGTAATTAAGAGTCATTTCGCTGTTTACTTAATATGATAGCCATGGCTCTAATCTAGAGTTTTAAAGTGTTTACTGCAAGGCAAGAGCATAAACATTGAGGGAAGTTTCTTTTGTGATTTCTTGGTGCACTAGATGGCACTAAAGCATGGCTTTTATATACAAGGGGAAAAAATCCCCACAAAAATTGATATGTAGGTTCAGTAAACCTGAACTATTTTGGTCAGGTATATTTTATGAAAGTTCTTTGATATATTATTTGTAATTTTTCATTTTAATTTTCAGATTATCAGAAACAGAGAATTAATTACACCCACTTTGATATTAAAAGAATTTCAAATTGAAAATAAATAATACTGGGAAGTTGAAAAAAAAAACCCTGAAGAAACTAATTTACCCCAGGCTAGATGCAAAATTATTCTAATGTTCAAAGATTAGGGGGCTTGATGCAAGTAAAAAAAAAGTTCTGTACCAATTACATGGCTTTTTCATGAACTTTAGATATCAAAAACATTAAAGTCACAAAAAATGTATAACATCTTCAGGTTTCCTATATAGAAAAACCATTCTTAATATATAAGCAAATAGATAGCTCCGCACTGTCTCCCAGGCATACCATGTTCAAAACATCAGGTAGAGCCATCCTGCAAGAACACGGCACTTTTTCTCCCACATAAGTATGAAGAAAACAAAATTAAATTTTAATTTTTCTTTACTTCTTCCCCTCCCATCAAATGAGGAGCTATGGCTCAGCTCATTCGAAGTTTCTTTTAAGGCATTCGTATGTGTTGTATACAGCACTCTTTGCTCTCCTATATGATCATAATAAACAACAACAAAGGAACTATGAAGGGTGGATCCCTTGTAAAATTCAGCCTTCTAGACAAAAGCAGAAAGAAATATGTCTTAGGTCATCTTGGGTATTTTAGACTTGTAATGCTGAGGGTGCTTACAGAGACATTTCAAGTCTTTATGATGTTTTGATGATTCTGGGGTTATTCACTGAATGTTTTGGTAAGAAAGGAGACAGGAAGAAAAGAATAAGGAGTTAAAAGAAGAATGAAAGAGCAGTGAGGTGTGCACTGAATGTCAGCTCACTCCAGCAGCAGCAGTGATCCTGCAGCCCTGCATTTCCTGAAGCTCTACAGCAAAATGAAAGTTGCTCCATTCAATGCTTCAGTCACAAAGGTGAGATGTGAAGTCCAGGGTGTATATACATGTAAATACGTGTAATATATGGCCTGAACCTGGCCTTAGACCAAGCAGGATGCAGAAGTTTTGGTTTCATGCTCAGGTTTCAGAAGCAGCCGTTTGCCTGCAGTTCTCCCACTAAGAGATGTAGCTGAGTTTAAGCTTCCAGTTAAGGGCCTGCTGCATCAAGCACTGGCTCTGCCATGAGCAGAGCTGCTTTATTTTGGGAGGAGAGATCTGAGAATTTGCCCTGATGTTTATAACAAAGCCCATATTTATATGTACTACTGGATTTATTATTTTTCTGTCAGCTGAGTCAAAGCCTGCATCCCAAGAAGTATTTTGTAGGAAGAACCTAAATGCCCACATGAAACTATTAAATGTGACCCAAGAGCACAGAAGTCCTTATATTACAGAGTTTGCAGCAGTCAGCTCATGCTATTCTGAGGGCCAGTATTTTTAGCACTTCTACAGAAAATAACTTCCCTGAGAATCAGAAGTGAAACAGTTTCAGCGATACTAGTTCTTAGCCCTTTCCACACTTCAAATGCATCACTACAGGGAAGGAGAAGAGGAGAAATACACCATTTCAATATTTTTTTAAAGTCTATATATTTGGCTGACGACTTCACCAAAAAAAAAAAAAGAAATAGGAGATGGTAGAGTTGCACCCTCATTAATGTCAATGGGTATGATTTCACCACAGAGCTTGAATTTTACTGTTTTAAATATGATAAATGACCTTGCCCATTTAATGAGGATACTATTGATCTAAAATGAACATCTTAAAAAAATTAATTACAGACATCATCGATAACACTTCAGGTTATTAAAAATGAAAGAATGCTAAACTTCCAATTTACTTTTCACCGTGCTGCCTGCGATTCATTCAGTCTAGACAATTTCACCTTCTTTCTCATTTGGTTTCAGCTGTTGATCCTACTGTGATAAGGTTGCAGCCACCAAAGGGGACTTTTTTAAGAAACAAAGTTTCTTAACAAGAAGAAGAAAAAAAAAGTTAAAAGCAACCCGCTTGTCCTGGTTCTCTTCCTCCTTGCTTTTATGACATGTTTGGTTCCCATGCAAGGGGAATTACAGCAGGTAATTATTTTACACTCACAACCCTCCAAGTGCTTGGCCTCCAAGTCACCTCCATCACTGCTTTGGCTGAAGGTTTGGGTACTGCAGGTCCTCTGCCAAGCTCAGGAGTGTAGGTCTTCATTCCACCTACTGTCATCGAGAGGCTTGAGTTGGAAGGGACTTTAAAGACCTGGTTCCAAACACCTCCCATGGGCAGGGACACCTTCCACTGGACCAAGTTGCTCCAAGCCCCTCCAACCTGGCCTTGAACACTTCCAGGGATGGAAGTTGCTTCTTTAGGAGCAACAGTCAAACTAAATCTCTAACAAGAGTCCACTTCACCTAATTTCCGTATCTCCTGCACACTGGTGACACCTTTTTTCTCCTACAAGCTCCCAGGGCCATCTGCAAACTCTCGAACCAGAGAAGAATCACCCCCAAAATTGGTTCTGGCCCCTGGGAGTAGAATATCTAATGTAAGAGCATTTCAGACTCCTGTCCTTGAAGCTGAACCACAGAAAGCTGTGAGGTCAGGAGGACACTTGGGTTGCTTCAAAGTCTTGAAAGTGACTTGAAAGTCACTTAGACAACTAACTTAAATCCCACACAGACGCTGGACGCAGAGCTGGAGAGCCTTTGGACTGGTCCCCAGTTCAGCAAGCAGTTAAGGAGAGGATGTGCGTTTTTATTTAAGTATACAGTGTTGATTAGTGACTGTCTGGCACACTGCTGTAGCATTTGTAGTCAGGCATTTACCTGGTGGATTACTTTAGTATTTCAGAACAAAACGTATATATTTTCCCATAAAAAATACGATCAGCTTTTTTTTAAACAACTAAATTAATTTTTGTAGAGATTCCTCCCAATTTGTGTCAATTGAGATTTTTCTTATTTTTTCGTCCTCTGCTTTCCCTTCTTTCTTTTTTTTCAACAAATAAGAAAACAAAGGAAGGAAAAGTAGAGCAGGACATTTGACCTAAACTATTAGCAAAAAATATTTCAGAGTTTGGCCTAATGCTTTAATTTTTTCCCTAGGTAATTCACACACAAATAAATTATTTTATTCAGGCAGCTATATGCTAACACAGCCAACATATGAGGTCTTAAATAATTGCTAAAAACAAGTTTAATTTTTCAGTTTAGAAAAAAGGTAAAACAGCATCACTGCAAAGGAGCCTGCATATTTTAAAACAAACTTCAGATTTCTTTATCATTTAGGTGCATGTTAAAAATGTGCATGCAGATCACACTGAGGGATAAAAGACATCTTTTCTTTGCATTTCCATTTTATGTTGAAGGAATTCAAGTGCCATGGAAAACTTATGAACACCTTCAGAGAACTAAGTTAAGCCCCATCACATCAGTGTCATATTCTGATACATTTTTTTTTCCACAAATCATGGTTTTACTATTGCTTTCTCTACCTAGTGGGGAATATTATTAAAAGAGGAAACACTTTTAGATAGCTAATGCTGATCCAGCCTAGCTCTTCAGAGGGATGGAGGCAAAAGAGTAAAATTTAGAGAAAAATCAGTGCAGCATAAAAGGTTGTTTTATTTAGATATTTTCATCTTGCTCCATTCCACCCATAGCTGACAGGATGCAATGTAGGAATTACTGTGTGGTATTTTAAGTTGTGTGTTTGCAGAAGATTTGGTTGTATCACAACCATCCCCTGTGACCTTAGAGCCCATGAATCAGTGAGAGGAAAAGTGGTGAGCTCCAGGGAAAGAACTGGGCAGCCTGCAAACATCAGGGTAAGGGGATTTTTCTGTGTGTGAGATTTCTATAGACATTCTTAAATGTGTACATGTGGGTCTGTACGTGTCAGAGTATATCTATAAAATAAAAGTTGGTTACAATAGATGCTCTTATCTGACCTACTTAAAATTGTACATGAAAGCACAGTTAATTTCATCTCCTATCTGTCAGATTGATACAAATCTCCTGTTCAGTATTAATTATTGTATGCATGAATATTCTTCACTTTTGGGGGAGACCTGATGATTAAAGCTACTGCCGACAGAAATCCTGAGCTCATTAAAATTCTCCCCCACCCTCACTGAATGTACGTGTAACTTTTGAGTCAGGATTCATCCTCATTCTGGCTTTCATGAGGTCTTTTGCACTTTTGGATAAGGGGTGTAACATGCTGCCTATGTGAAAAATTCAGTTTTAAACTCAGTTTATATTCATTGCATAGTGGAGCAAATCAGAGCAAAGTGGTCTCGATTTTCATCCGAGCCTCACTTAAATGCTCAGAGCGAATTTTTCTTTGGTTTCTGCTTTTAAATCCTCCAAAGTAGCTATACCTCAATAATTTATGAAATGATGCAGGGTGTTAATGACATTTTTGTTCGCTTTTAATAAAATAATGTATCTCTTTTAATGTATCGCTTTAATAAAATAATGTATCCTGATAAGAAATCAGGAATTCAAATCTAAGCTTAATCAGCCATAGTACTGTTTGACAAACAAATCCAGAACAAAAATGTGCTGTATGTCTGGGTCTCTGTTTATGGCTGTAAACCCCACAGAATGGAGTTTCCTTCTGCCTGGAAGTGTCTTCTGCGATGAGGTCCCCGATGCTCTCCCAAGCTGGTGCTTCCAAGCATCAATAGGACTCCCACAGACTTCTGTCATGACTGAAAAAGAGGATCTGCCCTTCATGGGATCCAGGATCTGAACCAGATCAACAGTAAACACTTTCCAATTAGGGTGTTTGGGAAAAGGAGTAATAAATTGTGTTTAATGGTCAGATTTTAGTTATCTGCTTTGTACATGTTATTTTCACAGGGACAAGTGTATTTGGATGAAGAACAGGCCCAAAGGAATATAGAGGAGGCTGCAGAAAAAGAGAATACAGTTTCACTCAGAAATGCTGAGAGATTAATAAGCTGTTTTCATTAGACACTTTAAATTCCCGTCATAAAAAATCCCTTATCAGACACAATTGGCCCCCAAACCAAGAAAGACACATCTCAGGATTGTCAATCGACTCATAATTACAGGTTCAGCCAAGGTGCTTGAAAATGAGGTTAAAGCTCCGTGCTCTGTCAGAGCTGAAACCAGAACTGTTCTGACGTGTTGAGTCCTGCAGTTACTGGACTGCTCTGACTATGAGAAATACACTGAAAATAACATTATGAAAAATGATTTTTTAAAATTATTTTTAGATTTTTATTGGTTTTTTTACACACGCTGCCCAGGGAAGTGGTGGCATCACTGTCCCTGCAAATTTCAAAAAATGTACATATGGCACTTGGGGACATGGCTCAGTGGTGGCTCTGGCAGTGCTGGGTCAGTGGTTGATTTAAAGGTCTTTTCCAACCTTAATGATGTTATGATTTTATGAAGATGAATTGGTCATGAGCAGAAGAGCTCCACAAATAACACTGAACAGAAATGTTTGCATCTGCAACTTTTGTCTGTGGTATACTTATGAGTAAAACAAAAATAATAATTAAAAGAGTGATGAAGAATACATTACCCTGTTGTGCTAACATTGAGAAAATGTGCACTTTACACTTAGATAGTTCTAGGTACCTTTGAGTCGCTTCCTTATTCTCACAGCCAGGTGCCTCTGAGAAATATTTGGTAAATAGTCTCTTGTGCTGTAATCAACAACCCTCATGCCACCATTTCCAGTGGGAAAAGTACCTTTGCAGTGGCCAGCTCATGATGTTTGGATTAAAAAGTACTTGGTCAGCACAAAACATCTTTACTGAACCAGGCATGTCTGTCAGGGTCAGATTTGAAGGTGAGATTTTGAAGGAAAAAACCAGAACAGCAGATGAAGGACAACATAAACTGGTTTAATCTAGATATTCACTCCCTAATCTCACAAACATCTATGGTTTTCCTTAACTCTACATGAACCTTTGCACAGTGTGTTTAGCTGCATACTGCACTGTTTTTTCAAAGTCCTTTGGCTTGAGAGGAAAAAAGAAAGAAAAAAACGCCTCTCATCTTAGAGTCATTCTACAGGCCATATATTCATCAGAAATAATTGTGGTCAGACATTTAGCTGAGAATGCTGGTATTTGTCCTAATGTTCTGTAAATGTTTATACCAAACTTAAATGAATGTAAATACCCCATCTCTGAGCCCTGTGGTAAATCGTTTGTTCTGCACAGGGAGGTTTGGCGGGGAAGTTGTGCTGCAGCCCATTCCTACTGAAATAGTTGACACCGATGGCAACTGGCCATCTAATCCCTGAGCTCAAACGTAAACACTTTGCTCCACAAGCAAAGCTGAAAAAA